>OU426990.1:70350093-70924060 GCA_911387755.1 Chrysotoxum bicinctum | reverse complement strand
TTTGTATTGTATTTGTATTGTATTTGTATTGTATTTGTATTGTATTTGTATTGTATTTGTATTGTATTTGTATTGTATTTGTATTGTATTTGTATTGTATTTGTATTGTATTTGTATTGTATTTGTATTGTATTTGTATTGTATTTGTATTGTATTTGTATTGTATTTGTATTGTATTTGTATTGTATTTGTATTGTATTTGTATTGTATTTGTATTGTATTTGTATTGTATTTGTATTGTATTTGTATTGTATTTGTATTGTATTTGTATTGTATTTGTATTGTATTTGTATTGTATTTGTATTGTATTTGTATTGTATTTGTATTGTATTTGTATTGTATTTGTATTGTATTTGTATTGTATTTGTATTGTATTTGTATTGTATTTGTATTGTATTTGTATTGTATTTGTATTGTATTTGTATTGTATTTGTATTGTATTTGTATTGTATTTGTATTGTATTTGTATTGTATTTGTATTGTATTTGTATTGTATTTGTATTGTATTTGTATTGTATTTGTATTGTATTTGTATTGTATTTGTATTGTATTTGTATTGTATTTGTATTGTATTTGTATTGTATTTGTATTGTATTTGTATTGTATTTGTATTGTATTTGTATTGTATTTGTATTGTATTTGTATTGTATTTGTATTGTATTTGTATTGTATTTGTATTGTATTTGTATTGTATTTGTATTGTATTTGTATTGTATTTGTATTGTATTTGTATTGTATTTGTATTGTATTTGTATTGTATTTGTATTGTATTTGTATTGTATTTGTATTGTATTTGTATTGTATTTGTATTGTATTTGTATTGTATTTGTATTGTATTTGTATTGTATTTGTATTGTATTTGTATTGTATTTGTATTGTATTTGTATTGTATTTGTATTGTATTTGTATTGTATTTGTATTGTATTTGTATTGTATTTGTATTGTATTTGTATTGTATTTGTATTGTATTTGTATTGTATTTGTATTGTATTTGTATTGTATTTGTATTGTATTTGTATTGTATTTGTATTGTATTTGTATTGTATTTGTATTGTATTTGTATTGTATTTGTATTGTATTTGTATTGTATTTGTATTGTATTTGTATTGTATTTGTATTGTATTTGTATTGTATTTGTATTGTATTTGTATTGTATTTGTATTGTATTTGTATTGTATTTGTATTGTATTTGTATTGTATTTGTATTGTATTTGTATTGTATTTGTATTGTATTTGTATTGTATTTGTATTGTATTTGTATTGTATTTGTATTGTATTTGTATTGTATTTGTATTGTATTTGTATTGTATTTGTATTGTATTTGTATTGTATTTGTATTGTATTTGTATTGTATTTGTATTGTATTTGTATTGTATTTGTATTGTATTTGTATTGTATTTGTATTGTATTTGTATTGTATTTGTATTGTATTTGTATTGTATTTGTATTGTATTTGTATTGTATTTGTATTGTATTTGTATTGTATTTGTATTGTATTTGTATTGTATTTGTATTGTATTTGTATTGTATTTGTATTGTATTTGTATTGTATTTGTATTGTATTTGTATTGTATTTGTATTGTATTTGTATTGTATTTGTATTGTATTTGTATTGTATTTGTATTGTATTTGTATTGTATTTGTATTGTATTTGTATTGTATTTGTATTGTATTTGTATTGTATTTGTATTGTATTTGTATTGTATTTGTATTGTATTTGTATTGTATTTGTATTGTATTTGTATTGTATTGTATTTGTATTGTATTTGTATTGTATTTGTATTGTATTTGTATTGTATTTGTATTGTATTTGTATTGTATTTGTATTGTATTTGTATTGTATTTGTATTGTATTTGTATTGTATTTGTATTGTATTTGTATTGTATTTGTATTGTATTTGTATTGTATTTGTATTGTATTTGTATTGTATTTGTATTGTATTTGTATTGTATTTGTATTGTATTTGTATTGTATTTGTATTGTATTTGTATTGTATTTGTATTGTATTTGTATTGTATTTGTATTGTATTTGTATTGTATTTGTATTGTATTTGTATTGTATTTGTATTGTATTTGTATTGTATTTGTATTGTATTTGTATTGTATTTGTATTGTATTTGTATTGTATTTGTATTGTATTTGTATTGTATTTGTATTGTATTTGTATTGTATTTGTATTGTATTTGTATTGTATTTGTATTGTATTTGTATTGTATTTGTATTGTATTTGTATTGTATTTGTATTGTATTTGTATTGTATTTGTATTGTATTTGTATTGTATTTGTATTGTATTTGTATTGTATTTGTATTGTATTTGTATTGTATTTGTATTGTATTTGTATTGTATTTGTATTGTATTTGTATTGTATTTGTATTGTATTTGTATTGTATTTGTATTGTATTTGTATTGTATTTGTATTGTATTTGTATTGTATTTGTATTGTATTTGTATTGTATTTGTATTGTATTTGTATTGTATTTGTATTGTATTTGTATTGTATTTGTATTGTATTTGTATTGTATTTGTATTGTATTTGTATTGTATTTGTATTGTATTTGTATTGTATTTGTATTGTATTTGTATTGTATTTGTATTGTATTTGTATTGTATTTGTATTGTATTTGTATTGTATTTGTATTGTATTTGTATTGTATTTGTATTGTATTTGTATTGTATTTGTATTGTATTTGTATTGTATTTGTATTGTATTTGTATTGTATTTGTATTGTATTTGTATTGTATTTGTATTGTATTTGTATTGTATTTGTATTGTATTTGTATTGTATTTGTATTGTATTTGTATTGTATTTGTATTGTATTTGTATTGTATTTGTATTGTATTTGTATTGTATTTGTATTGTATTTGTATTGTATTTGTATTGTATTTGTATTGTATTTGTATTGTATTTGTATTGTATTTGTATTGTATTTGTATTGTATTTGTATTGTATTTGTATTGTATTTGTATTGTATTTGTATTGTATTTGTATTGTATTTGTATTGTATTTGTATTGTATTTGTATTGTATTTGTATTGTATTTGTATTGTATTTGTATTGTATTTGTATTGTATTTGTATTGTATTTGTATTGTATTTGTATTTGTGTTGTATGTGTATTGTTTTTGTATAGATAGAACACAAATATTCCTTTTTAGGAAACAGATGTGAAAATAAAATATGTTTGTGCAAGATTTCGTAACATTAATTCGGCTGGCTCACTGTGTGGATTTGCAGGTATTTGCAGTAAAATTTTATTTGAATGTAAACTTTGACGTGTCTACATCAAGAAAATACCTAACTCAGATCGTAAGAAAGTGGAGCTTTTTTTGAAATGACTTCATCTTTTAATTACTGCGGACGTAGGCTTATATTGTGCTATCGTTATTCACTCATTTTTCTTTTTACTGAAGCTGACCTATGTATGGTACTCGTATTATTGAGGATTTTAAATAAGCAAAAAAAAAAAACAATCACAATTTTAGTTTGCCCGAATAGACGTAACACCCTAGGAAAGTTAAATCAAATTCCCACACAATTTCAAATATTCTGACTTTGGGCGTATATTTAGGTGTTAAGACGTAATTTTTTGCCCAAATAGCTAATCGAAATAAGCACTTTCGAAAAATCCTTTATAGCTATAACTCGACAACATCGATATACCCGGTCTGTGGTTTCAACATTCGCATTCGCTAAAATGCCAAACAAGCTACACAACGCTTGAAGTAGTGAAAGAGAAATTTGACAACGTCACGTCACCACGAGCGTTTATCAATTCACCGCCGCGATCATACAACTTCACATTGCTTTGGGGCTTCATCAAGTTCTTAGTCTATTCGAACAAACCAAATACTTAAGATGAGTTCGAGGCGCCGAGAATTCTTAAAATTTGGGCCAACACCGCTTGAAGCACTGCCGCAGGCGGTCATTTGAATGATGTGCTATTCCATACATAATCAGCGTTATATCTATTGTTTTCTTCTCCCACCATATTTGTATGGTAACCCTATAATATATTTTGAAATCCCAAAATTCGACAAAACCATTTGTGAGGTTTATGAGGTGGATTTAACCACTTGACCTCGTAGTTTAACTCAAAAAAAAAAAAAAAAACTTCAAATTCATCAAAAGTTCCCAATCTTCTAGTCAATTAATATTTACAATCAATCAAAAAATCAACCCAATCAATTCCACCATCTCACCGCCTATTAACAAACTCCTCTGTATACTCGTATAATATACACGCGTCATAAAAGGGTTAATTGAAGACAGTTAATTCGAAATGGAAATATTAAAGAAAAAATCAAATCGTATAAATGACACTACACTGTGTCATTATGCCATGAGAATCTCAAATTATTTATTAATCCTGAGAAAATTACTTTCTTGTTCTGGGAAACATTTTATCTTAGCCCGCTTAATTCCAGATGATTACAATTAATATACTCGTACATCTGTCTACGAATGAAACGGCACAAATAATAATCTTTGTTGTAGCGGTGTAATCAAAAAAAAAAAAAAGTTGAATAACTAGAAAACTTTTCTACGAACAACGTTTCATTATATTTAATTTGTTTTGATTTGTTTGAATTTGGCCGTCCGCCTTTTATGTATTTTGGATAAAGAAGAAGGGTCAACTTGGAGTTTCTCATTTTATTAGGACTTCGAGCAGGCGAGATCTCACGACTTTCAAGCCACGATTGAGAACAACAACCAAAAAGTTGTTATTAAAGAAATAGGTCGCCTACGAGCGCTGCTTTAAGTCGGAAGGTTCATGAAATAAAGGTACTGAAATAGTGTAGTAAAAGCCAAATACCAAATAACATAACCAGTCAACAGGGTGTATTAGATCCTCCAATAACACTTTTTTCTAATTATAAAGTGAGTGTTGGGCTAAGAACGCACTTGCGATTTTCTGGCGTTGCGACAAAAAAAAAAAGAATAATACGATCTCTTGATACCGTTCATGTACATTTAAACTCATGTGTTGTATTTTTTGCGACTGAATAATCGTGCGACTTAAACCGCAAGTACACTCCTGGTGTAAATAATTCATATTTAAATAAGGAACAATAATAATTGTAGTCGCAACAAAATATGAACAAATAATATGTGATTTTCTATCACACATTGAAAAAAATTGAATAATACGAGTACTATACTCTGTCCAACAAAAATTGTCAGTACAGGGAAGATAGGACGTTTGTCTCTCATTCTGGTTGCATTGCCATGCATAAGTGTGTCGCCTTTTAAAGCTCTCACAGGGATTCCGTAGTTTAAATTATAAATCGCAGCAAATGAAAGTAAAAAACGCGTAGGGCTACCGTCTGCCGATTCAAAACGACTGAAAACAATATTTAATTTACCTTTTCCCACAACGCCAAGCGGTAAGATAATAGGCGCGTTTTTTTTTAAGTTGAAAAGCAATACGACAACACTCAACATACTCATCTTCTTAAAAGGTGTTCTCAAAAGCTTCAAATCCCAAAAGCTCCTCAATAAAAACCACTGAAAAAGGTCTTTGCTTGCAATTGAGAATGATAATGGTAACTCTGTTTTGATGTAGATAAAGAGCGCACGATCGTATTGAGTCATTGAGTGACACTTGACACTCTTGACAATATCTCATCAGCAGTGGGGTACGACGGTCGTGTTGGGGTGTACAACTTTTTGCAAAGAATTACAACAACAATTCCTTAAGAAAAGTCAGTGGCTTGCTCTTTTTTTAGTGTCATTTTTCCTGACGCATTGTAGTGAGGGTGCATCAGGCGCCACTGCTTTAGAAAAAGCTCTCCCATAAGGCCTGTACTGACAATTTTTGTTGGACAGAGTATAGGAACGGACACACAATTTCAATCGCGGTGCTTTTCAATCGCAAAAAATGGAACGCATAAGTTTGAACTTCACTGAACGCAGATGATATTGGTATCAATAACATTAGGAAAACGATGAAGTTTTTCTCATTTCTTTGGCGATGTAATTGTCGCAAGTTAAAATGAATGGATTTGCTATTTTCTGTGGTATCGATAACATGTCACCTTTGGAATAACTTTCGTTAATTTACATTTAAATTATGGTTTATTACACGGTTCAAAAATCGTCTTTGCAACAAGCAACAGGCATACACGTATTTATTTATGGTTTCCAGTTGTTAGTCACAAGAAATGAAATACTTGGCTTTAAATGTGTGAATACGACTTTTGCCAGCGGCGGTTTGAAGTTTAAAATAAGTTATATTTATAAACCATTTTTTCTGTCGCAAAATTCGATACGTTGTATTTGCTTGCGATTAAATAATCAAGCGACAAATAACTGCAGTGAAACGGAAAAATTTTCAACGAAATAGTATATTTTATTAATCGTTGCGATTACCTTAAAGCTTATGTGCATTTGCATTAAAAACAGCTGCGCAAAATTTTAGTTGAATAAGTACGATGTTAAAGTTGTTTTAATGAGAAACGATTTTGCAAATTTTAATCGAATATAGCATCATACTTCCTCTACCCTTTTATTAATGTTAAAATCATCGAATTTTTTAGTATCGTGCTAACTTCATATGATTCTTTGACATTTACAAACGTCAAAAAAGGTTTGGTTGCTTAGTTTATTAGTTTTATTTTTTAAGAAAATTCAAAATGGTTAAAATTAAGAAGGAGTTAGTAAACTACTTTAAAGTTAGCAAATTGTTAAGTAGTATCATACTAATACCTTAAAAATAGGCTGTTTAAAATTTTGCAGCAATATGTTGTTTTTATGAGATTAAATAATTAAATGAATATTTTTTTTCGCATTTAGTTCAAACTGTCACCGAAAAGCACTGAAATCGCTTTTCCCAGAGCGAAATATAAAAACCAATCTTTTCAAATTTTTCAGAAGTATTTTGAACACATTGATATTTAAGCCATTTTTATATAGAATAAGACATTTAGTAGTTTGACAGATGAACAATATTTTAATATTTATATAGACTAAATTGTTTGAACTGTTTTCTTGCATCGTGCAAAAAAAATAAAATGTCCGAATATTGATTTCCGAGTTTTGACGACGCAAGGTGACAGTCGATATACTGGTAACCAATATTCTAACAATGTTTAGGGTTTGATCCAATGGCAGAGTTGCCATTGCCATAGCATGCCACTATTTATTTTTCTCTCCCATTTTGAAATTCCCAGCTTTTAAGCCATTGTGAATTTGTATCTCCTCTTGAATTATTTCCAATTTTAATAAAGCTTTAACCGTAGTGAAGTTCATATGTAACGAAATAAATGTTTGATATTCCATTTTTTTATTATTTCGAAAGAAAAAACACTTCGATCATCAGATTCATTCCTATAACAGTTTTTATCCATAAAAAAAAAACATGTTAGACAGAATCACCCTGCAAATCACAAAGCACCTCAAACTATTGAGCATAACTTGGGAACCGGTTAAAAGCTTGTTTCTTGTCTTCTATTGGTATATACCTATAGACTTGATTTTTGTATTTTCATAGCCCAAACAAAGATCAAGAGTCAAGTTGAAAAAGACAGGCATACAAACAGACAGGCAGACAAACAAACAGGCAGGATGATTTGGTTGGTTGAATCTGAATGGTTCGATGGTCACTATATACCGTTGGGATGGGAGAGACACAATATAAAAACACGATATTGCATAAAAGGGCAAACAGCATTTTTATCTGTTTTCGGACTTCTTTTACTCTGATGCGGCTTTGAGGCAAGCCTGGATTTTTCTCTATGATGTTATATTTCAATAGAAAAGCATGACGGGGGCATTGACTCATGCTGCCACCTCTAGAGATGGTGCATCATATGTACAGGTTATATCTTCTGTCTCGACATCCAACTATATATAGGTGCAGTCGAATGCGCAGCGTCTGAAAGGTGCAAACATTTTTGTTTTGTTAATACTTTTTTTTTGTCTGTATAACTGTATAAGGTAAGGTACTTAATTTTATTTCCTATGAGTGGATGTTAACAAAGGAGATATTCGTATGCACGTATGTACATATGTTGTTGGATCTGCAGAGCATAAACAGTTCTTTGTCCAATTCGAAAATGTTTGTATAAGAAAACCTCATCAGTGCATTTTGTAGACTTTGCTGCAGTCAGAATGGAAAAATGTGTAGAGAAACGCAGACAGAAATGTCATCCGCCTCGCCTCGAGGACAAAGGATAATTGAATTTTAAATTGTAGGTGTTCGTGCGTGCTTTTTTGATGACTAATGATGGTAGGGAGTTCATCACGTTTGACATGGACAGTAATTGGGTCTGATGAGGAGAAAATATGCATAAATACCTACACACAAGAATATAATATAGAACTGCTAGAAAAAGAATTTTTTTTTTCACGAAAAATGTTGGCAAAATTACCTCAATTATTCCCAATTCCCTTACAACCCAATGACGTAAAGTATTAACCTTTCAATTTCTTATTAGATTCGTATGCGTTGAATGCTAAAAGGCACATCGTCCTCTCATTGTTGTCATTTTGAGATTCTCTGGAAACGAATGAACAAAAACATAAAATATCAACATTAGTCAATATTCTCCACGCATATGTACCTACATAGAAAAGTTAAATGTATACACCATTCTAAACAACAGATACAGGGTATTTTCATTTGTTGGATGACGTCACAATCATCTGGTTCTGTTCGAAGAGAAAAAAATATTTATTCAATTTCCTTTAATTTAATTTTTTTTATAATCTGTGCGCAGTAAAGAAAGTCACACTTACCTTAAGATTTTTAAAACAGTGCGAGCTTCATAAAAATAGGGAACGATTCAAAAGGAGAAAACATTAGGAGGAATGCAACTGTGTTTTTCAATAGAACACTTTTTGGTAAAGAAAAAGATTAATGATAGACCCCGCCGGCCGGTGCTCAAGAGATACAGGTCTATCACTAACAATTGGCGCTGGTAGATTTTGCCGTTCTGTGGCGTCCATGTTTTTACTGCGACCAAATCACCATTGCAAGTTATACGATTGAACAGCACGTCCAAATTAAAAAAAAAATATTATCAAAATGATTATTAGTTGATCAAACGTTGCGCCCATTTTACGGTAGACGTGGTGGCCCTCCTCGACTTTTCAACGTTTGGTTCCCAAATTTGAAGCGTCCGCTTGAGTAATCAATCAACTAACATTCATACGTCAAAAGAACGCAGATCGACTTAAATACCTAATCTAGTCATAAATACTGATACAACGAAAAATTAATGCCAAATTATAATGCGCTGATATTTTTAAAAACTTGTTTTTATTATTTATTAGGGATTTCATTAGCTACATTTCATAGAAGAAATTATTCAAAATGGCCGCCATTTGCCTTACTGCACGACCAGCGCCGGATTTAGCTTTTTTGGGCCCTAGGCCTGAAGAGTAAATGGTGCCCCCTTTGCATATATTCTCTTATATTGCATGGTTTACTTCATACAAAATTAAATACCTACTTAAGAAAACAAATTACAACGAATTCCATAAAACTAAAATTAATTTTATTTATAATGGTAGTTACAAGAATATGTACAGATTTTTACAGATTTTTACTTAATTTTTGAAATATTGTTTTCTCGTTTTTTTAGCAGCGAAGTCTTTTATAAATTCATCGAAATCTATTTCATGAAGCAAATCACTCTCAATACAGAGCAGAGATAGTGCATCAAGTCTTTCCTGCGTTATCATTGTTCGACAAGGACTTTTTAAGCATTTTAATTGACTAAATGATCTTTCCGCTGAACAATTTGTCACCATCAGACTTAAAAAGAAACGTAATGCCGTGTCTACGTTCGGAAACGCTGATGTAATTTTATCTTCCTACATAATCTTATATAAATTAGCTTGATTGAAAATTTTAAGATTATTGCCATTTTTATGCATCACATAACGATGGAATTGTATTAACTCGTCAGCAAGTTCTGAATTTAAATCTTCCGGATAATTTGACACCAAACGCTGGGCACAGGCTAAAACGTTGACTTTTTCATTGCTTATGCAAAGAAAATCAAATCATTAAGAAATTTCTTTATATATTTGACCTCTGGAATCCATTTGTATTCTTAACTTATCGATAATAATATAAAAAGCGTTTATTCGAAACTTATCCTTCGGGCTTAAATCTACATCGGGAGCATTACCATCGTTAGCCATTTGTTTGCGAATTCGTTTTCGTGTAATCATGTAGCTGCCATCAGGTAGAAGTTCCTTAGAGCGCATTTCAATAGTGTCGAAATTATCACGCATTTTCTCCAGCTGATCGGACAATGATCTATACAAATTCGCGCATGTCAGTAGTATTACGTCTTCGCTTTGCAAAACCTTAGTGACTTTTTGATAACTTTGTAAAATATCGTTCCAAATCACAGGCATTAAGGCAAATTCTAGTTTATTCATTTTGTTTAGTAGATCACCAGCTTCCCTCCTAGCATCTCCTTTTAATGTATTATCGTCAGAAATGTCGTTTAAAGTATCTAATAATTTATTATATGATTTAATAATGGCAAAAGTAGCTGCAGCATGAGCCCACCGTTTATCTGAGAGTAATTTTATCACATTATCATTTTGAAGAGCAGATTTTAACGTTTGCCATCTACTAGTTGATGCAGAAAAAAATTGTAAAGCGATTGTACGACAGAAAAAAAAATCAACTGCGATAGACAGCAATCCACAGCTTCCATCTCCGTCGGTTATTTAAAGTTGTTTGAACTTCTCGTTCGTCTGCCTAAAAATCGAAGCACACGCATGTCTGTTCAAACACAACCAGGGTTCGGACTTCAGATTCGGTGCAAATGTGAAAATAAGAAGAAAAAGGAGTGAGGAAGTAGATTTTTTTTTTCTCAAAAACGAAGTAAATCTACTTCGATCGAAGTAAAGTACGAACCCTGAACACAACGCTTTTGAACTCAGCGCATACCGTTGCGACGGTCGTCGCAAACATGCTATTTGAATTCACTCAAGGAGTTTGTGCAAAAATGAGACCACAACCAACAGAAATTTACGTGTGCAAACGTGTTTGTGTTCGTGTTGTCTATGAGCAGAGTATATCTATTTAGATGGTTTCAAATGAACAAATAGTTACTACGAAATTACAGTTTTAAAAAATCTACCCTTTATTAGTGTATAATTATAATATATGGTATGATGTATGAAGCATAGTCGCATCCCGCATACAATATATGCGTGTTGTACTTGTATAGTAAGACAACCAAAAGAGAAACAACGAAAACTGCAAGCAATTAATGAAAATTAAAAGCAGATTATGTTATTTAAGAAAACAAATACATGTGGTGCTATCTATATTGTTTGCTTGAAAATGAAATGTATTTATTTGTAGGTACATACATAATATATGAAAATAATTGAGCGTTGCCGTTTGCGGAATTTGAACATTTGTGAAAATCTATTGTCCATTTTGCTCGTATGAGCAATAAAGATTCAGTTGCTTCTACTTACTTTTGTGGCCCCTTTTTTCGTGATGCCCCAGGCCTGGGCCTGGTTGGCCTAAGGGTAAATCCTGGGCTGTGCACGACCTAAGACGCCCCGGCCAATCGTCGATCGCAGCACGCACCTCATCCATTGGAAAATTTATCACTGCACGAACAAAGGATCGTTTTAACGACTCAATATTTGGGTGTCGAGTAGTGCAAGCTATTTCCTCTAAAACGGACCACAGCTTGTAATCCAAAGGATTATGGTCTGGACTTACAGCTGGCCAATCTTCCGGTGAAGTCCGGTACATTGTTTTTGAGCCACTCTTGAGTGGTTTTAGCCTTGTAAGCCGGAGCAGAATCTTGTTGGAATGTCCAATGCTTGTTTTCGAACATTTTTTGGTTGAGAGGCTTTACGATATCCTCCGAAACTGTTATTTGGTAAACTTTTGCCGAAGTTTTCACTTCTTTTTCACACAAATGAAGGCCGGTAACTCCATGATAGCTCACTCCCCACCATACCATTACATTTGCGGGATTGTGGCCTCTTTCAACCCTTGGAATGAGTTCAGACGCTTCTCTTGATGTCCGAGCATAAACTCGATCATTCTGTTTATTGAATGATTCTTCGACGGTGAAAATTTTTTCATCAGTAAACAGAATCTGTCGGTGAGCATTCTTTGCGTACCGTCTGAGCAGAGCTTTTGATTTTTGTTTGCGTTTCTGCTTCAGTGCGACTGTTAGCAGGTGTTCAGTGTGTCTTTTGTAGGCACTGAGTCCCAGGTCTTCTTTCATGATGCGAGACATTAATTTCTGAGAGATACTCATTTCTCGCGACAAGATTTTCTGTTTTCTTAATGGTTTTCTTCTGATTCGACCCTGCACGGCTTTGATGGCTCGCAGAGTCCTCACAGTGCGTGGACGGTCTAATCTTTTGCGGTCACTTACTCCACTTACTCCACAACAACGTGTGATTCCCAGCGGCTGCAAGATTCGAAAGATATCACCTTTTTCCATATTACAAAATCCCAATTACAACAATACGATTTTCGATATCACCCCACTTAATGATTATTAGATAATGACTGGAAACAAAAAACTTTTACGCGGCATTGAAGCATAAATGTAACAGGTTAAATAACGGTAAACATATAGAATGTGCAACAAATAGTTTTTTATATATGGATGCGTTTAGACTTGTATCAGTATTTATGACTTGACTAGGTACTTACACTTATATACATAGGCGCAAAATTTTAAACAGTTCTCGTTAAAGGAATAAAACCGGCTCCACTTAACGCAGTCGTTTAGTTTGGAGACTTGTTCTAACTTTTGCATAATTTTAAACACGTTAGACAACTCTTCTAACTGATGTGGGTTTTACAACAGAACCTAAGCGAATTTGCGTTGAACAACCCTTAATTTGACAAATACATAACACACACAACTACAAAAATACAAAAAAAAGTAAAAAGAATAGAATACTTTAAACCAAATAATTTTTCGCCGAAAAAAGTACATTTTATATACTACCTCGGTACAGATTTTGATTGTTTATAAGTTATTTACATTATACTCAATTTGTTGTTGCAAGGTGCAGATTCATTTAGCTATACTCGTCTCGGCCGGCGGCGGCGGCGCACAGTGAATCGAATAGTACATGCTAGGTGGACAAAATTCATTCTCGAGTGAAGCTTTGGAAACAGGATAATTTTGTTCACAAATGGACACACATTAATATTTTTATCAGCTTTTAGCCGTCATTATTTTCGCTTATCAGTTATTCGTAGCCAAAGTTAAATAATTAGAAAAAAATTCATTGATTTTTGCTCAGTTGCGTTTTATCTCTTTCAGTGATGGTTTGTATATTTTTTTGTAAATCTTGTCTTTTTTTGGTTTATAATGGAAAGAGCCGTCCAAGGTATGTTTAGTATGTTTGATAGGTTTAGAAACCTAATGTTTCAACATTTGTTCTGGTTTGATATTTAAATTTTGCTAGAATTTAACGTAATTTTTAGGTTTCCCATTGTAAAACTATTAGCTCCACGCCTCTCCACGCGATGATTCTTATATTTTTGAAAAGATTGAAAGTTAAGCTTTTTTTTAATACCAAATTCCATTTGCGAAAATTTGCGAAAGTAATTTTAATAAATTTATAAAGGTATTCGAATTAAGATCACTTGGATGGAATTTTTCATTATTTGGCAGTTTAACCAACTATTCCAACAAGTTTTACTTCAAACCTTTGGAACTACTCGTACCTTACCCATAATTCAATCCAACATTTTAAGAATAATAAGTCATAAGTCTCGTTCTGAAAAAATGGCCGTCATGCAGAAATATTTTTGAAGAGCTTTGAAGGCTGGCTTAATGGTGACGATTTCATATTATTCGAAGATAACCAGGATGAATCTTATTACAAACTTTTTCTTGTGGCCTATCAACTTAGAAAAATTTCAACAACTTTGATTTTCTACACCAAGTCAGATAAATTCTTAGTCTGTATTCTTGGTTTATTATGCCAGTGACCCTACATACATTCTCTTATCAAGCTAGTAGTGTTATAAAATACTTCATAGTTCCAAAAGGTCAGCTCTCAATGAGGCCCAAGAAGCACGAAACCATACTCGAAAAATCTCAAGAAAGTCAAGCAATTCCCGAAAAAATAAACAATTTGCCTCATTATCTTCTAAACTTGCTGCCTGAAAACTCTAATGCGATCGTTCAACGTGGAGAAATAACGAGGACCAATTCTAATGATTCTGAGAAAATCCAACCTTAGTGATTATGTTCTACTTTTTCCTCTATGTAAACTGTCACATAAGAGCTTATGTTGAACTGAAGCTAGTTCAGTTTCTTTCCAGCAAATGGCCCTTTAGATACTGAAGACTCTGGCAGAGAATAATACATAGTAAGGTATTTTATTAGTTAGCAATTGAAAATTTATAAAATTTAAAATATATTCATTTTGATAAATTTTAGTAAATATAATACCTAATAATAATAAATAATAATAAAAGTTATAAAATTAACCTCCACCTTATATTTGTGAGCTTTTTTAAAAAAGAATGTACTTAATACAAAAATAAACATGTATTCCTACAAAACATCTTTATTTTAATCATTTAAAAGACAAAAATAATTTTGTCCACCTAGTATGTTCTATTCGATTCACTGTGCGGCATAAGATATGCATACATAAGATATGTATGTACGAGTACCTACATACATTTGTATTTACAGATTTGTTCATCGTAGAGCACTTTCGTACGATTATTTCGAATTTATAATATTCAGTTATTCAGTCTATTTACAAAAACCATCTTTAAAAAATTGAATAAAACATCATCATCATCATCATCGGCTCGACAACCGAGTTCCGGTCCTGGCCTCTTTCAACAAGTCTCTCCACCTATCCCGGTCTCTAGCCGACGTCAT
Organism: Chrysotoxum bicinctum; assembly: GCA_911387755.1. Classification (NCBI taxonomy): domain Eukaryota; kingdom Metazoa; phylum Arthropoda; class Insecta; order Diptera; family Syrphidae; genus Chrysotoxum; species Chrysotoxum bicinctum. The sequence continues at coordinate 70,909,193 of OU426990.1, read as the reverse complement.
CCAGTTGCGCACCCCAAGGCTTCGGGCGTCCTGGTCTACGCCATCTCTCCAGCGCAAGCATGGTCTACCACGCTGTCGTCTACCATAGAATGTACCACAAAGAACTTTCCGAGCAGGTTCCTCTTCGCTCATGCGAGCTAGGTGCCCTGCCCACCGGAGTCTACCGAGCTTAATTTTTGTCACGATATCTGCTTCTAGGTAGATTGCGTACAATTCATGATTGTACCGTCTCCGGAATCGTCCTTCCTCACATATGGGGCCAACAATTCTCCTTAAGACTTTTCTCTCGAACGCAGCTAAGAGGTCGGAGTGCCTTTTGCTAAGCACCCAAGTCTCGGATCCATATGTGAGTACTGGCAGGACCATGGTCCTGTACAGCAGCAGTTTTGAAGTTATGGTGAGATTTCTGGATTTGAAAAGCTTTGACAGACTATAGTAGGCTCTGTTGGATTTGAGAAGCCGCCCGCGTATTTCTTCTTCTATATTGTTATCGGCTGCTACTATTGACCCAAGATATTTAAAGGATTGCACCACTTCAAATTCGTGCTCCGCTACCTTGATTGTTTGACCAACTGTTCCTCTCGCATTCGACGCCACCATGTACTTTGTTTTACCTTCACTAATGTGCAGCCCCAGATTTTGTGCCGCCTGCTCGATCTGGATGAAGGAATCGTGTACAGCTTGTTCGGTTCTTCCGATGATGTCAATGTCGTCTGCGTAAGCTAGTAACTGGCTGGACCTGTTGACGATGGTCCCTCTTGTTGCCGTGCCAGAGTCACGGATTGCTTTCTCCAACGCCAGGTTGAAGAGGAGGCAGGCCAAACCGTCCCCTTGTCGGAGTCCATTAAAGATTTTGATTGGTCTGGATAGCAATCCGGCTAATTTTACTTGGCTTGTTACGTTAGTCATGGTCAACCTACATAGTCGTATCAATTTATTTGGGATGCCGAATTCTCTCATGGCTTTGTAAAGTTCTACCCTGGCTATGCTATCATAGGCGGCCTTAAAGTCTATAAACAGATGGTATGTTGGGATGTTAAATTCTAGACATTTTTCCATCGCCTGCCTAAGGGTAAATATCTGATCAGTTGTTGATTTGCCTGGAATGAAACCACACTGATATTGTCCGATAACGGTTTTAGCGTATGGGGTTATCCGGTCTTGTAGGATAGAGGAGAGTATCTTATAGGCGGTACTCAACAACGTGATACCTCTATAATTGCTGCACGTTGTGACATCTCCCTTCTTATGTATGGGGCATATTATGCCTTTTCGCCAGTCTTCTGGCATTTCTTCCTGCTCCCATACGTGCACTATAATATCATGAGTTGCTTGACGTAAGGCTGGCCCGCCGTGATGAAATAATTCGGCTGGTATGCCATCGGCTCCCGGGGATTTGTTCTGTTTAAGCCGGCCTATAGCCTTCTCAACCTCTTCTATGCTTGGTGGCGGCAACATAGGGTATTCTTCTTGAAGTAGTGGAGCCTCCACTTCTGCAGTGAGCTGACCATTTAGCAATTCATTGAAGTACACTTCCCATCGCTCCAGTATGCTTTCAGGATCGGTGATCAGATTTCCCTCTCCGTCCTTGCAGTATGTGCAGCGTGGTGTGTACTGCGTCATGTTTCGGACGGATTGGTAGAACTTCCGCGCCTGGTGCGGACCTCGCTCTCGGCTGTTTTCTATTTCACAGATTAGGTTCTTCTCCCAGGCTGATTTCTTTTGTCTGTGAAGCCGTTTTTCTGTTCTTCTGAGCTCTTTATATTTCTCTTCGCGTGCCCGCGTTCTATGAGATTGTTGCATTGCTCGGTACGCAACATTCTTACGTTCAGTCGCTAGCTTGCATTCATCATCAAACCAGTCGTTCCGATTTTTACGACTGCTGCCTAAGATGGAGTTGGCAGTACTAATGACAGTATTTTTAAGACGTGTCCACTTTTCATTTACGCCCAGCATACTGGCTCCAGGACTTACTCTCCCTAAGTCAGGTGTTTCTAGGGCGAGTCCTAACGCATTACCAAAGGTGTTACTGGTGTTTTCATTGCGCAGGGCAGCCGTGTTGATTCGAACCTGATCGGCGGATGCAATGCGTCTTCGCAAGGCAATCCGCCCTCGGAAAACCATACCAACAAGATAGTGATCCGAGTCGATATTGGCACCTCGGTACGTTCGTACCGTCATCAAGTTCGAGTAGTGGCGACGGTCTATCAACACGTGGTCTATTTGGTTACGAGTGACTCCATCAGGTGATACCCAGGTGGCTTTGTAGATATCTTTACGCGGGAACCTGGTACTCGCAACGACCATGTTTTTCGATGCTGCCAATTCTAAGACTCGAAGTCCATTGTCATTAGTGTTCTCATGCAAACTATGGGTGCCTGCGTAATGCCTGAATACCGGCTCCCGACCTATTTTTGCGTTCAAATCCCCAAGGATGATTTTAACATCATACCTTGGGCAGGCATTGAGGGCCCTCTCGACTTGTTCGTAGTAAGTCTCTTTTTCTTCGTCTGAGGACTCCTCCGTAGGTCCGTGAACGTTAATGAGGCTGATGTTCGTAAATTTGCCTCGCACGCGAAGGGTGCATAGCCTTTCGCTTATAGCGTTAAAGCCGATGATGGTAGACTTCATTTTTTCGCTGACTAGGAAGCCTACCCCGAGCACATGGTGTTTTGTATGACAACTATAGTATATGTCATATTCCTTCTTCTGTAGAACACCATTCCCTGTCCATCTGATTTCTTGAAGAGCTGTTATGTCAGCTTTATACTTTGACAGGGCATCGGCTAGCTGCTGAGCAGCTCGAGCTCTATAGAGCGATCGTACGTTCCATAAGAAAATTCGTAAATCGTTTTTCCTTTTTCTTTGCGTGGGTTGTCGTCGTGAAATCAGTCCGTTTCCGAGGCTTGTTGTCGGTCTCGTAATTCTTTTAGTTTTACGGGACAGGGAATTAACCTGTCGCCAACCTGAGGAACCAGCCTGATCATATTAGCCAAACCTTTTTTAAAAGGCTTGTTTCTAGCGGCCGCCGCGGAGAGGCTATGATCACACTTCCACCAGTCCCGAATAGTTACGGCACGTGCATGTTTTCGTATGCTACATGTTGTTCCCTCTATTCGTCTGATGGCTGACCGCCGAATAAAACATCAGTAAACATTTTTTCTTCCATTTGCTTTGGTATGAAATGACCATTGTCAATATGGATAAAGTATACTTTTAAAAGATAAACTAGCTATTTGCTGCTGTTAAAGTAACACGAGCTCTTTAACGTTAAAGTATAGTTTATGTCCTTTAAAATTAACAAAAAGTCGGTTCTCGTTTTATACTCAATATTTAGAGTCGACTCCTATTCTAAAATTGATTTAGAGTAGGTTTTAAATGTTTAAAATTTTGCGCCATTGTATTTACAAGAAATAAAAAAAAAAATTGATGCCCCGGGTGAGGCTCGAACTCACGACCTTAAGATTATGAGACTTACGCGCTGCCTACTGCGCCACCGAGGCTATGTTGGGAATGTGCTGCGTGGCATTTTTATCCAAAATAGTTCCTCTGACTCTTTTGGAACAAAAATACACGTTGCGCATTGAACAGATTTCTGTTCTAAACTGGTTAATTGCTTTGGTTTAGTGGATTTATGAAACAGTTAAAAAAATTCTTGTGTTTAATAAGAATTTTTTAAAAGAAGTTCTTAAAAATATGTTCAATTAAAAATCAAAATTGTTTTTCGTATTAAATGGAGCTCCTGCTCCGAAAAGGCAGATTTTATTGTAGTGCTCCGATTTACTCATAACACCTGATAAAGGTATCCTGTCCTTGAGGTTTTTAAGTAATTCTCTAGACTATACAAATAGTGCAACGTACAAAATATCCGTTGAGAAAAAGTTAATTTATCTCGCAAACGGATCTAACAATTTTCAAAGAGTAAGTTCGTGGCCTCTAATCACTCATTTCTGTATAATTGTTTGCCTTACGAAGTTTAAAGACGGTTTTGTTAAATCTATTGCTGCCGAGTTCTTTGCAAATATGTCCCAGTGTAAATTATTGAAAGTGTAGGATAGGTAAGGTAATTGGTTTATTTATCTACGAATCTTAAACAAAATATTTAAAAAATTCTACAAACAGAAACGCCATAATTCCTGTCGACCATAAAAATAAAAAATGGGTAACAATAATGATAAATCCAATTATAGTCCCACACCCACTCAATAACTGTACATACATAAATCTAAATTGTACTGAAAAAAAAAGAAGTCTACGTTAATTGTACCTAGAAAAAACGTTGGTTATAATAGTCTGAACGGAACGGTTGCCAATGAGAAAGTTCTTTTACCCAAGAAGACCTTTGAAATAATTTATTGAAAAAAATGCTAAATTTATTTCACCAGCATCTGGAGCTTACTCGTAACAAACATGGTGTGTTTTTTAAGAGAGTGCTTTAACAACTTTGGATTTATGTACATAATGTACATATTACGTACGTATGTTTGAGAAAACATTTTTCAACAATTTAAGAATAGCTTCCTTTAGATGCTGTTTTTAGGAATATTTGCAGGTTGAGGAAAACAATAAACGGGAAAAAGGAAAAATCTTTAAAACAAGTCCAAAAGGAACACACAACAACATACATAGATATTCAGTTATAGAATATTTGAAAAACTTCCTCTGCGCATTATATTAAAAACTTAAAATTTGTTTACCAATTTTTTTCTAACAAACAAAATGGTTTTTTATATATAAAGTATTAATGTTTTAAGAAACAGATGAGTAAATAAGTGTAACATTATTTTTACAAGCTCAATCACTTGAGGTCTATTGTTTAACCTACCCTTTGCCCGTTCTAACCGAAACGAATCTAATCCCTATTATTAACAATCAGAAATTGTTTCCATCTTTCTTTAATGTTTATCGCGATGACGATCCTAACCAACCTGCTGATGATTCCCCTTGTCGAGGTGTTCTACTTGCTATCCAAAGCACACTAGGCACATCCCTAATTGCAATATCCTCTTCCCCTAATATCGACTATGTTTCAATAAAAATATCCCTTCCTTGTAAGTCACTTAAGGTTATGTTTTGCTACATTTTGCCTTCATTAACCCATAGAATTCTGTGAACTTGCCATAATAGCAAATGATCATATAATAGGTCTATGTGAACCCATAAAGATATGCTCCATTTCGGTGACTTTAACGTCCCTCATATTAAATTGAACTTATCAGACGATGGATCATATTATGCTGCTCCCGATCCCATCTCTGCAAAGGAATGTCTCTTTATAGAAAGCCTTGTCTACACAAGCCTCTTTCAAGTTAGGTATTTTATAAGATCTGATTCATATTTTTATATTTTATGAATCAGATCTCATCGACTCTTCAATCTCACTCAGTTACCTTTCTCTATCTATCGACAACTATCACTCCCCTTTGAATCTAACTTTTTATCATTATTCTCCTAAACAGACTTCTCCCCCCATAAATCTACATACATATCTTCTAATGATTTTCATAAAGCTAAATTTTCTCAAATTAATAAATATATTTCCGGAGCTTCCTTTAATTTTGACAACCTAACTGTAAATGTGAATTTGTTTTCTCTTCATGTACCGTTTTCTCGACGTAAATTTTTCTTCGTTCTCGATCTCTAACTGACTACTCTAACTATCTTAGAACGTATATCCACTTTACCGAACCTAACAACTCCGTTTATCAACGCTATTTAATCCCAACCCAAAGCAATCTTATTAAAGACCCAAAATACTTCTTCCCATTTGTCAACTTTCAAACGAAAATCCGATGGTTATCCTCCCTCTCTCTCTCTTTCAATAACGAAACTTCAAGCGAACCAACTCAAGAATTAATTGTAATATTGACGGTTTCGACTTAAACCTCTGTTCACCCTGCCTTCTTAATCATCCTTTCAATTCACTAAAATCCTAGATTTAAGAGCTATACTTAAACTAGATTAAGAATTAGCATTTATTAAGCCTAATGGGAGTATTGCCCTACCAAAATGAACGCGGTTTAGCAGTTTAAAAAATTAATTTCATGCTTTTGAATGTTTTCTCTAATAAAATTTATTTTTAAAATTCTAAGTCTCTTGCACAGAAGAGCAAATACGTGTAAGAAGATGAGGTTGACATTTTTTTCTGGTGAACTATTTGTATATAGAACTATCGCAAGATTGAATTTTGTTGCTCATAAAACCATCTTACATATCTGTACTGATTCTTCTTGTCAAAAATGGTTAAGGCCATTTCTCAAAAAAAAAAAAAATAAAAAATACGGACAATATTAAGCGACACTTACTCTTAAAAAGCAAAATTTTCTAACAAAAAATTAGAAAACCTAAATAAACTGGATTAAAGCCTAGCAAAGTTGTATAATTTACAGAAGAATTCCACGAGTCTTTTTTAAACATTGTCAATATTCAAAGATTTCTTCGAGTGATGGCAATTTTTATTAATTTTGACGAACAAAATTTTCAATAGAAGACCAGAAGATTTGACTTGCCCTTGATCGGACTTCATTGAAAAGCATAAGTAATTTTACCAAAAGACTGAAAAGTTTCGAAAACAAAAATGGTTGTCTCTTATAGACAGAACATGGGGGATAATAATAATTGATATTCAAGTTCATATTAAATTTGTTTTTTTTTTTTGCTCAACCTTTAAAAAATACATTTTTTTAAATTTTTGATCTCGTTTTTTGTTCGGATTTGCTCTGAGATAACTCCATTCTCTATCAACAAAGTTTTAGCGAATTGCAACTTTATTTGTTGCACTATAAGCTTTGGACTTTGGTCAGACTGACGCAATTGCAAAAATATTTTACGTAGAGAACAATAATTTGAATGTGATTAATACGTATATGTAGCTGTCATCCGTATGGAACAAATTCAGTTCGATTGCGATGTTTGAAATATTTTAACATTTTTTTTTTTTCATAAATAACAAAAAGTCAATTTCGACAATCGAGCTAAAATCATAATATCCTCCAGCAGTAGAATCAAACATAAATTTTAATGTTGTGATGAATCGCAACGGAAGCTTTAAATATTTACATAATGAGCTCTTGAATAGGTTTAACGACTGTGAGTATAGGTTTAATGACTGTGATAATGCCATTTGCTGTGATAAGCGCCTTTTGATAATTGCTTATATTTTATTGCATTATATAATTAATTTATGTGGGAATTTTGGTGAATCAAATATTTACCACAGATTTGGCAATTAAATTGTTTGGGTTATTATGTTAAAGCAACAAAAACAGAAGCACATGCATTTGTTTGGAAAAGATTTATTTAATTTTATTTTTGTGGAAAATAAACGTGTCATGTTTTTAAATTTGACCTTGACAGAAAATACCAGAAGTTATAAATTATGGGTTTTTGTCACGTTGTTATTAATTTTTTTGATACGTAATTTATTTAAAAAATAATATTTTACGTATAGAGATAGATAGATTTAAAATGAAGAAATATTTCTTTTGGTTTGAAAATTCATGGAATATGTAAGAATCCGAACTCGAGATTTAAATTAAGTCATTGACAACTCGATGACAGAGAAAAAAGGAAGCATTTCTTTTCCATAACACCTACAATGCCGAGAGTCTACATCAAACTTGTCATTACGATGATAAATTGGTTACCATCGTTCTGTAGAGTTCGCCGTTGACGGTAACTATCGTTTTCGAAAAAATACGGACTAATGATGCCGCCGCGCCGGGCCAAAATCCACACTTAACGGTTATTTTTTGAGGATGCATTGTCAGATGATGAACTTCGTGTGGCAATATACGGCAATTTTGCTCGTTAATACAGCAATTCATCCAAAAATGCGGCCCGTTGCTGAAGATGATTTTTCGCATAAAATTTGAGGTCCTCATCGAATGTTCCTTAGCAAAAAAGGTCCTTGTCTATGGTAATGAACTTTAAATTTCTCGGTCAGTTACAAAAATAAATAAGTTCTTTTTTTTTTCCATCATAAAATTTGAATTTTTGTCAGTCGGTCAGTTGAATTTTGAACGGGTATAGGTCCAAATCCCGAAGCACAATTCGCCAAGTTGAAGTCTGCAAAAGGCCGAGTTCTTGTGCACGAGAAATCAACTGCCTCGGGTTCTGCTGTGCACTTTTATGTACCACGGCTATGTTTTGATTTCATTTTGATTTCATGTTAAGAACATTTTTGACATTTCTTAATACTATTTGAAACGGACTTTTAGTAGTTCCGTACTTATATGTACAATTTCAATTTTTTATTAAAAAATTATGGCATTAAATATAATTTGAGCTGCTTAGAAATAACCTACATGTTCAAAAAAAATTATTTCGGACGAAACTAAACTGGAACTGAAAATCTCGGTTTAATCATCATCTTAAAAATAAAAGTGAAACCGAGACTAGTCTAATGTAAAGTAGTAAAAAAAGTAAACACTAACGAAATAAAATTGACACGATTTGTGAAATTTTCGGTTTTAAAGAGGACAACACGATACTTTCAAAGTAAAATCTCCCTTCGATCTTATCAATTTATCGTGGCAAGCGCTACCAAAAAACGAGTTATTTTATTAAAATAATACTTAGAAAACCTTTCAGCTGATGTCTCTTTCAAAATTCAGTTTCAAAATTCAAGCTAATCACTAAACTCCAAACACTTTTAACAAAGCTAGCACCTTGTTGGCGTTCTGTATAGCTACCACATACACTTCTATAAATCTATGTACCTACTATATGTATCTGAAGAACCCAATAAACCTTGACTGCAGGGCATAATCTATATTTCCAAGACGACCTTGGGTATGTAGACAGCCTAAGGCTTCCTTACCATGGGTAGAAATTTGATTACATCTGAAGAAACCAAATAAAATGTATTCTTTCATTTATTTAAACTTGTATATTAATCAATCTGAAGCCTCTTTTTTTGTACTGTTTCACATTTCACTTGGAAAAAAGAAAGCTCTTTATTCATCAGTATTAATTTCAATTTTAAAACTGACCTTAACATAATTTATGTTTTAATCAATAGCAAAGGCTTGATTCCGAGATTATCGCATACATCGGATTCCAAATCAATATGTGGATTATTATTATTTTGCCAAGCGTGTGTGATATGATATTGCATTTACATTAACATCGGTATCAACTTTCTTTTCTCTTGTATTTCTTTTCTTTGTCGGAAAAGTATTTTCTTTCATTTGTATACCAGATATTTCTCTAATTCAAGTGGCAAACTAAGTTATACATCACATGTGAGTTGTTTTACAATACCCCGCATTGTCCACGCTATGACCAATCCATTTAAAATACGACGTGGTACCTCTTGGTACCAACTGCAAATGTTATTTAGAAAACTACACTAGACTCTACAACTATAACTCTAATCGCACATTTAGATGTCAAATACATTAGGTAGTTTGTTTTACTTACTGACAGTGCGGTGCAAAAATTCGATCCAAAACTTTTTTGAATCTAAATGCATGCGAATTCTTCTTTGTTATTTCGTCCGCTGACTGAAGCGCTATTACACGTTGAAAACAGATTCATGATTCATGAATTCAATTTGACAATTCTCTTTGTTTTTCATTTCGGTGTTAGTCTGTGCTCTTTCAAATATAGAAGCAATGCAAAAAATGTATTTACGTGAGTTGTATCGAAGATCACCTTAACTTTTCGCATAACAATATCATAACAAGCAGAATATTCAAAAAACGGACAAAAGAAAAGAGAATCGTCAAATAGTTGCCTCTTAAATTTTACCAACGCGACACATAATTTTTGTCCCTCTCATTTTTTCGATTTTTTTTTTCTCTTTTGGTCTTGCTTTGTAAGAAAAGTCGCACGCATCTAGATGAATTGTGTAATATGTAGGTGTTTATCGTTATAAGCTCATAGCAAGGAACTGAACTGTCAAAAAAATCTGTGTTTCTTTAGCTCAGACACATCAGAGAGCAAAGAGAACAAAATGACCGAGCAGATGGAGGAAAGGCTGAGCGCGGCTAACTTTACTTTTTTTTCGGCGACAAAAAAAAAACAGACAAACAAATAAAAATGGAAATCGACGCCTTTCACAGTTGAGTGCTCTAGCGTGTTTCATAAATAAATCGGAGGGCTCTGATCAAACTCTGCTCATAGCGTGCTCGAAATGCTCAAGCTCTGCTCAGTGTTAAAAAAGAAAAAAACGGCTAAATAGCAGACTAAGTTGAAGTATGTAAAAAATCTTTGGCATTGGATTAACACAAGCTAGCCACAGAATTTCATCATTGAGGCTGGTATTCACCGAGCGCTCATAACTTAAGAAGCTCATAAACCTATTCACCAAGCAATATTAGTGAAGATCTACGAGCGCTCTTAAAAGTTAGGAGTGGTCCCGACCACTTCTAAACTTACGAGCGGTCTCTTCGAAAGTTTGTTCGAAAATGTGAATACCAGTCTAAGAGTGTTTACTTTTGAAACTGAGTTCACATATTGCAATTGGTTCTCCAAGTTTGTGTCAATTTTGCTTTTTAACCCTAGTAATGTGGTATTACATACCAAATGAATCACCTGTTTTAAAAACAGAAGTTTTGAGAAAGTGTACTGTTGTATCCTAATGTTTCCAAGGTTTATATTTTTCTTTGACATCCTTAGGCTTCTAAATATAACATACGAAGAAATCCATCCGATTCAATGCAGGGTGAAAACCTAACATTGTAATTGCAAGAACAAAGTTAATATATGTTCGAGAATTTGTCAAACCTACATACTATATCAAGTATACTTTATTTACGTGCATCATACTTGGAATTTCTTTCCTTAGTCAAGATCCATTTTAACTCGGATTCTTATTCTATTTTGTTAAACATCTGCTGAAATTATTTCACTTGTTTTGATTTCGGAGACAATCTGATCTTAAAAATCGCCATGCATCGCTTGAATTTGAGAATTTTATGTGTGATTTGATATGGTTTTGATATTTATAATTGTTAGGCATCGCGATCGTGACGCGTAGCTTTGATTTCATGGTTTTTAAACCAAATTTAAATTCTCTTCGTAGGTATTTTTGATTAATAAATCAGAATAGTTTCAATAATATAAAATTCTTAAATGTCAAAACAAATAAGAGAACTTTTTGTTTGCGATCAGAAACGATGAAAGGGCTCATTGGAAAGATATATTTTGATTCATTTTCTAAAGGGACTATTTCGAAAACCTCAGGTCATGACAGAAAACGGATGGTTAATTTATGCTTAAAAACACCCTTTTTCTTTTCGTGACCTAGAATTAACGCGTAGTTGTAAACGGGTGTAATCAGTTCTCAGACAACCAAAAGCTGATAATAAAGTCAGACTAGACGACAGAAATAACATACAAAATGTATGTGGTTTGGGGACTGACTGTCATGTTTTAAAGGTATCAATCGTCACCCTTGACAAATACGGAAGACCTCATATACATATATCAAAATCGCTGATTGACCACGATTGTAGTCAATGGTTTTTTAATTTGCGTGGGTAGATTTTGGCGGCATGTGGCGGCCATTTCGTTTTAGTGACATCTGTCAAATTTGTTGTTATTCAGTTATTGATGCCAAATCACCATGGCAAGTTACACGATTGAACAATACGTCCAAATGGTAATATCAAAATTCGTGCTTGTTAGTGCACCAATTTTACTGTAGACGTGAAGACCCTTCAAAGTCGACCTGTTCGTTAATCAACATTCATACATCGAAGGAACGCAAGATCAGATGTACGAAATCCAACTGTTTCCAGGAGCTTTCTTATCTGTAGATGTAGTTGAAACTGCAAACAATTTTCTAATATTTGATAAAAAAATAAACAGTTTGACCATAAATATGTTAACATGGCTGTAAAGTCTATTTAGACTGCAATGCTGTTGTTCCTTTGCAAAAAAAAAAAAATACAAAACTTTTTGAATTCGATAGTTAATGAATGAGCGGGGACCCTATGGCCAGTGCTAAAAATCACACAATTTCAATAAAAAAAAGACTTGCGTTTTTTTTGTTGAATAATTAAACTGTCATTAAATTATGACAATCGTTTTTGCGCTTAAACATATTCCCATAGCACAGCCATTTAAAATGCACTATTGCCGATGCAGAGATAACCAAATTATTTTGCAAGGCAATATCGATGACCTTTGCATGTATTATTAATCAATTGCAGTTTTTTGTAGATATTACTTTGTCTCAATTGTGTTTTTTTTTTACCGCACAATCACGAAACTTCAAGCAATTAAAATGTAATTTGAATACAATTGCCCTCTCCATGACATTAACGGCCATGGAGAGTAAACAAAAGTAATAAACATATCAGACAAAACGAAACCAACGAAATAAATAGTATACGAGGAGACGCTATTTTCTCTTCAAATTGCAAATGCAAAATTATTTTCAAAGGGAAAACTTTCATGAATAAATCTCATTAATTTTAATCAACTAGAAGACATTGCATGGTCTTTGCAAATAAATTTTCATTTTCATTGTCAGTTGTATTTCAATTAATTTTATTTTTATATTATTACACAAAATATTTACCGCCAAACAAAAAAAAAAAAAATAACTATCAAATAAAAAAGTCTTCGACTCCTTCAGTTCCAGACGTTAACTTGACGAATTGCACTTTTACTTAAGGCGTGGGCTTAGCAAACACGAGACTCAATCTTATATGCAATGCAGTTTTGGTCACGTTTTATGGTAGGTGTGCTTTATTGTTTTCTAATATAAAGGATGGGCCAAATAGAAGGTTCTTTTTAAAAATGCAATAAAATGAACAAAATTAAATATTTTGCATCTATTAGTAAGAGCAAACATTTCAATTAATTATGGAACAAAATGTCGTTCATGTACTTGTCTCGGCTGTCTTCGCAGTAGCGCTTTCTGTCACTTCAATTTTCTAGGCTGTAGCTTACGGATTGTTTGGATGATATTGGCCTTAAGTGCTTGAATCGTTTCCGGATTGTTGGCATAACATCGGTCCTTAACGGTTCCCCACAAAAACAAGCCAAAAGAGGTCAAATCGCAGCTCCGAGGCGGCCAATTGACACGATAACACGATTTGAGAATTTGGTGCGCAAAAGATCGATTGCGGAATTGGCTGTGAGGCTTAGCGCGCCATTCTGCATGATCCATACGTCATCCAAATCCATATCTTCAATTTCAGTAAAAAAAAAAGTCGGTTAACATGGCTCTGCAAAGCCTACCGTTGACTGAAATGTTGCCTCAATGGTCCAATGATGCCACCACTCCACAATCCGCACCAAACTTTGGCTTTAGGACAATAACGTGTAGGTTTTCGAAGCCCCAGATGCGGCAATTTTGTTTATTTATCCAGCCGAAGAGATGAAAATGCTTCTCGTCAGAAACGATGATTTTTCGCCCAAAATCGTTGTCTAATTCAAACTGCTCTAAAGCCCAAACTGCGAAGCGATAACGAAGTGGATAGACGTGCGCCATCAATTGCTGAGTCAATTAGACCTTATATCCGAATAATCCGAGATCTTTGTGTGAGGATTCTCCTCAGGCTACTGCGTGAAATGCTTAGCTGTTGAGATCGATTGAGTCTCACACTCTCGGCTACTGCAGCCACATTCTTGTCTGTGAACATCGTACGACGAAGGGGACCATGAGTGTTGTCAACTAGCATACCAGTCTCACGAACTTTTTGCTCAAGCTTTCGTACAGCTGGCGCGGTGCGTGCTTCGAGCTGGAAACAGCTGACAGTGGCAAATAAGTCATCCGAGGCACGACAGCAAGTCGACTTTAGTTATCCGCGGAATTGAGCCACCAAATCTGGTACTCCTGCTTCCACCTATCTCTTCGGTCCGCACACAATTGGAATAATAGTATTTGTACTCCGACGCTGTTGTTCTGTGTATTTCAAGGCAGCGACGTAAGCACTGCTCTCAAACACCCGAATCTTTTCCTGCTATAAAACAACCGTTTCGTCAGTGCAAAAGCTCCTCTAGACCTGTTCAGAGCATTATTTATAGGTCCGTCGAAATACAAATACTGATCTGACCAGATGCCAAAGTACTTTCGTTCAAAGACCATTTTTAATTTTGAATACTGTGGTAAAAGTTGCATTTCCACTTCTGACAACAAACTTTCTACCATTGAACAATGTCATTATGCATAAACATATTGGCGAAAAATAAGTACGAAGTTAAAACTGTTTTTTCATGAAACTAGTTTAAATCGACGATTTTGCAAATCTTAATTCTCTAACTTTCTCTACCCTTTTATTAAAGTTAAAATCATCGAATACCTATTTAAATTTTTTAGTATCGTGCTTACTTCATATCACTCTTTGACATTTTTACAAACGTCAAAAAAGGTCTGTTTACTAAGTTTTTGGCACCAAATGTCATTGCTTTAGGTGTGTTCAGAATCAATTTATTAAGAAAATTGCTTTAGTACGATACTAGTTAGAAAATGGTTAAAACTAAGAAGTTAGTAAACTACTTTAAAGTTAGCAAATTGATAAGTAGTATCATACTAATACCTTAATAATAGGCTGTTTAAAATTATGCGGCATTGTAATTGATATTAATGTTGTCGTAGTTTGATGATACTCGTATTCACAACTGTCTTATAGTCTGGGTACTAAAAATGGTAAACAATTATTTGAATGCCTCTGAAAGAAAATTCCTCTTTATTTCATAGACTCTTAAATATATTAGTTTTTAATCTAAAAAAATTATGACCAAGGTTTTTTATTTTTCTTCCACTACACAATGTGCTTACTCAGTGGTAGTCCAAAGATGGTCAACATTTTCCAATTACCTATTCTCATCACAGTTAATCTGAATTTTATTTTAACATAAAAAGTTGAAGAAAAAATTGTTAGATTCATTTAGTGGAGTCAAGTACATTATAGATTTTTTCGTAAACAACCCCGTGGATAGAATCTCTAATTGGTCTTGCCCTCCCATCTACTTACTTTCGCTTATGGAACAGCAATTTTAGTAGTCAGAGGGCGAAATATGTCTTTATTATAAAAATGTTCGTATGAGTCGGATTCGAACCAGAACCAGTAAACCTAATGAGAATTGAGATTGACGCACAGACGACCGGCACCACCGTCGATTCTTTCTATATAATAATAGAAGTATATTTTATTATTATCGTGTGGGTAGAAAATGAAGCACAAAACAGAACTTGTAAAACGGTTGGACAAATTGTGTTTTTTTTTTTTAATTTTTCTTATGAACTGTTAATATGTATTGGTGTCAAAAAAACAAGTTTGATGCACATATTGTAGTCAAGTCAATGAAAGCGGTTTTGATGTTTTTACATGCGATACTGCATGCACTCGTATGTACATATTATTTATGTAAATATTATACTTGTCATTAACCAACTGACGAAAATAGCATTTTTGGGTCTTTTCAAAAAATGACAAACGGAAATAATCGAAAAGTGATTGTCTTTCAACTGACAAATACTGTGTGCCTATGAAAGACAACAAATTAAAAAAACAAGTGGAAATTGCTTAACTGACAAAACGAAATGTGAGTTTTTCTTGTAAAGACAAAGGAAATAAATATGCCCAACCTAATATGGATAAGTTTTATTTTATGGAGAAGCTTCCTAAAAGTCTAAATTGTATTGTGTACTCAAATTTTCTCTGAAATATTGTTTGGATTTTTCAAAAAAAAATTTTAAATTAAATTTTTTTTTTTTTTTTTTTTTTTTGAAAATTCCATATCTGTTTAAAAAATAGTTGATGATATAATTTCTAATTAAATTGTTATTTGCACAATAATAAACACTAAGATTTGGCGTACCAATATTTTTCTTAAAAATGTTTTATAAATGTTAAAAATCGAAAAAAATATTTTTTTTTAAGTTTCAACAATAATTGAAAATTTGTCACATTTGCTAAGGCGGTTGTTTTAGAAGTTTAAAATATAAATTTTCAATGTTTATTTTTTCAAATAACGTTTTGAAAATCCACAGTCTCTTGATCATAAGACATTGCCAGCCGAATCTATAAAGAATTTTTAAAGGGTGCTTAACTTTAAATTTAAAAAGCATTTCACATTTAAGTAACTTTACTTAAAGGCTTTCATAACTTAAACGCCATCCACATCGTTTAAAGTTCACTTGAAGACATTTTAAAATTTATTTTGACTTATCAACTGTCATCTTTTAAAGTTTGAAGTTTCAAATTGTGAGTTTATGTTGTCTGGTTGTGAATTGTGATATATGTATCAGAATTATAAAATGTAAAGAATTAAAATATAGCCGGTTTAGCCTTTGAAGTGTTTGTATCGACACTTTTGTCTTCGATTATTGAATTTTTCTCTTCAGTAAGCTGTTGGAGGAGGATCTGTGCATGGAAATTATTCTCTTTTTTTTTTTTTTAATTTACTATGGCATCCCAATTGTCTAAATTTCACAGAATTAAATATGGTTCTTTAATTTTTTTGGTCATTTTTTTGGTTATTTTGTTTTCATGTCTTATTTGGAATCGGAAATGTTTTGTTTACGGAGATGTCAGACCTTTAACATCTGACCCTTTCGTGAGTAATAATAGCCCTTACCCTATTTCTAATTAAAAAAAATCTCCAAAACTTAAATATTTTCAAATTCTTGACTGTAAATGTTCATATTATTTCAAATGTCTCAAAATAATAAAAATGGAGTTTCCATTGAGATACAACTTTTTTCTAGGTTTATATTATGTTCTCACATCACTAGCATAATTATAGAATTCAATCCAAATCAAATTGCTTTTTCCGACTTGCTTCAATTCTTTACACTACACCATCCGATTCAAAAAATTACTTTCCTTTCAAATGTTTCCCTATATTGCCGGGTAGCTATTATCCTTCAAGAGCTCAAACTTCTAAGCCCGTCCTTTAAAAAAGTAAAAATCTAAAACCACAAAAATTCAAATGACCGTTTGCAGTATCCGTGGTGGTATCCTTAAGATGCAATTGGTGGGCTAACACTACCCCTCTTGGACGAATTCGGGCTTCACAATAATTTTTGAACTCAATCTTATTTCACCCTCTCGGCATGGAAAATAATTCGTAATACGTCCATACAGGAAGTAGGATGCTACAAATTCCCATCCTTTTCAATAAATTGGTCCCAACAAAAATGCTGCACTACCGACAACTAGGACAAAAAAATGTTGAATTCCACAAGGATTTTGTGACGGTAAAGTCTTTGGCAACGTTAAGAATAATGCAACAACACAGTTCGGATTCTTAATAGTGACTGCTTTATTAAATAGTTACTTTAGTATATTTTATATAAACATCTGTTATGGTATGAGTGCATGTGTGCATGATGTGTGATGCACATGCGTTTATCTTTTATGTATGTGTATTTATGACAGATTTGGACTTTAGATCTTTCGATTTCAGCCGAATAGTTTCCCATTGGAAACCTTCGTGCTAAAAATGGTTCAATCTACAATATTGCTATTCTTGTTCATTTCCTTTGGCTCACTTCACTTAAACTCTATACAACAAATGCTAAGAATTAAAGTGAATAGTATTTGTTGGACACAGAATTATATATTCAAAAGTTGTTAATGCATTTTTTGAATTCAGGCAGCCGAAATACATTAACGGCGCAAAATATAAGAAATTTTAAATTTTTGAAATCCCAAATGTTTTATGTTTATCAAAGAAAATAGACTCTTGTACATTTCGACCAATATAATAGGCTTATTAACTTATTTAAACATAATGCTTCAAGCACATATGATTGAATAACCTTAAAAAAATTGAATAGTTGTTATGTATATAATTCAAAGGAAAAGCAACCTCAATCCCAATCCAATTCAATTTTATTCAATCACTGAACTTAAAAAGAAGTAATTTTCTTCCTCTTGGTTAATTCTTATTTTTATTCTCTCTAATAAACCAAGGTCTTTTAAGTTCTCTTTCATTGCAACATCACCATCTCAGTTGGTTAACTTACATAAATAGTCCTTTATTTCTATCAACATTTATCTTCACAGTAATTTATTCCCCACCCTCTCAATGCCACTCCTTAATTAAAAGACTTTTCTAAATAAATTTTCTTCTTTTCATTCTTATTGTCCATTTATTCCAACAGTCCATTCAATTGACGTAATTTACTTAAATTGAAATAATTTCATTTTATTGTCAACAACTGTTGCTAACTCTAGTGTGTGCAACCAAGGACAAAATGCACCCACTGCAGTTCAATTTGTGTATCGCATTTAATCAAACAGTGGCTGACAATAGAACAGTAGATAAAACCATTCAATGATTCAATATAAAAATCTTCTTCTCTTCTCCACCGCCTACTTGTAGAAGCATCATCATTATTCTCCTCAAATTGTTGCTTCCCTCTTTCAAGAATTATGATCCCGTTCCCATGCAAACTGACGATAAATATCAATCTTCTAGACTTTTATCTGCATTTTTATTTTTTTTACACTCCAAATACAATGCGATGAAAAATAAAAAAAAAAGAACTTCAATTGTCATACGTAGCTGTTGTACGATAGATTTTTTCTCTTTTTATTTGCATTTTGTGGTGATATAAGTATTAGTTCTTTTTTCTCTTGAGTTTTATATTAAATTGCAACTTAAGCGCGGGACAACTAAATCTAAAACTATCTTGTTTTTTTGTTCCTTCTAAAAATGCATTGAATTTCTTTTACTCGTTTTTTAATTTAAATTTAACAATTAAAAGCATCATCCTTGGTCGGGGTCGGCGGCGGCGTGTTTGTAACGTATAATGTTAAAGAATCTTCAGGTAAAATTAGTAACGCTCCTTTCTTTGAACACAAAAAAAAAAAAAAACTTATAGCCAAACTTTAAACAAATTCATAACCAATTCCAAATTGGAAACCATTCACTGTCTTGTCACCCTGGTATTTTTGTATTGGTACACAATAGTTGAGCTCGATACGGGCGCGTTGGGCTAATTTAAATGCAAGTCCAATACCAGCCGCACTTCGCATGTTTTCTAAAAAAAAATATTTTTTTTAACATTGATAATGTTATAAATGGTTAAATGGATGACTTACCAGTTGTAAAAGAATTGAAATTGCCAAGGTTATAAAAGAGATGAGTTCGGAAATTATTTGATAGCCCCTTAAAAACTCCACTGAACGGGAGAGGGCTCCATAAATGGAATCCAGCTGCCCAGTAGCTCTGAGAGAAATAGAAAAAAAAAAAAACCATGTTAATTATAGATTTAATTATAGTTATAATTAATTTACCTGTGCTCCAATAGCTGTACCATCCACACGAGGTCCAGCTCCACCAAATCGAAAACCTCTTAGCGTTTGCGGTCCACCAACATAGAAAAGATTACTTATAGGTAAATCACTAGAAGACTTAGTTGGATTCACAACTCCTAGCCGTCCACAAAGCTGCGCCACTATTCCTCCAATTATAGGCACACTCACTTCAGCATGAGTGCTATTGCTCATGTAGGAAATATTGCCACCCAGTCCACTGTATTCACTTGTCGACTTGACCATGATTCCTTGACTAGGAAATACTGGATTGTCCCTCTGGTCATAAGCAACAATGTAACGTAGAACTGAAGCTAACCTTGGACCACAGTGTTCTCGAATTGCAAATGGTACTGATTTGCCTAGAAGTGAAATCTCTCGAACAGATGATTCATATTGGAAGGAGTGACGGAGCTGTTTTTAAATTCATCGTTTTAAATCTGCACTTAAAAAGTTTTTTAAAAAATATTAAACCATACCGAAAATGGGAAAAATGTGCTTATAGAAAAGTCTCCTACTAGCCCCAGATTGGAATTTTGAAACGAGCTAATATGCATTCGGTCAATATGTCGAAATACTGATAATGAAAATCTGAAAAAAATGATATGTACATACACTTATTATAAATGGTTCTTTTTTTAAATTTGGGGTCTATTTGTAAACTTACTCAGGTCGATTTTCAAAGAGCCTTGTATGAAAGTATGATTTCCAAAACTTTAATGTGACATCATTTGCTCGTGTACTGCTATAGGAACCTTGCAATGATAAACTTTCTCCTCGGCCGAATATGTTTGGTATTGTCAATTCCGTTCTTAGAGAACCTTCATTCTGACCGACTTCTGTACCGATCGATCCCACCAAACGAGATAGTTCTTTGCCTTTAAATGTCACTTCATAACCATTTGGAGAAGCATCTGGAGCATGGCTTACATCGATTTTTATAGCTACATCTTTGAAAATGCCCAACTCGTGCAAATAGGAATTGGCACTAGGAAAGAGAGCAATTTGCTGATTTATATATTGGTGATGGTGAAATAAAATATTTGTTACACTTACTTCATGCACTCAAGCATCACATCCTGAAAATTTGTGACTTTGAATAGGCTTTCGGCAGTTTTCATAACATAATCATTGTGTGTCCGTGAGAGACCTGTCACGATAACACGGTCTACTCTGGCCTGAAAAAATTAATAAAAATAATTAATATTTCACTAAAAGAAGCACACAAAAATTTAATTACAGGAAGCTTTGCTAAATCGACTTTCCCTTCGGGAGCAGGTACATTGGGTCTTCTCCTTGGCATTTTTGTTATATTTTTGCTTTATCAATCCTGTAAATAAATTAGAATTTATTTTTATTTTTGTTAACCTGATAAAACTACATAATTAGTTGGGGGAATGTCCCAACAAGTACAAAAGGATTACAAATTATAAAAAAGGCATTCTGTAGGCGGCTATAAAATACGTAACTACGCATTTACAAGGAAGACCTTGCCTATACTTGGTCGAATCTTTAAGGTCTTAATATTCAGGAAATATAATTGAATGTATTATGGGTATGTAAATGAGATAGAGACGAAATCAATTTAGTTTTTGGTGCTCTTCTGAATGAAAAATAGGAATTTTGAAAAACAATGTACATAAATGTACTTGTAAATTTTTTTACAACAATGTAAATGGGAGGAAATTTTCCAAAAACGGGCATTTAATTATACAAAAAAAATTAAATCTTCGATGGAAAGATTCCATTTCGAAAATTCATTAAAAGTGATTTTAATTTATTCGTAAGATTTAGATTTCTTTCTGCATTAATAAAGTTGTAGCAGATTATTTGGAGTAGCCTGCATTTTGTTCGAACAGAATTAATGGCTTTGAAACATTTTGTACTTTCGTTCACAATATGGATTTTGTTTTTATTTTTTCCATTTGTTAAAATTCTCAAAAAAAAATATCCGCTGTGATTTCGTAAACTTTTTTCTGTCTTGTTTGATACCACAGATAAATTTCGTTTCACATCAGCAGCGACGGAGACTTTAGATCGATTTGCATTTTTAATTTAAAACAAACTATCACCTGGCCGATTGCTGATGACCCTATTGGCAATTCCTTTAAAGATGCTTTGATTTTGTAAATAATAAAATAACTTAGCTTACAATTCTCAACCATTCTTGTGAGCATCTTGTCGTTAGGAATGCACTGCCGAGCCCGAAGGGTTAAAATATATTCAATCCCAAACCTCGGGCGCGACAATCTTACGCAATTATCATTACGGTAAGTTATAATGCACTCTAGGGGAACGTAAATCGAAAACAAAAGATTTATGACAACTTTAGAAATCGTTCAACTCGTCATGTTTTGTCTATTTTTAAGTCTTTATTTATTATTATAAAACTGAAAATGAAGAATAATCAATCAATTTCACATAACTTAAAACGCACATTATCTTCGTCTCAATCCGATTCTTATTACAATGAAGTACATAACTGCGTTGAATTATATTCTTATGAATCCCATATTACAAAGTATGTTTCTCAAACATCTATCAACAAACCTACATTCAAATATTTGATGTGATAATTCTTACACAAATTTGAAAACACACTCTTCTTAAATGTTTCCTACTTTCGTGACCTTTTTTATTTAATTAAATGTTTTACGTCAATATTGATTATTGAATATCAATATTGAATATTGACCTAGAGCCCACTTTAGAACATCTACTCGTAATTACACTCTTCTTAAACATTTTAAAAATGGAACTGTATCAATTATGCTGTAAGTAGATGCAGCAACAGATTAAACTCCTCCTGGAGCATAAGGCGACAACCAGTTGTTTTGCAACTCTCTGGGTTCACAGAAAAGTGTGACCACGATTGTATATTTTGGACATGGTTCCCATCAAAATAATAGACATCCAAATCATTTGTGGTCAAAGAACTTGGCTTGTAGCCTCTATGTACTACATTTATTTGGTGTCTTTAAATTGAGTGTGTCCTATAAGAAATATTACTTTGTGTCTACTGCGTTGGGTGTCATTCAAATGAGACCATTCTCAATTTTGGGATATTTCACCTTGGAAAGTTAGTAGCTGACATTCTCCAACTACAAAGCGCCGAGTCAAAACCTTGCAGTAAGATCTTTATTAAATTGCATAAATTCATCATCAAGAACCAGATGACCGATCTAAATAAAAAAAAAAAACAGTTTTAATTTGCCATTTTTTTTACGGGTAATATGATTCTTTTTATCAACAACTCTAATACCTTACAAACATTACAAATTGTTCACTTTAATGTAACTGAGGTAAGTTTTTATTCGGTCCACTAACTCGCATTAAACAAGTGAAAGTAAAGGTTAAACGCCACTCCTTTCAATGATCTAAATGGCAATGTTTCTTTTTTCTTTCTGTATGCCTCACCCTTTTGTAGCTATTGAGGCATTCAATCAATTTGTAGTTTTACATCACCTAATGAAATGTTTGCATGAATAAATTACAGCAAACATGAAGGTGCATTGAAATTTAAATTAACTGAAAATGCAAGAAATAATTATACTCATTATTTAAAAAAAAAAATCAGTCTACATTTGAGTGGTTATTATGAGAAAGAACTTATGTAAATACATATATTCAAATAATCACCAAATCGGCGAATAAATGAGGAAGCACATTTTCTTTTTAGGATCATAATACTGATTAATTTTATCATTAATCATTGCTTCTGATTTGAATGTGGCATTTGTAGTGAATGTCGAAAAACCATTCGGTTTGTAATCGTTATACTTTTAGAAACATGCAGACTTATCCTTTATTGAAAACATTTTCTGGACTCGGCACCCGCGATTGCGATTTTTTTCTCAACTGTTCTTTTTAATTATTATTGTGACTTAAAAAATGTGAATCGTTTTATATATTTTGTTTTACATTTTTATTAATCATATCCTTTTTTCAATTTACAGGTCGAGTTAGAGAATCTCAATACTGCAACAGAACAAATAAACAAGCTAGAGATTGAACTAGAGGTAATTAACTTAGCAAAAAAGTGGGAATTAATTTTAAAATCTATAGAAACTTTTAAGCTTCATTAAGTTCCTTTGAAACATAAAACAAATAATAAAAAAAAATTCACTATCTCTTCCGGAAAAAACTAAACATATTATTTTGCACTTAAATTTCTGTAGGAAGCAAACTCAACATTCCGCATCCTATTAAATGAATCCACACGTCGATTAAAACTCTCATCGAAGAAACTAGGCAATTGTATTGAAAAAGCACGCCCATATCATGAAGCAATTGAGAAAGCACGCGAAGCACAAATCGAGTGTCAGAGAGTGGCCGTCAAGTTTCAGAGGGCAAATGGTAAGTTTTCCCTACCTATTGTTATGTGCTATAAGGCAATTTTAATTTTATTGAATTTGTTTTGTTTTCAATTCCTTTATAGAAATTCATGCAGCAGCTAAGGAAACCGTTGCATTGGCCGAACAAAGATTTATGTCTAATTCACATGAATGGCAATTCGATAATGCGTGGCAGGAAATGCTCAATCATGCCACACAAAAAGTAATGGATGCGGAAAAACAAAAGGCTGAAAGTCATGCTGAACATCAATTGAAAGCGAGGCTATTCAATGCTGCCGAAATGAAGGTAATGACACAAAATTGTACAACCACCTTTTAACTATATTGGATTTTTTTGTTCTCTAATTTTCTCAAGGTTCAACAATTAGAAGAACGTTTTCGCCGAAGCATAGCAAAATCACGTCCCTATTTTGAAGAGAAGCAAATCTGTCAGGATCAATTGCAAACCCAAAAGAACCGCATCCAAGAACTGCAAGCACAAGTTCAAAACGCAAAACAAACATACTCAACAGCTTTACGAAATCTCGAGCGCATAAGCGATGAAATCCACCGCCAACGCGGTGATTTTGTTGCCATGACAACCCCACCACCAGGACCCAGAGAACCCGGTGTTGGTGCTGAACTAGCATCCTTGCCTGACTTTAATCTCGAACTTGAACGCTGTGATCTTCCATCGATGGGCAGTGAAATGTCTTTGACCACCACTAGCAGCTCAATGCGAAGCGAACGTGGCGGCGATGGCGGCGCAGATATGGAAACCGACAACGAAGAGGAACAACAACAAATTGACGAAGACCTTGTCGAAGAGCTGCGAAAGAAAGTAAAAACCTTGGCTGTTCGTCCAGTTGAAGGAGGCGATGGCCAACAAGAGCAAGATGTCTGGGAGAATGAACTGAACGCAACTGTTGACAAGTTGGATCATTTGATGATGATGAAGGAAAGTGCTGCAATGAGTAATACTAAATTGAATGAGCGTACTTTTACCCAGCAAAGACCGCAATCAGTGCTGGGCGCTGAAGCAAAAGGTCCTCTCGTTAAAATCTCTCCAACAGCAGTGAGTGACAATTTAAGTGATGAAGTATCCAGCCTTCCAGTGACACCACAAAAACATTCCGCTGCCATTAAAAAGTTGAAAGCCCTAGAACCGCTTCCATCTGTGAATGTTTCAATGCGAGAACTGCCTTTACTAGCTCGTCTCGATACACGCGCTGGTGGTTATTCCAAGCAGCGTCGAAGATCACTCGATTAGGGAAAAATAGTGTATGTATATCATAAGATTAAACCGAAAGGAAAAAACAGATCAAAGAAGAGACCATTCACTCAATTCCTTTTTGCAAAAATAACTCACAATTAAGTTAAAAAAAATGATAATTATAATAATAATAATAATCAGCGACTACTTAGAAACTTAATGAATGCAAAAATCTGAAGGTAACGTTGGTGTTGAAATAGATGTGTTATTAGATATCGAAAATGTTTTGTTCTAGCGTTATAGTTCTCAAGAAGTCATAATCTCGCAACCTTTCTTAATTGAATTTGCAGAAAACTTTTATTATATCGTCGGTCAGTTCTGAAGAAAATCGTCACAAGTCAACAATTGCATGTCATCGAAATAAAAACTAAATGTAAAAATTATCAGCTGGGAAGACAAAGCTGTAAATCAATATTTGGCACGTAGAGAGCACATTAGTCGTTTTGATATTTTAAATCAGTCAAAGTCTTCTAGGTATGTCTTTGCCAAAAGTTTTAAGTTGTGTCAATTTTCTTCCGCACAGACGAGACAGATATTTACCATTTGCAAATTTTTTAATCTATCTCAATCTTCCTTCGCTGTCCAATTTATCTTGAGCGTGTGCAATTCTGAGATCACTTCGCTGAGCGTGTCTAATAATATTATTTCAAAATAAATAAACACAAAAAAACCACTAAACTACATATTTAAATTACACAAAATAAAAGAAAAAGAAAAAGCAGTGCAAATTATTTTAAACAATAGAAATCAAAAAAACATCTCAAAAGTGTTATTATTTTGCAATATTTGCATAGAATAAAAAAGTAAATAGATTTTAAATTTAACTTAAAACAAAATAAACTTTATTTTTCAGAAAAAATATTGGTTATTTTTCTATTAAAATAAAAAAAGATAAAAATTGAAAACTTCTTTAAAACTCTAGGAAATTTGAAAAAAATATATGTCTTCTTAAAACAATTTTTGAAAAAAAAAACCAAACCATTAAAGCTTTTAAAAAAATTAAATTGTTAAATATAAAAAAAGAAAATGTTGTCGGTGTTATTTTTAAAATAATACGGAAGCTATGTTCATTGAAATTTGTTTTCCATTATGTATAATACATGAAAATTAATTATTTTTTATTTTATAGAAAATATCATTAAAGCGCAAATAATTTAGTTAGTGCAACTCTTACACATACACAGAAAAAACACAGAATATGCTGGAGATCAATTATGTGATAGAATTATTGAAATAAATAAAAATAAACTTAAAAATATAGTTACACAGTTTATAAATGTAAACAAATCGTAAAATAATCATTTATTGATTAGAAAATAAAATTCGAATTATTATTATTGAAAGTAGATAAATAGTTAATGTGTATTAATTAAATATATTATATGACACGAACTAAAAGTTAAAAATAAACAAGAAAAATTTCAATATTATTCTAGAGTGTTTTTCTTTTATTTAGTTTGAAAAGGTTAAATTCAATTTGTTTGAACCGACAAGGAACTTGTTAGACGATAGCAAAGATAAATTTCTGGTTCTTTTCATCTTGATGATACCTCATTGGTCCATTCTTCTTTGAAACTGATACTGAACTCTTTTAAAATTTAAATTGTATGCTAAACCAAGCCTTGAAGAGAGAATATGAGCGCCACATTTACGGAAAACCTTTCTGATTTGAAATAACGAAGTATAATTTATAAATAATTGTACCAAACATTTACGATGGACTTCTGTTATGAAGAGGTATATTATTTTATTTAAGAGTTACAAATTTATGAAAAATTAACACAATATCATCAGACCAAGTTACCACTCCACAACTAGGACCAGCTTGAAGGCATTCAAATCCACTACAACAAAGTACATCCTCACTGAATCAGGCCTCTTATCCATTGATCACCGCAGAGATATCTTAACTGCTCGACTCGTACTAAAGATTTTACAATCTTACAGAAATGGTCAAATGGACCAAAAGAGCCTAAGGAAATAAAATCATCAGTCTTACAGGTCTCCAATAAACGAAGTTGCCAAAAAAAATTACATCGCAAAAGAACACCAAAATGTTGCTCTACCATCTACATTGCTCTGAACGCTACTACTGGTATTTCTCTAACAAACAATGTACTCACTCCGAGTAGCGTACCGCCATGAGAGTTACAAATCAACTTCTTTAACACTAAGCTCGCAACATTTATTAAGAGTTTCACAACTAATGAAACCTACCTACAAAAATGATTCATGGAAAACTGACACTGGGAAAGGATTCACAGTGGTATCGGAATCTATACAGTGCAAGACTACCAAACTACTTTTCAATTTATTCCCCTGAAGCTTACGCAATCCTGAAAGCGACAGAAATAGCAAAAAACGTAGTAACGTGTTCAAAACCCTTTCTGCACCCAATATCCACAGCTCTTTAATTTACAACAACTTCATCTTAACAGAACAAAACTTTTGTTACTTTTGGTTCCCGGACACTCTGACATCAAAGGGAATGACTTAGCGAACTTTCATATCATATACCATTTATAACGATAACTAATGTATTTAATACCTATTATGGTATATTGCGGCTATTGACTCGTGATTGAGGAGACTCTTCTCTTCTTACTGATACTATTCATCAACTTCTTTTTGTTCCTTTTATCTTGTTTTAAGTAATCATAAAATATACCATATATAAAGTGCCTTGAGCAACACTAAAAAATCGCTCTAACTAGTTTATTTATTTACTAATATATACATACATAAAATATGTTAATTCATACAAACTGTAATGCATCAATCGTTTTACTTAAACGACAAGGCATTAGAATCGAAAATTTGTATTTTTTAAAACGATTTATAACGACGTAAATATAGCTAGAAAAGAATGAAGAAAACGTTAAAGTGTCTGCTTAAGTTAAATACCAATTATCATGTCCAGAGCGCTGTTGTTTTGCTGGCGTTCAGCAAAACGGAATAAAAATTATCACTTAATTTGCCCAGATCGATATCTCTGAAAATGAAAATTTACAGGTTTGCCTTCAAAAACGTGAACGTGTTATTTAATTTTTTTATGCAAGATACGTTATTAGAAAAGCTAGCTGGGCCTTCAGTCGTTTGATAAAAAGAAGCACCGGACCTAGCCAGCAGAACCAGATCCTTCTATTTAAACAGCTCTTAAGACCAGTCATCGGATACAGCTTTCCCCTATGGTTTTGTATGTCTAAAACAGAAATACAAAAATTCAAAGGAAAATATTAAGAATATGTACCGCACTAATTTTCTACCGGCAGCGTCAAAAATACTACAGGAAAGAACTTCTATACTCAGAAGCTTGTATAATGGGGGCTATCGTGAATAAAATTTCCTGGGAAGAATTCCCATTTTCGGAAAATCGCGATCGTGAATGAGTTCGAAATATTCCCGCGTAATTTATGGCTATCGTGAGTTTCTTCCATTTCTGAGGGATTTCAATGTTTTGGAAGCCTTAAAACTACACATACCTAATTCAAAGGTGTTTTTCGACAACAGATGTATGGTATGTACTTCTTTTTATCGGAGGGGAAAAGTTTCGAGGGAGATTCACGATTGACGAAAAAAATTCCGTGGGAACAAAAAATTCCGAGGGAAACAAAATTTCCAGGGAGATTCCCGATAGGCCCCAATACCTTTAGACAAGTACCTGCCACTTCTAGGTAAGATACTAGTAGGAAACTTCATCAGCCACCAGCTTATAAGAAGGATAACAACGCACCAGCGATTACCCCAGCACAGGTACCTTAGCGCAATTTATATACTGTGTCAGCCTACGGAATATCTCGACAACAAAAAAATCAAGCGACTTTTAACTAAATCTGGACAAGTACATATAATACATATGTATATAAATATTTTCTATTTTAGGCCAATTGTAAGGTTAGACCCCTTATATGCCAACAAATTTTAATCTTGTATCAAATTGTATATATGTACATATACATTAACATATATTACACTGAACTTGAAACTTGGTAATTTTTATTAATAATTTTCAAATTTTGATTCTAAATCTTATCATTTCCCATACAAAATTAATATTTCGAAATGATATGAAATTTCAACTAAATTTTTATGAAATTATCTTCGAAATTAAGTAAAAACCGAACGAAAAACTAACACAATAATTTGAACATAGGAAAATAGAAACTGAAAGAGAAAACATCTATTAAAGGCCATTTAAATATGAGGAGGAAATTTGCCACTTTGTGAAATGATAACACTTCTATGAGAGTAATATATGAAATATATAGGAAGAATATCGTTTAATATTTTCTTTTCATGCATAAAACTTATTCTTGGTCACCTAAGGGCTGTCGTAAAAGATCATCGTTTGGACCGAAAGCGAAGCCGAATTTCGTACCAGTTTTTCAATAAATTAGTAAAGAACAACATATTGCAACTTGTTTTCTTAACACTGCACGCTCCTTAAAATGTTTGAGTACAGTGCGAACGTTTAGGAAAGTTGGAGAGTACTTAAAAGAAGATACAGATGCACATTGGTTTTGAATGTCTGAATATCGTAATATTTTACAAGAACACTCAGCCCTATCATGAATTCCATCGTAATCGGAATCTTCAATTTCAATTTTGTTTTATTGAACACACTATTTACAATTTGGCTTACAACTAATAAGATACTACATAAATGTATGAAAGTTTACATTTGTTGGCTCATAGGGGGCCTAACTATATACAGTGACTTAAGTTTAATTATTTTTATACAAAATTTACATGACGAAAAAAAAATTAAATTTAAAATGTCGGTTGTATTGTCCTCAGGGTGTTCATTCCTGGGTGTCAGTGGTGATTTTTGTGGGAATCTTTTACGAATCCCGAAAACAGCTATCACCAAATCCGTTCGTAATGGCAATTTGTATGAGATTTTCCACTACGATGGATTTTGTGATAGTTTTTTTCGGGATTCGTAACAAGTTTCCGATTGCGATGGAATTCGTGATAGGACTGACTGTTTATAAAAATAACGGTAATATAATGAAAAAAAAAACAAGAAACTGCGGCGGTGCTCGAGATTCAAATGTTTCTGTTAAAGTTTTATCACTTATCATTCTTAAAGTTTTTTTTAAGTCTATCCAAAGAAACTCATGTGGATTATCGGAGCACCTGCCAAAATATGGGAATTATACTCGAGCTTTCGACGAATACAGGCTTTATAGATTAAAGCCAGATCAGAAAGGGTTACAAATTTCTTGCATTGTCGAATGAAACCTAAACACTTAGCAGCATTTTTGGTGACGATGACTATCTGGTCATTCCTCACAAGGTGGTCTGTGATCAACATACCGAGAACTAAAAGCTGTTCTTTTTTCCGAATGGAAGTGCCGCTCATGAATAGCTGCAGGTGCGATGGGTTCCGATTTAGCAACAGCAGACAGCATTATCGAGATGAGAATTTAATGAGCTTATCATACGCTGCCGTTCTAAATTCAACAATGACATGTATCTGGAAACGAATATGTGAAGCTGAGGGTACTGTGATTGTCATCAGCAAAACAATTTAATGGATTAGAAGTTTCAGACAAAAGGTAATGAATATCAGACCAAGAGTCGGAGACAAAACGGAGACCTGTGGCACACCGGCATTTATTTTATGAACTTCAGATTTAAAACCATTCAACGCAACTTGTATTGAGCGGTTTGAAAAGTAGTTTCTAATCCAGCGAAGAAAACATCCACCAATACCAAATGCATGCATTTTTGAAAAGAGAGCTTGATGCCAAACTCTATCAAATGCTTTGGAAGTATCAAGTGTAATAATCTTACTTGCTTCAAAACGGAGTAAAGATTTATGCCACTTTTCGGTGAGATATACCATCAGATCACCAGTGGACCATTGCTACGAAAGCAAACGTAGTAGCAAGAATAAAGTCGATTTTTTAGTATTAGTAACGACTAAGGAGTCAGAAACGACCAGAGGTATTTTTAGTATGTCTAAATTAAGTGAACCCAAGCATAAGGTTTCATTCAGAAAAGTTGATTTTTGCAGAAAGAACAATGGAAAGAACAAGTGTAACATAATCAATAAATTTTCTATTTAACAAAATGTAAGCCTTAGATTAGAAAATGTATTATTTCACTTAACTACCAATCCACCTAAATATTGACATACTTATTTTGGAACCGGCCTATTTGGGTTCATAATTTTTTTGGAACAATTCCTTAAAGACCGCTTTAACAGGTGGCAGTCTTCGTTGAATTAAATATTTTCGATAGACATGAAAGGAGATAATTTGAAAAGTGACATCACACATTTTATTTGAAAATATCAAAAAAAAAAATCAATGAAAGACGTTCGTTATTGGTGTACCGCACACCAAATCAAGACTATTGATTTCCTCATATTCCTGGAAAATATCATAGACTGTCTATTATTTTGTTACGATACAATGTAAAAAATAGTTTTTCCTAACATACGATCCTATTTATTTCTTAAAGTAAATAAAAGAGCAGAATGATTTCACATTTTTCTATTCCAACTACATATTACATAATTATAGAAATCTCAATGAATACCTACCCTCCAACTTAATAATAAATGATGATTTAATTTAAGTAACTATGCCAATTGTTTGTGTATTTGGAAAATTTATTTTAAAATGCTTTTAAGTGCATTATTTTCGAATACAAAAACACAAAATTAAGACCCTGCGAAATGAACTTTTTAACTCACGAACACATTACACGGAAATTTTCGAATTGGAAATAAAAATATAAAACCGACTGTCAGTCTCATGTGTATGAAATGTCATTTTTTGACAGATTTTTACTATCAAAAAAAAAATCTTTTCGAGAATCGAACGTTTGTTATCATGTACGTTCGATATCGTTCAGAGCAGATTTATAATTACATACTGAACTCCATATACGATTCTAGATTACAATTCCTTAGTGGAGGATCCTTCTATGGAAGAAAATTCTGATTACAATTAAGAATCTGTCTAAGGCCAGGCGCGCACATTCAATTTTTAGTTTCGCAACTGTTTAGTTGCTAAAATGAAACATATGGGCTTATATGGGACACCGTGCACTTAGGCTAGTCGCGCACTGGCCTAAGGCTAGGCGCGCTAATTCAATTTTTAAGCCTAGTACGCAGATCGGGAACAATTTTGTCTCCCATACATTTTTTGTCCTGGGACAAATTTTGTCTTGGATATTTTTCCGAGCAGTACGCAGTTCGCGCGCAAATTTCATACTTTTGTGTATTGCTATACAAAATGTCTCCACTAAATTTTGCCAGGAAAAAGAATGATACCAGCATTATTTTGCGGGACAAATTTTGACAGCCACCGGATTTCCAAAAGTGATTTTGTCAATACTGATTTTATGTAAAAAAAAGTGCTGATGCTTGTCTTGAGAGCATCAAGAGGAGATTCAAAAAAGGTATGAACGACTTTTGTAAGACAACCCGTTCCAGAGATACACTAAAAAACACATTAAATTAGATTTCATCTCTCCAACTTCAAATTTTTGCGCGAGATTTGGAAAACTTTTGTAGATATTAAAATTGTAGAGATAAAATTTGTCTTCTCTCGATCTGCGTACTAGGCTTTAGGCTAGGTGCGCACATTCAATTTTTAGTTGCACAACTGCTTGGTTGCTTATAGAAAACAGATGAACTATTTGGTTGAATGTCCACGCAGGTGCATATAATTATATATTACACAAAATAACGAACTTATTTTAGACAATCGTTTAGTTTGTGTCAAAACACAAACATTTTATTTGCTCGAACCAAGCAGTTGCGAAACTAAAAATTGAATGTGCGCGCCAAGCAACCAAACAATGGTGCAACTAAAAAGTGAATGTGCGCGCCTAGCCATATAGTCTTGAAGCTTTTAAATCCACATATTCAAAAGATTCATTTTATATTTCTTTCAAATAGTGTCATCAGTGTTATCTTAAGAACAAATCGCCTACGTTTTGTTTCCCGTGTGAGAAAAAACACATTTTCAGAAAAAAACATTTTCAATACTTTTGTCTATTAGTCAACGTTTTTCCATAGTCTTTGAATTCCATGCACACATTTATGAACAATCTACAGAATTTCGTACTTCTTTGCATGCGTTCATTTATTCTAGCAGTTTTTATCAAACACACTCATTCCAGTAGCTTGTTCGATTGTCATGCGCTGAATGCTAAAATTATTCTTTCTTTTCCAATCTTCGACAAGAACGGACTAAATGGCTGCCCATAAATCGTTTCGTATTAAGCAGAAATTAGCTAAAAAGCTAAAACAAAATCGATCGGTGCCCCAATGGGTCCGTCTACGTACTGGAAACACTATTCGCTACAACGCTAAAAGGCGTCACTGGAGGCGTACAAAGTTGAAGTTGTAAGCTGGGATATTCATTCATCTTGGATGTGGTTAACCCAAAATCCAATAACCACGAGGAGCCGAGATCTGCAGAACACTTCAAATTTTATAGATTTGTGCAAGCTGTTATAAGTTATCCAATAAAGATACGTTTGTAAAAAAGAATATTCAGTGTTGTGATATATTTTTCAGTAGATGGTTTAAGTTTTCGATTTGAGATTTATTTTGTAGCGGAAATGATTTTTAACACGTGTATTTTGCGCTGATGGCGGAAAATTTGTAAGCTTTGAATCATTTTTGGGAATAAATAAAAAAAATAAGTAAGTATAAATCAAAAGTGCCAAAGTTTAATTCTAGTGTTTAATTCTATTGACATTCAGCCTTATCACGAATTCCATCGTAATCGGATACTTATTACGAATCCCGAAAAAACATCACAAATTCCATCGTAGTGGAAAATCTCATACAAATGTCGTTACGAACGGATTTGGTGATAGCTTTTTTCGGAATTCGTAAAAGTTTCCGATTACGATGGAATTCGTGATAGGGCTGATTAAAATTAAATATTTTGAAGGCAACGATAACTCGGCATCAGTACGAAATTAGTACTCTGAGGATGACCTTATGAAAGAGAACCAAGAAAGAACAAATGTCTCAACCAACAAGCATCTTCAGTTAGCCCGGTCTTTTAACACAGCTTTTAATCGAAAACTCTACTGGGCTAGGTTTTGTCTCGAAGCAAAAGTTCAAATTTTGTTGTATCGCCTTCTCCATTATAATACAAAATCCTTCGTGCACCGTATGACTTCATTCCGGATTCTTGTAAAATAGATCTTTCCATAGCTCTGTGTAGTCACAAGTTCTTGTATTGATTAACCTGACATGCTCCATGTATCCATAGCAAAGATGTTTTCTGGAGCTTGGGTTAAGGTCTGAACTGAAAATGTTTTTCCAAAATTCAGACCTATCACGAATTCCATCGCAATCGGAAATTTGTCACGAACCCCGAAACAAACGCGGAATCCATCGTATTGGAAAATCTCATTCAAATTGCTGTTACGAACGGATTTGATGATAGCTTTTTGTCGGGATTCGTAAAAGTTCCGATTACGATAGAATTTGTGATAGGGCTGATTGTTTCCAGCTGTTGGCAATTCTTCTCTCTATCTCTTCTCTAATTTCCATTGAAATCGTTTGCCCAAAGTAGATGTAGGTATTGACATGTTCTGTTTCTTTTCCGTCTAGAACAATTATTCATCGTTCTTTGCTCCAGCTTTGTTTTGTCTGTATTCATCTCGAAGCCTACAGTTTGGCAATCACCCCGATTACCGATGTCGTAAACGACAGCGAAATATACGACCCGACACGATCTGCATTCCTACTTTAAGTAGGCTACACACTATCATTTCTTAAATGACATTCCAAAACTGTCATTTCTGAACATTTCATTTGATGCTACACACTGTCATTTCAATTGAGTCATTTTTTCAATCATTTTTGAAATTTTATTCATTCATCGTACTATAAACTTTCTTCGAAAAAAAGTGACAACACACAAACGCATGCAAATATTTATTTCAGGCAAAAAAAAACGACAGCGAGCACGACAAAGAGCAGACAAAAATGACGCACACTGATATGTTTCCCACACACTGTCATTTCATTTCATCATTTCAGTCATACCCACGAAAAATTTTGATCTTCATCATTTCCATCATCATTTATTCATCATTTATCATTTACATCTACACACTATCATTTTTTCCATCATTCCAGCAGAAATGATGTAAAAAAATGACAGTGTGTAGCCTACTTAAGTCGTTTCCAACTTTTGTCACTCGTTTTGTTGTCGTCTGTAAATGTCAAACGTCGTTGAACACTTTCTTTCTGCATTCTGTAAGACGAAAAAATACGACGACTAAGAAAAAAAACCACGATATCTCTCGTTCAGAAATTTACACACGACAGAGACATAGAAGGTCGCAAAACTGCAAGTATTCTTGTTAAATAATTTATTTTATCGAATTTTTTTACGATAAATAAAACAAGTACATATTTGTCTAAATTTGTTGTACTATACTATATATGTACTTAAATGTTGTAATTAACAAATGAAAACCAATTCCAGACGTTCGTAGATTTGATTAAGAAGACGAGCAGTTAGGGTTTTTTTTGAGGAGGATACAAAAAACGTCCTCCAGTAAGAGATGGAGATGCTTGGCAAAAGTTTTGAATCGCTTATTCTATGACGGCAAGCTTTCGCTATTAAACAAAAAAGAGCTACGCTTTCGAAGAAGCAGTGTGTACTCCAAGAAATAACCTTAAATTGTATCAATGAAAGTATAAACAAAGGAAGAAAAGAGGAATATAAGTCATACAAATTAAAGGAGCACACTGCTAGGAGAGACACAACACATCTTAAGATCCAAGAGGAAACACTAGTAATTTATAAACATGGGATGGAAAGAAAAGAAACTAATAAATGTAATATGTACATTTCAACACTTATCATTTTAATTACTTATTTATTTTCTAATAATTTAAAAAAACCTGCATTTGTTCATTAATTGAACATCGAGCTATAATATTGTTGTTGTATGTACATAGATTGTAGACTTTCCTTTGAATTTGACAGATGTTTGTTACTTTTTCATCGTTTTTAAATCTGTTACAAAATCATCGCGTCGAAGAGGTTATGGAATGCCATTAAAACGAGACGACAGAGAAAACGAGAGACGTCCAAAAAACGAGACGACTTAGGTAATTGGGGTGAATGACTGTAGCTCTAATAGGTACCATTTTATCTAAGTCTTGTCTTAATGTCGCTAATAAGATATAAGATATAGTGCCTTATTGTGAGTGTCGGTCACGTTCGATTCGATAAAAGTCGATATTGCCAAAACGTTTGATGCGTTAAAATTTATATCCAAATATATTTACATGACTTAATGCTGTTGTAACCACGTATAAAAACAGTTTATGGTATCTTATACAAGAATAATTTCAGATATCTTAATTTTTCGATGATCGATTTTCGACAAAAGTCGTCGATCGATTAACAAACGACACTCGCAATTAGGGCCATAATCATAATCATATTTTAAAACACTTAATGGTTAAAATTAAAATAATCATAAAAATTGCGAATGTTTTAAGAACTTTTTATATTCTAACCTGATTGGTAAAGGTATTGTCGAAGCTTTTTAACACAGAGGGGCACTATACTACTTTCATCATTATCGGCTCGACAACCGGGTTCCGGTCCTGGCCTCTTTCAACAAGTCTCTCCACCTATCCTGGTCTCCAGCTGACGCCATCCAGTTGCGCACCCCAAGGCTTCGGGCGTCCTGGTCTGCGCCATCTCTCCAGCGCAAGCATGGTCTACCACGCTGTCGTCTACCATAGAATGTACCACAAAGACCTTTCCGAGCAGGTTCCTCTTCGCTCATGCGAGCTAGGTGCCCTGCCCACCGGAGTCTACCGAGCTTAATTTTTGTCACAATATCTGCTTCAAGGTAGATTGCGTACAATTCATGATTGTACCGTCTCCGGAATCGTCCTTCCTCACATATGGGGACCAACAATTCTCCTTAAGACTTTTCTCTCGAACGCATTCGACGCCACCATGTACTTTGTTTTACCTTCTCTAATGTGCAGCGGAAGATTTTGTGCCGCTTGCTCGATTTGGATGAAGGAATCGTGTACAGCTTGTTCGGTTCTTCCGATGATATTGATGTCTGCATAAGCCAGTAACTGGCTGGACCTGTTGACGATGGTCCCTCTTGTTGCCGTGCCAGAGTCACGGATTGCTTTCTCAAACTCCAGGTTGAAGAGGGGGCAGACCAAACCGTCCCCTTGTCGGAGTCCATTAAAGATGTTGATTGATCTGGATAGCAATCCGGCTATTGCTTATTACGCTGGTCATGGTCAACCTAGATAGTCGTGTCAAATAAAAACGCTTATTTTAGCACATAACATCCTACATCCTAGATTTCCATTTGTTTTTGAAAGACGCAATTTAACAAGATAAGCTGGTCAATACCAACAGTGAAAAAGAAAGAGAGTGGTAATAGTCAAACAGCGTCTTCCAGACAAGTCAGAGCCTAGCATAACACAAAAATAGTTTTCTGATTGATTAAAAAGCATTTAAGATACATATATGTACATATGTATGTACATATGTAGTACATTTGTATGGACGTACACAATGTACACATTATGTATGTATGTGAATAAATAAAAAAATTAGAGACCATGACGGCTCATAGAGAGCCTAAGCCTAGTGACTTAAAACTCTCAACCATTTCTGTGTGCGTATTTGGAAATACTCTTAGAGGTTTTTTAGATTCCTCGCAAGAGTTTACACCACTGAAAAAAACTTTTGCAGCGGCTGAGAATCGAACCCAAGACCCTCTGCATAACAGTCAAACGCACTAACCATTTATGCCAAGGGGTGCTATGTATGCAGTTTTTACAAACCTTTTCGAAATGTGGTTTTACGTTCTGCCTATCAAGTACTCAATAACACCGATTCGTTTTCAAATATCCTAGGTGATTTTACATGTCGTCGCCTGAGTTCTATCTTGTTCAAAAGACCATTTTTGGCGAAATTGAGTTAGAAATGCAGTTTTTATAAATCAAGCATGCTCTTTCGAATGGCGTACTCCATTTTTTTCTATCTCTTTTAGTTTTTAAGTTATGAAGAACTATTTTGTTCAATAAACCACTTTATTAAATATTTTGAGTGTCTTTTTTATTCAATCAACCACTGCTTTTTGTTTTTATATGAAATTGAACAATTTTATATTAACTTTAAAAAAAACTACCATGTATTTCTTTGTTGTTCAATATCCATATCTAATCCATTTAGTTTTGTCTGTTATTGAACAAAATCCTATTAAAAAAGTTATGCGGACGGAAAACCGCATTTTTGTTCAATATCACTGCACTGTAATGTACCACACAAAATTAATACTGACATAACATTGGAAGCTGTAAGCACAATGTGATGTAAGCGAAAAGTTGGAGCGTAATCTTCAAACGCTTTTAAGGTATTTTGAGAAACCCTTTTATCTTTAGACAGTTTTTGAATACAATATTTGTCGCTTACAGTATGATAAAACCAGCTCATCCAGGATCTGGTATTTCAGAATTCTATGATTCAGAATTCGAATATAGCTCCTTTATCTGAAGAAGTCATTTCAGTACCTTCATTGGAAAATGTAGTACCAGCAGAAGGTTCCGTTTCATCTTAACAAACTATGTACATGCTTTACACCAAGAGAAGCCCTGGGGCCCTACTATGTATCTCGATTCTACAATAAA
This sequence comes from Chrysotoxum bicinctum, assembly GCA_911387755.1. Lineage (NCBI taxonomy): Eukaryota > Metazoa > Arthropoda > Insecta > Diptera > Syrphidae > Chrysotoxum > Chrysotoxum bicinctum. The sequence goes on along the minus strand of OU426990.1, from coordinate 70,870,682 downwards.
AATGTTCGAATTCGCAAAACTGCAACTCTGTAATTCTTTAAGAACGTTTTAATGTGCGATAATCGAACAGCTCAAGTAGTGCCAACTGTGTTTTAGTGTACTTTACTACTTTCGCATAATAGGGAAACCACCTATCTCGAAAGTTAATGTCAAAACAAAGCGAAATCGCAAATAATCATTCTACAACAAATGTGTTTGCGAGCGGTTCGAGTGAAGAATTTAATTTTATCGAGTAAAAAAAAATCGAAAACCATTTTTGTGGAAACAAAATATACAAAAACGGATGGGTCAAGGTGGTAAGCAATATTCAAATGACATCCGCTTGCAACGTTAGTTGCAGTCATAATTGTTTCACCAAATTTTCTTATGATGAACGTTTGAAAATATTTGATTCATTTTGAACCTTAAGGCTAGGCGCGCACATTCAATTTTTAGTTGCACAACTGTTTGGTTGTTTATAAAAAACATATAATTATATGTTACACAAAATAGCGAACTCATTTTAGGCAATCGTTTAGTTTGTGTCAAAACACAAACTGTTTAGTTGCTCGACCAAAGCAGTTGCGAAACTAAAAATTGAATTTGCGCGCCTAGCTTAAAAGAGTCTGAAAAAGCACAGTTTTATTCCAAATTTGTGATAAGATCGGAACCAAAGTGAAAGAGAGTAGCTAAAGTTATTTCAAGAAAAAAGTTTACTTTCAATGTAGACAAATACAATATCGACAATCATCTTTCTTTCTTTCATTACGATGTTAAATCTGTTTTAGTATGATACTAGGTTTAAACAACGATTTTTATGAAAAAATAATAAGAAACCAATTACAATAAAACTCAGTGGCCCAAAATTTTAAACAGCCTTTTATTAAGGTATTAGTATGATAATTCTTAACGATTTGCTAACTTTAAAGTAGTTTACTAACTCATTCTTAATTCTTACAATTTTCTAACTATTATCGTGCTAAGGCAATTTTCTTAATAAATTGCACCTAAAACAATGAAAGTTCGTGCAAAGAACTAAGTCCTTGTGTGGCGTTTGTAAATAGCACGATACTAAAGAAATAATATAGGTATTCGACGATTTTAGTATCATACTAAAACAGCTTTAGCATCGTACTAATTTAATTAAAATTTTGCGCCAATTTGTTTAAAACAATGACAAAATTTAAATTAAAAATTGTATGTAAAATAAATAATGTATTTATTTAAAAAAAGAAGGGTAAAAAGTGAATTAAAAAAAATGTTTAACAAATTTTGAATTTCATTACCTACCGAGCAGCAGCAATATTTTTTCTGATCACCCATTATGTTCTAGTGCTTCACTCAAAGAATGAGTTAGAATTTTTTGTTCAATTTTCATAGTATTTTCGTAGTTTCGTGATTTAATTATTAAGTGCTTCTATTTTGTTCAATATTTAGCTTTTTTGTTCAATATCCACCAATTTAATCAACTTGTTTACAGCCCATACAACGTTGTTCAATATACAAAATGACATCCCACTTGATTATATTTCTTAACTATTTCAGGATTCAATAAAACCTAGATTTATAAATCATTTTGCAAACAAAAATTATTGAGTTTAATGGAGAAAAAAACTCCGCAGTACTTCCTTTCAAGTTTAAGTAAAAATTTTGCTTCTGAAGTTAAAAAATCGTTTTCCCAACATTTTTCAAAATGGACTTTGAACAAGATAGAACTCAGGTGACGATGTATGTATGTATATGTATATATTTTAATATACCTACTTTAAGCGATATAACCTCAACATAACATTCCTTACGTAACAACGGAATATGCGCCTCATAATGTTTTGCAGCGTATTATCTCGGGCGTAATTTTTAGTGCATTGAAGAACTTGCAAGGAAGTGACAAATCTTCTCAAAAGCATTTTTTTTGTCGCGCAAACTGTTTTTCATCTTTGCAGTTCGCACTCGCCAGAAAAAGTATTCATAGGAGTTTTAAGTCACTATGCCCTGGTTCTCTATGAGCATTGCGCCTCAAATTTATTTATTTTATGTTAATATTTTGCAGTGTGCGTCCTGCACCTACGTTTAGGAACGTTAATACCTTAATATGGCTAAAAAGATTTTTCTTTGTAGTTTTTAGAAGACTAATTTCTCTACATTTAAAGCAGTTACCTAATGGTGAAAAAAAATGTCGCAGTAAAAAAAAACCCTTAACCACGACTACAGAAGCTGTTCTTGATTACTATATCTGTAAACCGGTGGACCATCCGCGTTGTATAAAAATGTTTTTCTTTTATTCTTGACTCTATACCTAGGATATGTTTTTTTTGTAAATAATCAATCCTATCCTTCCTACTAATATTATAAATGTGAATGTTACGATGTATGGATGTTTGTTACTCAATAACGCTTGAACAACTGAATGGATCTTGATAAAATTTAACACACAAAAAAGTTATAGTCTGGATTACCGTGTAGTCTACTTTTTTTTATTATCAGGGGAGGGGCATTGGGTGGTCGAAACACCCCAAAAATATTTATCTCTACTTCTATCTTCGTATTGCACTGAAATGTAGTACATATACATAAGTAGTTGCATTGAAATGCCATACTTTGGTGGTGCGGGCCCAGAGAAGGGGCATTGTTTGACTAATTTACCTAAGCAGTAACGATAAAAACACTCAAAAAAAGTTTAAAAAAAAAAATAAAATTCTCCGAATTAAAAACAAAAAAAATTTGACAAATATTTGTGTGTCTTTGAATTTAAACTACATATTTTAAGGTAAGTTAAACTTTATGTGCCTACAGGTTTAACTACATACATCGTTATAGGATAGTTACATACGTATGTATGTGATTTGCTCATTGTTTGTTAGTTTTTTTTTTTCAAAATATCCTTCGCTTGGCTACATTACCTTTAAGAAAAGGACTTGATTGGATTTATTGGTTTGCTGTTTTGTTTTAATCCAGGTGCATGCATACGTTAAATAAAAATAATGTGTACGCTTTCAACTTCTCATGCTGAACAGGAGATCAGTTGTGACAGTTGTTCGCTAAGCTAAACGTGTTTAATATTTCAGTGGTAAGTCGTCTTTTTCAAATAGAGCTGTTCAACGATGACAAACAGTTGCGCACCCCAAGGCTTCGGGCGTCCTGGTCTACGCCATCTCACCAGCGCAAGCATGGTCTACCACGCTGTCTTCTACCATAGAATGTACTACAAAGAACTTTCCGAGCAGGTTCCGCTTCGCTCATGCGATCTAGGTGCCCTCACATATATTTGTATTCTTAACTTTTTCAATTGGAATAACTATCCTCTGAAAACGTTTCTTTTTACTATATTCTTAGAACTCTTTTAGAAAATGGTTGCTTTTGCTATTCTTTGTTGCTGTTAAAAAAAAATAGTGCTTCTGGAAATGGAAATTGTCGTTTCTACTTTTCTAGACCCATAAAATTATACCGTAATAAGGGCTTTTATTGAATACTGATTTTTTGACTAATATTGTATAAACAATTCTCAACTCGTTCTTTTTTAACAACATAATCTCGTAGTGAAACGTAGTCTCAAAAATTAAAAAAATTGTTCTGTTTTCATTTCCAGCTTGCTTGGAATATTTCGAAAATTTTTGACCTACTAAAGCAAATCGAATGGAAACTGAAACTTTCGTAAAAATAGATTAAAAAAAAGTTGTGTCAAGATTAAAATAATGATCGAATCATTTTTTTTTATTTTTTCTTAGAAAACCGTGGTGCTCCGAAGCTCTTGCCCTTGTTGAATTTATTCTTTCCCGATTTGTTGGCTATCTTTACGTTACTTGTCTTCTTCTTTGCATTTATCTTTGTCATTTTCTTGTGACGATTCGCCTCGGATCTGAGGAGGAGCAATTTAATTTATAATTCATAAAATTTCATCTTAAAGATTTAAATTCTTACCTTAATCTCAATGCTCCACTTCGGCTAACATCGGTCAAATCGTTTGTAAATGCTGAATGTGATTTTCTCTTGGGTCTATTCGATCCATCACCTTTTTGTACGCTGTCATTGACGGCATTAAGTTTCTGTGGTTTCTTCTTGATTTTAGCCAATTTCGCTCTCACAAGAGAAACCTTCTCCACCTCTCTCATTGATCGCTCCTTTGCCAATTGTTCAGGTGTTTTTTTCTTCTCCTCTTTTTTCTTCTTTTTGACTACTTTGACAGGTGGGCCATCTTCACCATCTCCACCATATTCAGGACGTTTCCTTTTGTTTCCACCTTTTCCTGGTGGGCTACCAGGTTTTCCGAACTTACCCTTCTTAGAATCGGCCTCATCTGTAAGCGAAAGTCGAGCCTTTTCATCTTCCCGTTGTTTCTTGCTCTGGAACCAGGAACGATTGTCAGCCGGTGTACCAGCCAGTTTGCGTTCAGCTTTAGATAACGATTGTTCAGCCTTTGCAAGTTGACGTTCAGCTTGTTCCTCGTCGAGGATGTTCTCTGTAAAATAGAAAATTTGAAAACGTTCTAGCTTTTTCTTGTCGCACACTTACGAATCTCTGGTTCAAGAGCAATCAATTTCTTCCGATACTTCTCGATGATTTCTGGGGGAATAATTCGATTTTTGACGGAATTTTCTGCATTTTTAATAATATCTTTCACAATCTTGCGTTCCTTTTCCCCGGCTAAAGACACAGAGATACCAGCTCGTCCGGCACGAGCTGTACGTCCCACACGATGGATATAGTGCTCAGTTGTGATGGGCATGACAAAGTTGATGACCGTCTTAACACCGACGATATCAAGACCACGAGCCGCCACATCAGTGGCTATCAGGACATCGATCTGCTCCTCTTTGAACTTCTTAAGCGACTCTAAACGCTGCTGTTGCGTAAGATTACCATGAAGTTCACCCGCCCGAACTCCCAGCAGACCCAAAAGAATATGCAAACGATGGGCTTGCTTCTTCGTCTGCACGAATACCATGCAGTGATCATGGAATGTGCGGCAAATCAAACTGGCCAGAATGGGCTCCCGATCGGCTTCCTTATCCTCACGAATTCGAATGAATTCCTGGCGAAGATTAAAGGCCACAGTTTGGTTGGTATTCACAAATACCTTCACTGGTTTGTCCAGAGAGACTGCAGCCAGGTCCTTTACCTGTTCACTCATTGTAGCTGAAAAGAGCATAGTTTGCCGAGTCTTCGAACAAGAACCAATGATCTCCTTCATCTGCTCGGCGAAGTATTCGTCCAACATACGATCGGCTTCATCCAGAATCAGAACCTAAGACGAGAATTTATTTTGAGAAGAACTGTTGGGAAAAGGGAGATTCTAAATTATTATATTGCGTCAGAACGCTTTTCTAAGCAGAAAAACGTCAGCGAATTGTTTTCCTCTTCTGGCTGTGAAGCCTCAGAGCGCAAGGATTGAATCATCATAGTATTGTAAGGCCCTAAATGCCAAGCAAACAAACTCACCTCAATAGAATCCAAACTAAAACTAGGACAATTCTTGATGTGGTCAATCAAACGACCTGGAGTGGCAATGACGATGTCGGGATTCTGCCTAAGAACCAGTTCCTGAGCCTTTACATCCAAACCACCTATAGCCAGACCTACGTCAACGCTAGTAAACTGACTCAGCTGTTTCGTCACTTGATACACCTGGGCGCCTAATTCACGAGTTGGCACAAGAACCAGCACCCTTGTAATTGTTTTGTTATTCATAGGACGATACAACAGACGTTCCAGAGTGGGCAACATGTACGCAGCTGTCTTACCAGTACCGGTGGCAGCACAACCACATATATCTCGACCAAGCAAAGCAATTGGAATTGTTGCACCTTGAATCGGAGTCGGATAGATGTAGCCCAGGACCCCAATGGCTCTCATGAGAGGACGTGATAGATTCATTTGGTAAAAAGAGCTGATTTCTCCCTGAGCTTCGATTTCTTCGAAGTTCATTTTCTCGTCTTCGTTTTCCTTGTCCTCGTCCACATCGTCATCGGATTTCTTCTTCTTCTTTTTGATTTTCTTTTCACGTTGCCGAAGTCCATCGTGTTTGAGTTCATCTTCCGAGAGATCGATCTGAAAGGATAATGAAACAATACGTTTTCCTCGCTTTTAAACAAATGAAAGTGAATTCCTACCTCGTCATCATCATCATCACTTTTGATTGTGCCAGGTTCACGATTTTGTAGTTTTGCTGCTATCTTATCGTCTGTCTTTGTGCGCGCCTTACGCTTGACATACTTCATGAGGTCGTCCCATGTGTCTTGGTTGTATTCCTTGACTGACGACACAAACTCGAAGCCTTTTTCGAACTCGGTCACTTTTTTGTGGCGTAGTTTGGTTGGTTGATACTTTAAGGTGAAGATTTTTTGAGATTTAACATGTTTTTTAGGTTATGTTTTTTTTACTTTTATTTTATTAACTTACCTCGATTTCAGCATCAGAATCTTCGGATAGATTTTCTACTTCAGCGTCATCTTCGATTGTTGCGATAAGATCTAGGTTGGTTTTGGTTGCGTCCATTTTTGGTTTATCTTTTTTTGATATAAGGAAACATAAAAGAATTAATTAAATCTAAAATATTGTGAGATTTTTGAAGAATAGTTGTATGTTAATTATCAATACCGGACGAACGAAGAAATTATTATGAACACGTGAAGTGAAACAAGTGTTGCTTCTTGCTTAGAACAAAAAATTAAAACGAAATACAGAAGAACTGTCAAAGAAATGTCAAGGGAAAAAAGTTTGATGCATTCAATTGTAGACACTGCCAGGTGTCATTTTTTCTTAAATTAACGCCTCGTTCGCACGACTTGAGTAAACTAGTTTTTTATTAAAATTGTTTTTTTCAATCATATTACAAAATGGGATATAAATTTGTACACGAAATAAACACAAAAAGATATAAAAGCCTTATAATAAGTCTCGAAAATTACCTGGACTTTTAGCTAAGTCCGTATAGACTTAAGTAGTTGCTGTATTTACATATAAAGCGCTTAGTCCCTATGTCGTTTTTTTTCTACAATTCCTTATGGACTTGTAAAAAAAACACGCCTAAAGATACCTACAAGAAAAATTTTGAATTGTCTTTTTAAAGATTTTTTGAAAATCACGAATACCAAAAACAAACAAACAAATAAGAAATAATTTTATTTGTTAAAGTTGTCTGAAGAAGGGTGCAATCACATCCGAAACGTCACACCATACAAAAATAAAAAATAATAACCAAAAATTGATATGAGCCCACTTATTTTTTTATTAATTTTGGTAAAAATCATGGACTAACCACTTGTCTTTAAAAATCATTATTTTTTCGAAGTTCACCAATGCCACCGAGATATACATCAAACGAAAGGTCTATTCAATACCTACACACACATCCAAGCTAAATCGTCCTGCGTGGTCTGGTTATCGAAATATGGCCATCCAAAGTGATTTCACTGATTCCACAGATTTTTGAGCTTTAACTACCTAACAATGTGTTTGGGTGGCGATATTTCCGAAACCAAGCCTAGTAAAAGGTTGCGGTTTCCAAAATTTCTACTCAATTTTGTAAGAGCTATCCACGAGTGAAAACCAGAAGGTTCTGCGAGGCCTGGTTATCGAAATATGGCCACCCAAAGTGATTTTACTGAAAATTGACCCAAATCTAAAAAAGTCATCGGATGCGGATGGAGATATTTCCGCAACCAAGGATCGTAACAGGTTGCAGTTTTCAATTCTGAATAGGGAATTAATAGACCTTTCCATGGATGTGCCAAACTCAAAAATTTATTTTTTTATTAATTTTGGTAAAAATCATGGACTAACCACTTGTCTTTAAAAATCATTACTTTTTCGAAGTTCACCAATGCCACCGAGATATACATCAAACGAAAGGTCTATTCAATACCTACACACATCCAAGCTAAATCGTCCTGCGTGGTCTGGTTATCGAAATATGGCCATCCAAAGTGATTTCACTGATTCCACAGATTTTTGAGCTTTTACTACCTAACAATGTGGTTGGGTGGCGATATTTCCGAAACCAAGCCTAGTAAAAGGTTGCGGTTTCCAAAATTTCTAGTCAATTTTGTAAGAGCTATCCACGAGTGAAAACCAGAAGGTTCTGCGAGGCCTGGTTATCGAAATATGGCCACCCAAAGTGATTTTACTGAAAATTGACCCAAATCTAAAAAAGTCATCGGATGCGGATGGAGATATTTCCGCAACCAAGGATCGTAACAGGTTGCAGTTTTCAATTCTGAATAGGGAATTAATAGACCTTTCCATGGATGTGCCAAACTCAAAAATTTATTTTTTTATTAATTTTGGTAAAAATCATGGACTAACCACTTGTCTTTAAAAATCATTATTTTTTCGAAGTTCACCAATGCCACCGAGATATACATCAAACGAAAGGTCTATTCAATACCTACACACACATCCAAGCTAAATCGTCCTGCGTGGTCTGGTTATCGAAATATGGCCATCCAAAGTGATTTCACTGATTCCACAGATTTTTGAGCTTTAACTACCTAACAATGTGTTTGGGTGGCGATATTTCCGAAACCAAGCCTAGTAAAAGGTTGCGGTTTCCAAAATTTCTAGTCAATTTTGTAAGAGCTATCCACGAGTGAAAACCAGAAGGTTCTGCGAGGCCTGGTTATCGAAATATGGCCACCCAAAGTGATTTTACTGAAAATTGACCCAAATCTAAAAAAGTCATCGGATGCGGATGGAGATATTTCCGCAACCAAGGATCGTAACAGGTTGCAGTTTTCAATTCTGAATAGGGAATTAATAGACCTTTCCATGGATGTGCCAAACTCAAAAATTTATTTTTTTATTAATTTTGGTAAAAATCACTTGTCTTTAAAAATCATTATTTTTTCGAAGTTCACCAATGCCACCGAGATATACATCAAACGAAAGGTCTATTCAATACCTACACACACATCCAAGCTAAATCGTCCTGCGTGGTCTGGTTATCGAAATATGGCCATCCAAAGTGATTTCACTGATTCCACAGATTTTTGAGCTTTTACTACCTAACAATGTGGTTGGGTGGCGATATTTCCGAAACCAAGCCCAGTAAAAGGTTGCGGCTTCCAAAATTTCTAGTCAATTTTGTAAGAGCTATCCAAGAGTGAAAACCAGAAGGTTCTGCGAGGCCTGGTTATCGAAATATGGCCACCCAAAGTGATTTTACTGAAAATTGAGCCAAATCTAAAAAAGTCATCGGATGCGGATGGAGATATTTTCGCAACCAAGGCTCGTAACGATTTGCAGTTTTCAATTCTGAATAGGGAATTAACAGACCTTTCCATGGATGTGCCAAACTCAAAAATTTATTTTTTTATTAATTTTGGTAAAAATCATGGACTAACCACTTGTCTTTAAAAATCATTATTTTTTCGAAGTTCACCAATGCCACCGAGATATACATCAAACGAAAGGTCTATTCAATACCTACACACACATCCAAGCTAAATCGTCCTGCGTGGTCTGGTTATCGAAATATGGCCATCCAAAGTGATTTCACTGATTCCACAGATTTTTGAGCTTTTACTACCTAACAATGTGGTTGGGTGGCGATATTTCCGAAACCAAGCCTAGTAAAAGGTTGCGGTTTCCAAAATTTCTAGTCAATTTTGTAAGAGCTATCCACGAGTGAAAACCAGAAGGTTCTGCGAGGCCTGGTTATCGAAATATGGCCACCCAAAGTGATTTTACTGAAAATTGACCCAAATCTAAAAAAGTCATCGAATGCGGATGGAGATATTTTCGCAACCAAGGCTCGTAAGGATTTGCAGTTTTCAATTCTGAATAGGGAATTAACAGACCTTCCCTTGGATGTGCCAAACTCAAAAATTTATTTTTTTATTAATTTTGGTAAAAATCATGGACTAACCACTTGTCTTTAAAAATCATTATTTTTTCGAAGTTCACCAATGCCACCGAGATATACATCAAACGAAAGGTCTATTCAATACCTACACACACATCCAAGCTAAATCGTCCTGCGTGGTCTAATTATCGAAATATGGCCATCCAAAGTGATTTCACTGATTCCACAGATTTTTGAGCTTTAACTACCTAACAATGTGTTTGGGTGGCGATATTTCCGAAACCAAGCCTAGTAAAAGGTTGCGGTTTCCAAAATTTCTAGTCAATTTTGTAAGAGCTATCCACGAGTGAAAACCAGAAGGTTCTGCGAGGCCTGGTTATCGAAATATGGCCACCCAAAGTGATTTTACTGAAAATTGAGCCAAATCTAAAAAAGTCATCGGATGCGGATGGAGATATTTTCGCAACCAAGGCTCGTAACGATTTGCAGTTTTCAATTCTGAATAGGGAATTAACAGACCTTTCCATGGATGTGCCAAACTCAAAAATTTATTTTTTTATTAATTTTGGTAAAAATCATGGACTAACCACTTGTCTTTAAAAATCATTATTTTTTCGAAGTTCACCAATGCCACCGAGATATACATCAAACGAAAGGTCTATTCAATACCTACACACACATCCAAGCTAAATCGTCCTGCGTGGTCTGGTTATCGAAATATGGCCATCCAAAGTGATTTCACTGATTCCACAGATTTTTGAGCTTTAACTACCTAACAATGTGTTTGGGTGGCGATATTTCCGAAACCAAGCCTAGTAAAAGGTTGCGGTTTCCAAAATTTCTAGTCAATTTTGTAAGAGCTATCCACGAGTGAAAACCAGAAGGTTCTGCGAGGCCTGGTTATCGAAATATGGCCACCCAAAGTGATTTTACTGAAAATTGAGCCAAATCTAAAAAAGTCATCGGATGCGGATGGAGATATTTTCGCAACCAAGGCTCGTAACGATTTGCAGTTTTCAATTCTGAATAGGGAATTAACAGACCTTTCCATGGATGTGCCAAACTCAAAAATTTATTTTTTTATTAATTTTGGTAAAAATCATGGACTAACCACTTGTCTTTAAAAATCATTATTTTTTCGAAGTTCACCAATGCCACCGAGATATACATCAAACGAAAGGTCTATTCAATACCTACACACACATCCAAGCTAAATCGTCCTGCGTGGTCTGGTTATCGAAATATGGCCATCCAAAGTGATTTCACTGATTCCACAGATTTTTGAGCTTTAACTACCTAACAATGTGTTTGGGTGGCGATATTTCCGAAACCAAGCCTAGTAAAAGGTTGCGGTTTCCAAAATTTCTAGTCAATTTTGTAAGAGCTATCCACGAGTGAAAACCAGAAGGTTCTGCGAGGCCTGGTTATCGAAATATGGCCACCCAAAGTGATTTTACTGAAAATTGACCCAAATCTAAAAAAGTCATCGAATGCGGATGGAGATATTTTCGCAACCAAGGCTCGTAAGGATTTGCAGTTTTCAATTCTGAATAGGGAATTAACAGACCTTCCCTTGGATGTGCCAAACTCAAAAATTTATTTTTTTATTAATTTTGGTAAAAATCATGGACTAACCACTTGTCTTTAAAAATCATTATTTTTTCGAAGTTCACCAATGCCACCGAGATATACATCAAACGAAAGGTCTATTCAATACCTACACACACATCCAAGCTAAATCGTCCTGCGTGGTCTGGTTATCGAAATATGGCCATCCAAAGTGATTTCACTGATTCCACAGATTTTTGAGCTTTAACTACCTAACAATGTGTTTGGGTGGCGATATTTCCGAAACCAAGCCTAGTAAAAGGTTGCGGTTTCCAAAATTTCTAGTCAATTTTGTAAGAGCTATCCACGAGTGAAAACCAGAAGGTTCTGCGAGGCCTGGTTATCGAAATATGGCCACCCAAAGTGATTTTACTGAAAATTGACCCAAATCTAAAAAAGTCATCGGATGCGGATGGAGATATTTTCGCAACCAAGGCTCGTAACGATTTGCAGTTTTCAATTCTGAATAGGGAATTAACAGACCTTTCCATGGATGTGCCAAACTCAAAAATTTATTTTTTTATTAATTTTGGTAAAAATCATGGACTAACCACTTGTCTTTAAAAATCATTATTTTTTCGAAGTTCACCAATGCCACCGAGATATACATCAAACGAAAGGTCTATTCAATACCTACACACACATCCAAGCTAAATCGTCCTGCGTGGTCTGGTTATCGAAATATGGCCATCCAAAGTGATTTCACTGATTCCACAGATTTTTGAGCTTTAACTACCTAACAATGTGTTTGGGTGGCGATATTTCCGAAACCAAGCCTAGTAAAAGGTTGCGGTTTCCAAAATTTCTAGTCAATTTTGTAAGAGCTATCCACGAGTGAAAACCAGAAGATTCTGCGAGGCCTGGTTATCGAAATATGGCCACCCAAAGTGATTTCACTGAAAATTGACCCAAATCTAAGAAAGTCATCGGATGCGGATGGAGATATTTTCGCAACCAAGGCTCGTAACGATTTGCAGTTTTCAATTCTGAATAGGGAATTAACAGACCTTTCCATGGATGTGCCAAACTCAAAAATTTATTTTTTTATTAATTTTGGTAAAAATCATGGACTACACTTGTCTTTAAAAATCATTATTTTTTCGAAGTTCACCAATGCCACCGAGATATACATCAAACGAAAGGTCTATTCAATACCTACACACACATCCAAGCTAAATCGTCCTGCGTGGTCTGGTTATCGAAATATGGCCATCCAAAGTGATTTCACTGATTCCACAGATTTTTGAGCTTTAACTACCTAACAATGTGTTTGGGTGGCGATATTTCCGAAACCAAGCCTAGTAAAAGGTTGCGGTTTCCAAAATTTCTAGTCAATTTTGTAAGAGCTATCCACGAGTGAAAACCAGAAGGTTCTGAGAGGCCTGGTTATCGAAATATGGCCACCCAAAGTGATTTTACTGAAAATTGACCCAAATCTAAAAAAGTCATCGGATGCGGATGGAGATATTTCCGCAACCAAGGATCGTAACAGGTTGCAGTTTTCAATTCTGAATAGGGAATTAATAGACTTTTCCATGGATGTGCCAAACTCAAAAATTTATTTTTTTATTAATTTTGGTAAAAATCATGGACTAACCACTTGTCTTTAAAAATCATTATTTTTTCGAAGTTCACCAATGCCACCGAGATATACATCAAACGAAAGGTCTATTCAATACCTACACACACATCCAAGCTAAATCGTCCTGCGTGGTCTGGTTATCGAAATATGGCCATCCAAAGTGATTTCACTGATTCCACAGATTTTTGAGCTTTAACTACCTAACAATGTGTTTGGGTGGCGATATTTCCGAAACCAAGCCTAGTAAAAGGTTGCGGTTTCCAAAATTTCTAGTCAATTTTGTAAGAGCTATCCACGAGTGAAAACCAGAAGGTTCTGCGAGGCCTGGTTATCGAAATATGGCCACCCAAAGTGATTTTACTGAAAATTGAGCCAAATCTAAAAAAGTCATCGGATGCGGATGGAGATATTTTCGCAACCAAGGCTCGTAACGATTTGCAGTTTTCAATTCTGAATAGGGAATTAACAGACCTTTCCATGTATGTGCCAAACTCAAAAATTTATTTTTTTATTAATTTTGGTAAAAATCATGGACTAACCACTTGTCTTTAAAAATCATTATTTTTTCGAAGTTCACCAATGCCACCGAGATATACATCAAACGAAAGGTCTATTCAATACCTACACACACATCCAAGCTAAATCGTCCTGCGTGGTCTGGTTATCGAAATATGGCCATCCAAAGTGATTTCACTGATTCCACAGATTTTTGAGCTTTAACTACCTAACAATGTGTTTGGGTGGCGATATTTCCGAAACCAAGCCTAGTAAAAGGTTGCGGTTTCCAAAATTTCTAGTCAATTTTGTAAGAGCTATCCACGAGTGAAAACCAGAAGGTTCTGCGAGGCCTGGTTATCGAAATATGGCCACCCAAAGTGATTTTACTGAAAATTGAGCCAAATCTAAAAAAGTCATCGGATGCGGATGGAGATATTTTCGCAACCAAGGCTCGCAACGATTTGCAGTTTTCAATTCTGAATAGGGAATTAACAGACCTTTCCATGGATGTGCCAAACTCAAAAATTTATTTTTTTATTAATTTTGGTAAAAATCATGGACTAACCACTTGTCTTTAAAAATCATTATTTTTTCGAAGTTCACCAATGCCACCGAGATATACATCAAACGAAAGGTCTATTCAATACCTACACACACATCCAAGCTAAAGCGTCCTGCGTGGTCTGGTTATCGAAATATGGCCATCCAAAGTGATTTCACTGATTCCACAGATTTTTGAGCTTTAACTACCTAACAATGTGTTTGGGTGGCGATATTTCCGAAACCAAGCCTAGTAAAAGGTTGCGGTTTCCAAAATTTCTAGTCAATTTTGTAAGAGCTATCCACGAGTGAAAACCAGAAGGTTCTGCGAGGCCTGGTTATCGAAATATGGCCACCCAAAGTGATTTTACTGAAAATTGACCTAAATCTAAAAAAGTCATCGGATGCGGATGGAGATATTTTCGCAACCAAGGCTCGTAACGATTTGCAGTTTTCAATTCTGAATAGGGATTTAACAGACCTTTCCATGGATGTGCCAAACTCAAAAATTTATTTTTTTATTAATTTTGGTAAAAATCACTTGTCTTTAAAAATCATTATTTTTTCGAAGTTCACCAATGCCACCGAGATATACATCAAACGAAAGGTCTATTCAATACCTACACACACATCCAAGCTAAATCGTCCTGCGTGGTCTGGTTATCGAAATATGGCCATCCAAAGTGATTTCACTGATTCCACAGATTTTTGAGCTTTAACTACCTAACAATGTGTTTGGGTGGCGATATTTCCGAAACCAAGCCTAGTAAAAGGTTGCGGTTTCCAAAATTTCTAGTCAATTTTGTAAGAGCTATCCACGAGTGAAAACCAGAAGGTTCTGCGAGGCCTGGTTATCGAAATATGGCCACCCAAAGTGATTTTACTGAAAATTGACCCAAATCTAAAAAAGTCATCGAATGCGGATGGAGATATTTTCGCAACCAAGGCTCGTAACGATTTGCAGTTTTCAATTCTGAATAGGGAATTAACAGACCTTCCCTTGGATGTGCCAAACTCAAAAATTTATTTTTTTATTAATTTTGGTAAAAATCATGGACTAACCACTTGTCTTTAAAAATCATTATTTTTTCGAAGTTCACCAATGACACCGAGATATACATCAAACGAAAGGTCTATTCAATACCTACACACACATCCAAGCTAAATCGTCCTGCGTGGTCTGGTTATCGAAATATGGCCATCCAAAGTGATTTCACTGATTCCACAGATTTTTGAGCTTTAACTACCTAACAATGTGTTTGGGTGGCGATATTTCCGAAACCAAGCCTAGTAAAAGGTTGCGGTTTCCAAAATTTCTAGTCAATTTTGTAAGAGCTATCCACGAGTGAAAACCAGAAGGTTCTGCGAGGCCTGGTTATCGAAATATGGCCACCCAAAGTGATTTTACTGAAAATTGACCCAAATCTAAAAAAGTCATCGAATGCGGATGGAGATATTTTCGCAACCAAGGCTCGTAACGATTTGCAGTTTTCAATTCTGAATAGGGAATTAACAGACCTTCCCTTGGATGTGCCAAACTCAAAAATTTATTTTTTTATTAATTTTGGTAAAAATCATGGACTAACCACTTGTCTTTAAAAATCATTATTTTTTCGAAGTTCACCAATGCCACCGAGATATACATCAAACGAAAGGTCTATTCAATACCTACACACACATCTAAGCTAAATCGTCCTGCGTGGTCTGGTTATCGAAATATGGCCATCCAAAGTGATTTCACTGATTCCACAGATTTTTGAGCTTTAACTACCTAACAATGTGTTTGGGTGGCGATATTTCCGAAACCAAGCCTAGTAAAAGGTTGCGGTTTCCAAAATTTCTAGTCAATTTTGTAAGAGCTATCCACGAGTGAAAACCAGAAGGTTCTGAGAGGCCTGGTTATCGAAATATGGCCACCCAAAGTGATTTTACTGAAAATTGAGCCAAATCTAAAAAAGTCATCGGATGCGGATGGAGATATTTTCGCAACCAAGGCTCGCAACGATTTGCAGTTTTCAATTCTGAATAGGGAATTAACAGACCTTTCCATGGATGTGCCAAACTCAAAAATTTATTTTTTTATTAATTTTGGTAAAAATCATGGACTAACCACTTGTCTTTAAAAATCATTATTTTTTCGAAGTTCACCAATGCCACCGAGATATACATCAAACGAAAGGTCTATTCAATACCTACACACACATCCAAGCTAAATCGTCCTGCGTGGTCTGGTTATCGAAATATGGCCATCCAAAGTGATTTCACTGATTCCACAGATTTTTGAGCTTTAACTACCTAACAATGTGTTTGGGTGGCGATATTTCCGAAACCAAGCCTAGTAAAAGGTTGCGGTTTCCAAAATTTCTAGTCAATTTTGTAAGAGCTATCCACGAGTGAAAACCAGAAGGTTCTGCGAGGCCTGGTTATCGAAATATGGCCACCCAAAGTGATTTTACTGAAAATTGACCTAAATCTAAAAAAGTCATCGGATGCGGATGGAGATATTTTCGCAACCAAGGCTCGTAACGATTTGCAGTTTTCAATTCTGAATAGGGAATTAACAGACCTTTCCATGGATGTGCCAAACTCAAAAATTTATTTTTTTATTAATTTTGGTAAAAATCATGGACTAACCACTTGTCTTTAAAATTCATTATTTTTTCGAAGTTCACCAATGACACCGAGATATACATCAAACGAAAGGTCTATTCAATACCTACACACACATCCAAGCTAAATCGTCCTGCGTGGTCTGGTTATCGAAATATGGCCATCCAAAGTGATTTCACTGATTCCACAGATTTTTGAGCTTTAACTACCTAACAATGTGTTTGGGTGGCGATATTTCCGAAACCAAGCCTAGTAAAAGGTTGCGGTTTCCAAAATTTCTAGTCAATTTTGTAAGAGCTATCCACGAGTGAAAACCAGAAGGTTCTGCGAGGCCTGGTTATCGAAATATGGCCACCCAAAGTGATTTTACTGAAAATTGAGCCAAATCTAAAAAAGTCATCGGATGCGGATGGAGATATTTTCGCAACCAAGGCTCGCAACGATTTGCAGTTTTCAATTCTGAATAGGGAATAAACAGACCTTTCCATGGATGTGCCAAACTCAAAAATTTATTTTTTTATTAATTTTGGTAAAAATCATGGACTAACCACTTGTCTTTAAAAATCATTATTTTTTCGAAGTTCACCAATGCCACCGAGATATACATCAAACGAAAGGTCTATTCAATACCTACACACACATCCAAGCTAAATCGTCCTGCGTGGTCTGGTTATCGAAATATGGCCATCCAAAGTGATTTCACTGATTCCACAGATTTTTGAGCTTTAACTACCTAACAATGTGTTTGGGTGGCGATATTTCCGAAACCAAGCCTAGTAAAAGGTTGCGGTTTCCAAAATTTCTAGTCAATTTTGTAAGAGCTATCCACGAGTGAAAACCAGAAGGTTCTGCGAGGCCTGGTTATCGAAATATTGCCACCCAAAGTGATTTTACTGAAAATTGACCCAAATCTAAAAAAGTCATCGAATGCGGATGGAGATATTTTCGCAACCAAGGCTCGTAACAATTTGCAGTTTTCAATTCTGAATAGGGAATTAACAGACCTTCCCTTGGATGTGCCAAACTCAAAAATTTATTTTTTTATTAATTTTGGTAAAAATCATGGACTAACCACTTGTCTTTAAAAATCATTATTTTTTCGAAGTTCACCAATGCCACCGAGATATACATCAAACGAAAGGTCTAGTCAATACCTACACACACATCCAAGCTAAATCGTCCTGCGTGGTCTGGTTATCGAAATATGGCCATCCAAAGTGATTTCACTGATTCCACAGATTTTTGAGCTTTAACTACCTAACAATGTGTTTGGGTGGCGATATTTCCGAAACCAAGCCTAGTAAAAGGTTGCGGTTTCCAAAATTTCTAGTCAATTTTGTAAGAGCTATCCACGAGTGAAAACCAGAAGGTTCTGCGAGGCCTGGTTATCGAAATATGGCCACCCAAAGTGATTTTACTGAAAATTGAGCCAAATCTAAAAAAGTCATCGGATGCGGATGGAGATATTTTCGCAACCAAGGCTCGTAACGATTTGCAGTTTTCAATTCTGAATAGGGAATTAACAGACCTTTCCATGGATGTGCCAAACTCAAAAATTTATTTTTTTATTAATTTTGGTAAAAATCATGGACTAACCACTTGTCTTTAAAAATCATTATTTTTTCGAAGTTCACCAATGCCACCGAGATATACATCAAACGAAAGGTCTAGTCAATACCTACACACACATCCAAGCTAAATCGTCCTGCGTGGTCTGGTTATCGAAATATGGCCATCCAAAGTGATTTCACTGATTCCACAGATTTTTGAGCTTTAACTACCTAACAATGTGTTTGGGTGGCGATATT
Organism: Chrysotoxum bicinctum; assembly: GCA_911387755.1. Lineage (NCBI taxonomy): Eukaryota > Metazoa > Arthropoda > Insecta > Diptera > Syrphidae > Chrysotoxum > Chrysotoxum bicinctum. The sequence continues at coordinate 70,852,258 of OU426990.1, read as the reverse complement.
TCCGAAACCAAGCCTAGTAAAAGGTTGCGGTTTCCAAAATTTCTAGTCAATTTTGTAAGAGCTATCCACGAGTGAAAACCAGAAGGTTCTGCGAGGCCTGGTTATCGAAATATGGCCTACCAAAGTGATTTTACTGAAAATTGACCCAAATCTAAAAAAGTCATCGAATGCGGATGGAGATATTTTCGCAACCAAGGCTCGTAACGATTTGCAGTTTTCAATTCTGAATAGGGAATTAACAGACCTTCCCTTGGATGTGCCAAACTCAAAAATTTATTTTTTTATTAATTTTGGTAAAAATCATGGACTAACCACTTGTCTTTAAAAATCATTATTTTTTCGAAGTTCACCAATGCCACCGAGATATACATCAAACGAAAGGTCTATTCAATACCTACACACACATCCAAGCTAAATCGTCCTGCGTGGTCTGGTTATCGAAATATGGCCATCCAAAGTGATTTCACTGATTCCACAGATTTTTGAGCTTTAACTACCTAACAATGTGTTTGGGTGGCGATATTTCCGAAACCAAGCCTAGTAAAAGGTTGCGGTTTCCAAAATTTCTAGTCAATTTTGTAAGAGCTATCCACGAGTGAAAACCAGAAGGTTCTGCGAGGCCTGGTTATCGAAATATGGCCACCCAAAGTGATTTTACTGAAAATTGACCTAAATCTAAAAAAGTCATCGGATGCGGATGGAGATATTTTCGCAACCAAGGCTCGTAACGATTTGCAGTTTTCAATTCTGAATAGGGAATTAACAGACCTTTCCATGGATGTGCCAAACTCAAAAATTTATTTTTTTATTAATTTTGGTAAAAATCATGGACTAACCACTTGTCTTTAAAAATCATTATTTTTTCGAAGTTCACCAATGACACCGAGATATACATCAAACGAAAGGTCTATTCAATACCTACACACACATCCAAGCTAAATCGTCCTGCGTGGTCTGGTTATCGAAATATGGCCATCCAAAGTGATTTCACTGATTCCACAGATTTTTGAGCTTTAACTACCTAACAATGTGTTTGGGTGGCGATATTTCCGAAACCAAGCCTAGTAAAAGGTTGCGGTTTCCAAAATTTCTAGTCAATTTTGTAAGAGCTATCCACGAGTGAAAACCAGAAGGTTCTGCGAGGCCTGGTTATCGAAATATGGCCACCCAAAGTGATTTTACTGAAAATTGAGCCAAATCTAAAAAAGTCATCGGATGCGGATGGAGATATTTTCGCAACCAAGGCTCGCAACGATTTGCAGTTTTCAATTCTGAATAGGGAATTAACAGACCTTTCCATGGATGTGCCAAACTCAAAAATTTATTTTTTTATTAATTTTGGTAAAAATCATGGACTAACCACTTGTCTTTAAAAATCATTATTTTTTCGAAGTTCACCAATGCCACCGAGATATACATCAAACGAAAGGTCTATTCAATACCTACACACACATCCAAGCTAAATCGTCCTGCGTGGTCTGGTTATCGAAATATGGCCATCCAAAGTGATTTCACTGATTCCACAGATTTTTGAGCTTTAACTACCTAACAATGTGTTTGGGTGGCGATATTTCCGAAACCAAGCCTAGTAAAAGGTTGCGGTTTCCAAAATTTCTAGTCAATTTTGTAAGAGCTATCCACGAGTGAAAACCAGAAGGTTCTGCGAGGCCTGGTTATCGAAATATGGCCACCCAAAGTGATTTTACTGAAAATTGAGCCAAATCTAAAAAAGTCATCGGATGCGGATGGAGATATTTTCGCAACCAAGGCTCGTAACGATTTGCAGTTTTCAATTCTGAATAGGGAATTAACAGACCTTTCCATGGATGTGCCAAACTCAAAAATTTATTTTTTTATTAATTTTGGTAAAAATCATGGACTAACCACTTGTCTTTAAAAATCATTATTTTTTCGAAGTTCACCAATGCCACCGAGATATACATCAAACGAAAGGTCTATTCAATACCTACACACACATCCAAGCTAAATCGTCCTGCGTGGTCTGGTTATCGAAATATGGCCATCCAAAGTGATTTCACTGATTCCACAGATTTTTGAGCTTTAACTACCTAACAATGTGTTTGGGTGGCGATATTTCTGAAACCAAGCCTAGTAAAAGGTTGCGGTTTCCAAAATTTCTAGTCAATTTTGTAAGAGCTATCCACGAGTGAAAACCAGAAGGTTCTGCGAGGCCTGGTTATCGAAATATGACCACCCAAAGTGATTTTACTGAAAATTGAGCCAAATCTAAAAAAGTCATCGGATGCGGATGGAGATATTTTCGCAACCAAGACTCGTAACGATTTGCAGTTTTTAATTCTGAATAGGGAATTAACAGACCTTCCCATGGATGTGCCAAACTTAAAAATTTATTTTTTTATTAATTTTGGTAAAAATCATGGACTAACCACTTGTCTTTAAAAATCATTATTTTTTCGAAGTTCACCAATGCCACCGAGATATACATCAAACGAAAGGTCTATTCAATACCTACACACACATCCAAGCTAAATCGTCCTGCGTGGTCTGGTTATCGAAATATGGCCATCCAAAGTGATTTCACTGATTCCACAGATTTTTGAGCTTTAACTACCTAACAATGTGTTTGGGTGGCGATATTTCCGAAACCAAGCCTAGTAAAAGGTTGCGGTTTCCAAAATTTCTAGTCAATTTTGTAAGAGCTATCCACGAGTGAAAACCAGAAGATTCTGCGAGGCCTGGTTATCGAAATATGGCCACCCAAAGTGATTTCACTGAAAATTGACCCAAATCTAAGAAAGTCATCGGATGCGGATGGAGATATTTTCGCAACCAAGGCTCGTAACGATTTGCAGTTTTCAATTCTGAATAGGGAATTAACAGACCTTTCCATGGATGTGCCAAACTCAAAAATTTATTTTTTTATTAATTTTGGTAAAAATCATGGACTAACCACTTGTCTTTAAAAATCATTATTTTTTCGAAGTTCACCAATGCCACCGAGATATACATCAAACGAAAGGTCTATTCAATACCTACACACACATCCAAGCTAAATCGTCCTGCGTGGTCTGGTTATCGAAATATGGCCATCCAAAGTGATTTCACTGATTCCACAGATTTTTGAGCTTTAACTACCTAACAATGTGTTTGGGTGGCGATATTTCCGAAACCAAGCCTAGTAAAAGGTTGCGGTTTCCAAAATTTCTAGTCAATTTTGTAAGAGCTATCCACGAGTGAAAACCAGAAGGTTCTGCGAGGCCTGGTTATCGAAATATGGCCACCCAAAGTGATTTTACTGAAAATTGAGCCAAATCTAAAAAAGTCATCGGATGCGGATGGAGATATTTTCGCAACCAAGGCTCGTAACGATTTGCAGTTTTCAATTCTGAATAGGGAATTAACAGACCTTTCCATGGATGTGCCAAACTCAAAAATTTATTTTTTTATTAATTTTGGTAAAAATCATGGACTAACCACTTGTCTTTAAAAATCATTATTTTTTCGAAGTTCACCAATGCCACCGAGATATACATCAAACGAAAGGTCTATTCAATACCTACACACACATCCAAGCTAAATCGTCCTGCGTGGTCTGGTTATCGAAATATGGCCATCCAAAGTGATTTCACTGATTCCACAGATTTTTGAGCTTTAACTACCTAACAATGTGTTTGGGTGGCGATATTTCCGAAACCAAGCCTAGTAAAAGGTTGCGGTTTCCAAAATTTCTAGTCAATTTTGTAAGAGCTATCCACGAGTGAAAACCAGAAGATTCTGCGAGGCCTGGTTATCGAAATATGGCCACCCAAAGTGATTTCACTGAAAATTGACCCAAATCTAAGAAAGTCATCGGATGCGGATGGAGATATTTTCGCAACCAAGGCTCGTAACGATTTGCAGTTTTCAATTCTTAATAGGGAATTAACAGACCTTTCCATGGATGTGCCAAACTCAAAAATTTATTTTTTTATTAATTTTGGTAAAAATCATGGACTAACCACTTGTCTTTAAAAATCATTATTTTTTCGAAGTTCACCAATGCCACCGAGATATACATCAAACGAAAGGTCTATTCAATACCTACACACACATCCAAGCTAAATCGTCCTGCGTGGTCTGGTTATCGAAGTATGGCCATCCAAAGTGATTTCACTGATTCCACAGATTTTTGAGCTTTAACTACCTAACAATGTGTTTGGGTGGCGATATTTCCGAAACCAAGCCTAGTAAAAGGTTGCGGTTTCCAAAATTTCTAGTCAATTTTGTAAGAGCTATCCACGAGTGAAAACCAGAAGGTTCTGCGAGGCCTGGTTATCGAAATATGGCCACCCAAAGTGATTTTACTGAAAATTGAGCCAAATCTAAAAAAGTCATCGGATGCGGATGGAGATATTTTCGCAACCAAGGCTCGTAACGATTTGCAGTTTTCAATTCTGAATAGGGAATTAACAGACCTTTCCATGGATGTGCCAAACTCAAAAATTTATTTTTTTATTAATTTTGGTAAAAATCATGGACTAACCACTTGTCTTTAAAAATCATTATTTTTTCGAAGTTCACCAATGCCACCGAGATATACATCAAACGAAAGGTCTATTCAATACCTACACACACATCCAAGCTAAATCGTCCTGCGTGGTCTGGTTATCGAAATATGGCCATCCAAAGTGATTTCACTGATTCCACAGATTTTTGAGCTTTAACTACCTAACAATGTGTTTGGGTGGCGATATTTCCGAAACCAAGCCTAGTAAAAGGTTGCGGTTTCCAAAATTTCTAGTCAATTTTGTAAGAGCTATCCACGAGTGAAAACCAGAAGGTTCTGCGAGGCCTGGTTATCGAAATATGGCCACCCAAAGTGATTTTACTGAAAATTGAGCCAAATCTAAAAAAGTCATCGGATGCGGATGGAGATATTTTCGCAACCAAGGCTCGTAACGATTTGCAGTTTTCAATTCTGAATAGGGAATTAACAGACCTTTCCATGGATGTGCCAAACTCAAAAATTTATTTTTTTATTAATTTTGGTAAAAATCATGGACTAACCACTTGTCTTTAAAAATCATTATTTTTTCGAAGTTCACCAATGCCACCGAGATATACATCAAACGAAAGGTCTATTCAATACCTACACACACATCCAAGCTAAATCGTCCTGCGTGGTCTGGTTATCGAAATATGGCCATCCAAAGTGATTTCACTGATTCCACAGATTTTTGAGCTTTAACTACCTAACAATGTGTTTGGGTGGCGATATTTCCGAAACCAAGCCTAGTAAAAGGTTGCGGTTTCCAAAATTTCTAGTCAATTTTGTAAGAGCTATCCACGAGTGAAAACCAGAAGGTTCTGCGAGGCCTGGTTATCGAAATATGGCCACCCAAAGTGATTTTACTGAAAATTGACCCAAATCTAAAAAAGTCATCGGATGCGGATGGAGATATTTTCGCAACCAAGACTCGTAACGATTTGCAGTTTTTAATTCTGAATAGGGAATTAACAGACCTTCCCATGGATGTGCCAAACTTAAAAATTTATTTTTTTATTAATTTTGGTAAAAATCATGGACTAACCACTTGTCTTTAAAAATCATTATTTTTTCGAAGTTCACCAATGCCACCGAGATATACATCAAACGAAAGGTCTATTCAATACCTACACACACATCCAAGCTAAATCGTCCTGCGTGGTCTGGTTATCGAAATATGGCCATCCAAAGTGATTTCACTGATTCCACAGATTTTTGAGCTTTAACTATCTAACAATGTGTTTGGGTGGCGATATTTCCGAAACCAAGCCTAGTAAAAGGTTGCGGTTTCCAAAATTTCTAGTCAATTTTGTAAGAGCTATCCACGAGTGAAAACCAGAAGGTTCTGCGAGGCCTGGTTATCGAAATATGGCCACCCAAAGTGATTTTACTGAAAATTGACCCAAATCTAAAAAAGTCATCGGATGCGGATGGAGATATTTTCGCAACCAAGGCTCGTAACGATTTGCAGTTTTCAATTCTGAATAGGGAATTAACAGACCTTTCCATGGATGTGCCAAACTCAAAAATTTATTTTTTTATTAATTTTGGTAAAAATCATGGACTAACCACTTGTCTTTAAAAATCATTATTTTTTCGAAGTTCACCAATGCCACCGAGATATACATCAAACGAAAGGTCTATTCAATACCTACACACACATCCAAGCTAAATCGTCCTGCGTGGTCTGGTTATCGAAATATGGCCATCCAAAGTGATTTCACTGATTCCACAGATTTTTGAGCTTTAACTACCTAACAATGTGTTTGGGTGGCGATATTTCCGAAACCAAGCCTAGTAAAAGGTTGCGGTTTTCAAAATTTCTAGTCAATTTTGTAAGAGCTATCCACGAGTGAAAACCAGAAGGTTCTGCGAGGCCTGGTTATCGAAATATGGCCACCCAAAGTGATTTTACTGAAAATTGACCCAAATCTAAAAAAGTCATCGGATGCGGATGGAGATATTTTCGCAACCAAGGCTCGTAACGATTTGCAGTTTTCAATTCTGAATAGGGAATTAACAGACCTTCCCATGGATGTGCCAAACTTAAAAATTTATTTTTTTATTAATTTTGGTAAAAATCATGGACTAACCACTTGTCTTTAAAAATCATTATTTTTTCGAAGTTCACCAATGCCACCGAGATATACATCAAACGAAAGGTCTATTCAATACCTACACACACATCCAAGCTAAATCGTCCTGCGTGGTCTGGTTATCGAAATATGGCCATCCAAAGTGATTTCACTGATTCCACAGATTTTTGAGCTTTAACTATCTAACAATGTGTTTGGGTGGCGATATTTCCGAAACCAAGCCTAGTAAAAGGTTGCGGTTTCCAAAATTTCTAGTCAATTTTGTAAGAGCTATCCACGAGTGAAAACCAGAAGGTTCTGCGAGGCCTGGTTATCGAAATATGGCCACCCATAGTGATTTTACTGAAAATTGACCCAAATCTAAAAAAGTCATCGGATGCGGATGGAGATATTTTCGCAACCAAGGCTCGTAACGATTTGCAGTTTTCAATTCTGAATAGGGAATTAACAGACCTTCCCATGGATGTGCCAAACTTAAAAATTTATTTTTTTATTAATTTTGGTAAAAATCATGGACTAACCACTTGTCTTTAAAAATCATTATTTTTTCGAAGTTCACCAATGCCACCGAGATATACATCAAACGAAAGGTCTATTCAATACCTACACACACATCCAAGCTAAATCGTCCTGCGTGGTCTGGTTATCGAAATATGGCCATCCAAAGTGATTTCACTGATTCCACAGATTTTTGAGCTTTAACTATCTAACAATGTGTTTGGGTGGCGATATTTCCGAAACCAAGCCTAGTAAAAGGTTGCGGTTTCCAAAATTTCTAGTCAATTTTGTAAGAGCTATCCACGAGTGAAAACCAGAAGGTTCTGCGAGGCCTGGTTATCGAAATATGGCCACCCAAAGTGATTTTACTGAAAATTGACCCAAATCTAAAAAAGTCATCGGATGCGGATGGAGATATTTTCGCAACCAAGACTCGTAACGATTTGCAGTTTTTAATTCTGAATAGGGAATTAACAGACCTTCCCATGGATGTGCCAAACTTAAAAATTTATTTTTTTATTAATTTTGGTAAAAATCATGGACTAACCACTTGTCTTTAAAAATCATTATTTTTTCGAAGTTCACCAATGCCACCGAGATATACATCAAACGAAAGGTCTATTCAATACCTACACACACATCCAAGCTAAATCGTCCTGCGTGGTCTGGTTATCGAAATATGGCCATCCAAAGTGATTTCACTGATTCCACAGATTTTTGAGCTTTAACTACCTAACAATGTGTTTGGGTGGCGATATTTCCGAAACCAAGCCTAGTAAAAGGTTGCGGTTTCCAAAATTTCTAGTCAATTTTGTAAGAGCTATCCACGAGTGAAAACCAGAAGATTCTGCGAGGCCTGGTTATCGAAATATGGCCACCCAAAGTGATTTTACTGAAAATTGACCCAAATCTAAGAAAGTCATCGGTTGCGGGTGGAGATATTTTCGCAACCAAGGCTCGTAACGATTTGCAGTTTTCAATTCTGAATAGGGAATTAACAGACCTTTCCATGGATGTGCCAAACTCAAAAATTTATTTTTTTATTAATTTTGGTAAAAATCATGGACTAACCACTTGTCTTTAAAAATCATTATTTTTTCGAAGTTCACCAATGCCACCGAGATATACATCAAACGAAAGGTCTATTCAATACCTACACACACATCCAAGCTAAATCGTCCTGCGTGGTCTGGTTATCGAAGTATGGCCATCCAAAGTGATTTCACTGATTCCACAGATTTTTGAGCTTTAACTACCTAACAATGTGTTTGGGTGGCGATATTTCCGAAACCAAGCCTAGTAAAAGGTTGCGGTTTCCAAAATTTCTAGTCAATTTTGTAAGAGCTATCCACGAGTGAAAACCAGAAGGTTCTGCGAGGCCTGGTTATCGAAATATGGCCACCCAAAGTGATTTTACTGAAAATTGAGCCAAATCTAAAAAAGTCATCGGATGCGGATGGAGATATTGTCGCAACCAAGGCTCGTAACGATTTGCAGTTTTCAATTCTGAATAGGGAATTAACAGACCTTTCCATAGATGTGCCAAACTCAAAAATTTATTTTTTTATTAATTTTGGTAAAAATCATGGACTAACCACTTGTCTTTAAAAATCATTATTTTTTCGAAGTTCACCAATGCCACCGAGATATACATCAAACGAAAGGTCTATTCAATACCTACACACACATCCAAGCTAAATCGTCCTGCGTGGTCTGGTTATCGAAATATGGCCATCCAAAGTGATTTCACTGATTCCACAGATTTTTGAGCTTTAACTACCTAACAATGTGTTTGGGTGGCGATATTTCCGAAACGAAGCCTAGTAAAAGGTTGCGGTTTCCAAAATTTCTAGTCAATTTTGTAAGAGCTATCCACGAGTGAAAACCAGAAGGTTCTGCGAGGCCTGGTTATCGAAATATGGCCACCCAAAGTGATTTTACTGAAAATTGAGCCAAATCTAAAAAAGTCATCGGATGCGGATGGAGATATTTTCGCAACCAAGGCTCGTAACGATTTGCAGTTTTCAATTCTGAATAGGGAATTAACAGACCTTTCCATGGATGTGCCAAACTCAAAAATTTATTTTTTTATTAATTTTGGTAAAAATCATGGACTAACCACTTGTCTTTAAAAATCATTATTTTTTCGAAGTTCACCAATGGCACCGAGATATACATCAAACGAAAGGTCTATTCAATACCTACACACACATCCAAGCTAAATCGTCCTGCGTGGTCTGGTTATCGAAATATGGCCATCCAAAGTGATTTCACTGATTCCACAGATTTTTGAGCTTTAACTACCTAATAATGTGTTTGGGTGGCGATATTTCCGAAACCAAGCCTAGTAAAAGGTTGCGGTTTCCAAAATTTCTAGTCAATTTTGTAAGAGTTATCCACGAGTGAAAACCAGAAGGTTCTGCGAGGCCTGGTTATCGAAATATGGCCACCCAAAGTGATTTTACTGAAAATTGAGCCAAATCTAAAAAAGTCATCGGATGCGGATGGAGATATTTTCGCAACCAAGGCTCGTAACGATTTGCAGTTTTCAATTCTGAATAGGGAATTAACAGACCTTTCCATGGATGTGCCAAACTCAAAAATTTATTTTTTTATTAATTTTGGTAAAAATCATGGACTAACCACTTGTCTTTAAAAATCATTATTTTTTCGAAGTTCACCAATGGCACCGAGATATACATCAAACGAAAGGTCTATTCAATACCTACACACACATCCAAGCTAAATCGTCCTGCGTGGTCTGGTTATCGAAATATGGCCATCCAAAGTGATTTCACTGATTCCACAGATTTTTGAGCTTTAACTACCTAATAATGTGTTTGGGTGGCGATATTTCCGAAACCAAGCCTAGTAAAAGGTTGCGGTTTCCAAAATTTCTAGTCAATTTTGTAAGAGCTATCCACGAGTGAAAACCAGAAGATTCTGCGAGGCCTGGTTATCGAAATATGGCCACCCAAAGTGATTTTACTGAAAATTGACCCAAATCTAAGAAAGTCATCGGTTGCGGGTGGAGATATTTTCGCAACCAAGGCTCGTAACGATTTGCAGTTTTCAATTCTGAATAGGGAATTAACAGACCTTTCCATGGATGTGCCAAACTCAAAAATTTATTTTTTTATTAATTTTGGTAAAAATCATGGACTAACCACTTGTCTTTAAAAATCATTATTTTTTCGAAGTTCACCAATGCCACCGAGATATACATCAAACGAAAGGTCTATTCAATACCTACACACACATCCAAGCTAAATCGTCCTGCGTGGTCTGGTTATCGAAGTATGGCCATCCAAAGTGATTTCACTGATTCCACAGATTTTTGAGCTTTAACTACCTAACAATGTGTTTGGGTGGCGATATTTCCGAAACCAAGCCTAGTAAAAGGTTGCGGTTTCCAAAATTTCTAGTCAATTTTGTAAGAGCTATCCACGAGTGAAAACCAGAAGGTTCTGCGAGGCCTGGTTATCGAAATATGGCCACCCAAAGTGATTTTACTGAAAATTGAGCCAAATCTAAAAAAGTCATCGGATGCGGATGGAGATATTGTCGCAACCAAGGCTCGTAACGATTTGCAGTTTTCAATTCTGAATAGGGAATTAACAGACCTTTCCATGGATGTGCCAAACTCAAAAATTTATTTTTTTATTAATTTTGGTAAAAATCATGGACTAACCACTTGTCTTTAAAAATCATTATTTTTTCGAAGTTCACCAATGCCACCGAGATATACATCAAACGAAAGGTCTATTCAATACCTACACACACATCCAAGCTAAATCGTCCTGCGTGGTCTGGTTATCGAAATATGGCCATCCAAAGTGATTTCACTGATTCCACAGATTTTTGAGCTTTAACTACCTAACAATGTGTTTGGGTGGCGATATTTCCGAAACGAAGCCTAGTAAAAGGTTGCGGTTTCCAAAATTTCTAGTCAATTTTGTAAGAGCTATCCACGAGTGAAAACCAGAAGGTTCTGCGAGGCCTGGTTATCGAAATATGGCCACCCAAAGTGATTTTACTGAAAATTGAGCCAAATCTAAAAAAGTCATCGGATGCGGATGGAGATATTTTCGCAACCAAGGCTCGTAACGATTTGCAGTTTTCAATTCTGAATAGGGAATTAACAGACCTTTCCATGGATGTGCCAAACTCAAAAATTTATTTTTTTATTAATTTTGGTAAAAATCATGGACTAACCACTTGTCTTTAAAAATCATTATTTTTTCGAAGTTCACCAATGGCACCGAGATATACATCAAACGAAAGGTCTATTCAATACCTACACACACATCCAAGCTAAATCGTCCTGCGTGGTCTGGTTATCGAAATATGGCCATCCAAAGTGATTTCACTGATTCCACAGATTTTTGAGCTTTAACTACCTAATAATGTGTTTGGGTGGCGATATTTCCGAAACCAAGCCTAGTAAAAGGTTGCGGTTTCCAAAATTTCTAGTCAATTTTGTAAGAGTTATCCACGAGTGAAAACCAGAAGGTTCTGCGAGGCCTGGTTATCGAAATATGGCCACCCAAAGTGATTTTACTGAAAATTGAGCCAAATCTAAAAAAGTCATCGGATGCGGATGGAGATATTTTCGCAACCAAGGCTCGTAACGATTTGCAGTTTTCAATTCTGAATAGGGAATTAACAGACCTTTCCATGGATGTGCCAAACTCAAAAATTTATTTTTTTATTAATTTTGGTAAAAATCATGGACTAACCACTTGTCTTTAAAAATCATTATTTTTTCGAAGTTCACCAATGGCACCGAGATATACATCAAACGAAAGGTCTATTCAATACCTACACACACATCCAAGCTAAATCGTCCTGCGTGGTCTGGTTATCGAAATATGGCCATCCAAAGTGATTTCACTGATTCCACAGATTTTTGAGCTTTAACTACCTAATAATGTGTTTGGGTGGCGATATTTCCGAAACCAAGCCTAGTAAAAGGTTGCGGTTTCCAAAATTTCTAGTCAATTTTGTAAGAGCTATCCACGAGTGAAAACCAGAAGATTCTGCGAGGCCTGGTTATCGAAATATGGCCACCCAAAGTGATTTTACTGAAAATTGACCCAAATCTAAGAAAGTCATCGGTTGCGGGTGGAGATATTTTCGCAACCAAGGCTCGTAACGATTTGCAGTTTTCAATTCTGAATAGGGAATTAACAGACCTTTCCATGGATGTGCCAAACTCAAAAATTTATTTTTTTATTAATTTTGGTAAAAATCATGGACTAACCACTTGTCTTTAAAAATCATTATTTTTTCGAAGTTCACCAATGCCACCGAGATATACATCAAACGAAAGGTCTATTCAATACCTACACACACATCCAAGCTAAATCGTCCTGCGTGGTCTGGTTATCGAAGTATGGCCATCCAAAGTGATTTCACTGATTCCACAGATTTTTGAGCTTTAACTACCTAACAATGTGTTTGGGTGGCGATATTTCCGAAACCAAGCCTAGTAAAAGGTTGCGGTTTCCAAAATTTCTAGTCAATTTTGTAAGAGCTATCCACGAGTGAAAACCAGAAGGTTCTGCGAGGCCTGGTTATCGAAATATGGCCACCCAAAGTGATTTTACTGAAAATTGAGCCAAATCTAAAAAAGTCATCGGATGCGGATGGAGATATTGTCGCAACCAAGGCTCGTAACGATTTGCAGTTTTCAATTCTGAATAGGGAATTAACAGACCTTTCCATGGATGTGCCAAACTCAAAAATTTATTTTTTTATTAATTTTGGTAAAAATCATGGACTAACCACTTGTCTTTAAAAATCATTATTTTTTCGAAGTTCACCAATGCCACCGAGATATACATCAAACGAAAGGTCTATTCAATACCTACACACACATCCAAGCTAAATCGTCCTGCGTGGTCTGGTTATCGAAATATGGCCATCCAAAGTGATTTCACTGATTCCACAGATTTTTGAGCTTTAACTACCTAACAATGTGTTTGGGTGGCGATATTTCCGAAACGAAGCCTAGTAAAAGGTTGCGGTTTCCAAAATTTCTAGTCAATTTTGTAAGAGCTATCCACGAGTGAAAACCAGAAGGTTCTGCGAGGCCTGGTTATCGAAATATGGCCACCCAAAGTGATTTTACTGAAAATTGAGCCAAATCTAAAAAAGTCATCGGATGCGGATGGAGATATTTTCGCAACCAAGGCTCGTAACGATTTGCAGTTTTCAATTCTGAATAGGGAATTAACAGACCTTTCCATGGATGTGCCAAACTCAAAAATTTATTTTTTTATTAATTTTGGTAAAAATCATGGACTAACCACTTGTCTTTAAAAATCATTATTTTTTCGAAGTTCACCAATGGCACCGAGATATACATCAAACGAAAGGTCTATTCAATACCTACACACACATCCAAGCTAAATCGTCCTGCGTGGTCTGGTTATCGAAATATGGCCATCCAAAGTGATTTCACTGATTCCACAGATTTTTGAGCTTTAACTACCTAACAATGTGTTTGGGTGGCGATATTTCCGAAACCAAGCCTAGTAAAAGGTTGCGGTTTCCAAAATTTCTAGTCAATTTTGTAAGAGCTATCCACGAGTGAAAACCAGAAGGTTCTGCGAGGCCTGGTTATCGAAATATGGCCACCCAAAGTGATTTTACTGAAAATTGAGCCAAATCTAAAAAAGTCATCGGATGCGGATGGAGATATTTTCGCAACCAAGGCTCGCAACGATTTGCAGTTTTCAATTCTGAATAGGGAATTAACAGACCTTTCCATGGATGTGCCAAACTCAAAAATTTATTTTTTTATTAATTTTGGTAAAAATCATGGACTAACCACTTGTTTTTAAAAATCATTATTTTTTCGAAGTTCACCAATGCCACCGAGATATACATCAAACGAAAGGTCTATTCAATACCTACACACACATCCAAGCTAAATCGTCCTGCGTGGTCTGGTTATCGAAATATGGCCATCCAAAGTGATTTCACTGATTCCACAGATTTTTGAGCTTTAACTACCTAACAATGTGTTTGGGTGGCGATATTTCCGAAACCAAGCCTAGTAAAAGGTTGCGGTTTCCAAAATTTCTAGTCAATTTTGTAAGAGCTATCCACGAGTGAAAACCAGAAGGTTCTGCGAGGCCTGGTTATCGAAATATGGCCACCCAAAGTGATTTTACTGAAAATTGAGCCAAATCTAAAAAAGTCATCGGATGCGGATGGAGATATTTTCGCAACCAAGGCTCGTAACGATTTGCAGTTTTCAATTCTGAATAGGGAATTAACAGACCTTTCCATGGATGTGCCAAACTCAAAAATTTATTTTTTTATTAATTTTGGTAAAAATCATGGACTAACCACTTGTCTTTAAAAATCATTATTTTTTCGAAGTTCACCAATGCCACCGAGATATACATCAAACGAAAGGTCTATTCAATACCTACACACACATCCAAGCTAAATCGTCCTGCGTGGTCTGGTTATCGAAATATGGCCATCCAAAGTGATTTCACTGATTCCACAGATTTTTGAGCTTTAACTACCTAACAATGTGTTTGGGTGGCGATATTTCCGAAACCAAGCCTAGTAAAAGGTTGCGGTTTCCAAAATTTCTAGTCAATTTTGTAAGAGCTATCCACGAGTGAAAACCAGAAGATTCTGCGAGGCCTGGTTATCGAAATATGGCCACCCAAAGTGATTTTACTGAAAATTGACCCAAATCTAAGAAAGTCATCGGATGCGGATGGAGATATTTTCGCAACCAAGGCTCGTAACGATTTGCAGTTTTCAATTCTGAATAGGGAATTAACAGACCTTTCCATGGATGTGCCAAACTCAAAAATTTATTTTTTTATTAATTTTGGTAAAAATCATGGACTAACCACTTGTCTTTAAAAATCATTATTTTTTCGAAGTTCACCAATGCCACCGAGATATACATCAAACGAAAGGTCTATTCAATACCTACACACACATCCAAGCTAAATCGTCCTGCGTGGTCTGGTTATCGAAATATGGCCATCCAAAGTGATTTCACTGATTCCACAGATTTTTGAGCTTTAACTACCTAACAATGTGTTTGGGTGGCGATATTTCCGAAACCAAGCCTAGTAAAAGGTTGCGGTTTCCAAAATTTCTAGTCAATTTTGTAAGAGCTATCCACGAGTGAAAACCAGAAGGTTCTGCGAGGCCTGGTTATCGAAATATGGCCACCCAAAGTGATTTTACTGAAAATTGAGCCAAATCTAAAAAAGTCATCGGATGCGGATGGAGATATTTTCGCAACCAAGGCTCGCAACGATTTGCAGTTTTCAATTCTGAATAGGGAATTAACAGACCTTTCCATGGATGTGCCAAACTCAAAAATTTATTTTTTTATTAATTTTGGTAAAAATCATGGACTAACCACTTGTCTTTAAAAATCATTATTTTTTCGAAGTTCACCAATGCCACCGAGATATACATCAAACGAAAGGTCTATTCAATACCTACACACACATCCAAGCTAAATCGTCCTGCGTGGTCTGGTTATCGAAATATGGCCATCCAAAGTGATTTCACTGATTCCACAGATTTTTGAGCTTTAACTACCTAACAATGTGTTTGGGTGGCGATATTTCCGAAACCAAGCCTAGTAAAAGGTTGCGGTTTCCAAAATTTCTAGTCAATTTTGTAAGAGCTATCCACGAGTGAAAACCAGAAGGTTCTGCGAGGCCTGGTTATCGAAATATGGCCACCCAAAGTGATTTTACTGAAAATTGAGCCAAATCTAAAAAAGTCATCGGATGCGGATGGAGATATTTTCGCAACCAAGGCTCGTAACGATTTGCAGTTTTCAATTCTGAATAGGGAATTAACAGACCTTTCCATGGATGTGCCAAACTCAAAAATTTATTTTTTTATTAATTTTGGTAAAAGTCATGGACTAACCACTTGTCTTTAAAAATCATTATTTTTTCGAAGTTCACCAATGCCACCGAGATATACATCAAACGAAAGGTCTATTCAATACCTACACACACATCCAAGCTAAATCGTCCTGCGTGGTCTGGTTATCGAAATATGGCCATCCAAAGTGATTTCACTGATTCCACAGATTTTTGAGCTTTAACTACCTAACAATGTGTTTGGGTGGCGATATTTCCGAAACGAAGCCTAGTAAAAGGTTGCGGTTTCCAAAATTTCTAGTCAATTTTGTAAGAGCTATCCACGAGTGAAAACCAGAAGGTTCTGCGAGGCCTGGTTATCGAAATATGGCCACCCAAAGTGATTTTACTGAAAATTGAGCCAAATCTAAAAAAGTCATCGGATGCGGATGGAGATATTTTCGCAACCAAGGCTCGTAACGATTTGCAGTTTTCAATTCTGAATAGGGAATTAACAGACCTTTCCATGGATGTGCCAAACTCAAAAATTTATTTTTTTATTAATTTTGGTAAAAATCATGGACTAACCACTTGTCTTTAAAAATCATTATTTTTTCGAAGTTCACCAATGCCACCGAGATATACATACATCAAACGAAAGGTCTATTCAATACCTACACACACATCCAAGCTAAATCGTCCTGCGTGGTCTGGTTATCGAAATATGGCCATCCAAAGTGATTTCACTGATTCCACAGATTTTTGAGTTTTAACTACCTAACAATGTGTTTGGGTGGCGATATTTCCGAAACCAAGCCTAGTAAAAGGTTGCGGTTTCCAAAATTTCTAGTCAATTTTGTAAGAGCTATCCACGAGTGAAAACCAGAAGGTTCTGCGAGGCCTGGTTATCGAAATATGGCCACCCAAAGTGATTTTACTGAAAATTGAGCCAAATCTAAAAAAGTCATCGGATGCGGATGGAGATATTTTCGCAACCAAGGCTCGCAACGATTTGCAGTTTTCAATTCTGAATAGGGAATTAACAGACCTTTCCATGGATGTGCCAAACTCAAAAATTTATTTTTTTATTAATTTTGGTAAAAATCATGGACACCACTTGTCTTTAAAAATCATTATTTTTTCGAAGTTCACCAATGCCACCGAGATATACATCAAACGAAAGGTCTATTCAATACCTACACACACATCCAAGCTAAATCGTCCTGCGTGGTCTGGTTATCGAAATATGGCCATCCAAAGTGATTTCACTGATTCCACAGATTTTTGAGCTTTAACTACCTAACAATGTGTTTGGGTGGCGATATTTCCGAAACCAAGCCTAGTAAAAGGTTGCGGTTTCCAAAATTTCTAGTCAATTTTGTAAGAGCTATCCACGAGTGAAAACCAGAAGGTTCTGCGAGGCCTGGTTATCGAAATATGGCCACCCAAAGTGATTTTACTGAAAATTGAGCCAAATCTAAAAAAGTCATCGGATGCGGATGGAGATATTTTCGCAACCAAGGCTCGTAACGATTTGCAGTTTTCAATTCTGAATAGGGAATTAACAGACCTTTCCATGGATGTGCCAAACTCAAAAATTTATTTTTTTATTAATTTTGGTAAAAATCATGGACTAACCACTTGTCTTTAAAAATCATTATTTTTTCGAAGTTCACCAATGCCACCGAGATATACATCAAACGAAAGGTCTATTCAATACCTACACACACATCCAAGCTAAATCGTCCTGCGTGGTCTGGTTATCGAAATATGGCCATCCAAAGTGATTTCACTGATTCCACAGATTTTTGAGCTTTAACTACCTAACAATGTGTTTGGGTGGCGATATTTCCGAAACCAAGCCTAGTAAAAGGTTGCGGTTTCCAAAATTTCTAGTCAATTTTGTAAGAGCTATCCACGAGTGAAAACCAGAAGATTCTGCGAGGCCTGGTTATCGAAATATGGCCACCCAAAGTGATTTTACTGAAAATTGACCCAAATCTAAGAAAGTCATCGGATGCGGATGGAGATATTTTCGCAACCAAGGCTCGTAACGATTTGCAGTTTTCAATTCTGAATAGGGAATTAACAGACCTTTCCATGGATGTGCCAAACTCAAAAATTTATTTTTTTATTAATTTTGGTAAAAATCATGGACTAACCACTTGTCTTTAAAAATCATTATTTTTTCGAAGTTCACCAATGCCACCGAGATATACATCAAACGAAAGGTCTATTCAATACCTACACACACATCCAAGCTAAATCGTCCTGCGTGGTCTGGTTATCGAAATATGGCCATCCAAAGTGATTTCACTGATTCCACAGATTTTTGAGCTTTAACTACCTAACAATGTGTTTGGGTGGCGATATTTCCGAAACCAAGCCTAGTAAAAGGTTGCGGTTTCCAAAATTTCTAGTCAATTTTGTAAGAGCTATCCACGAGTGAAAACCAGAAGGTTCTGCGAGGCCTGGTTATCGAAATATGGCCACCCAAAGTGATTTTACTGAAAATTGAGCCAAATCTAAAAAAGTCATCGGATGCGGATGGAGATATTTTCGCAACCAAGGCTCGCAACGATTTGCAGTTTTCAATTCTGAATAGGGAATTAACAGACCTTTCCATGGATGTGCCAAACTCAAAAATTTATTTTTTTATTAATTTTGGTAAAAATCATGGACTAACCTCTTGTCTTTAAAAATCATTATTTTTTCGAAGTTCACCAATGCCACCGAGATATACATCAAACGAAAGGTCTATTCAATACCTACACACACATCCAAGCTAAATCGTCCTGCGTGGTCTGGTTATCGAAATATGGCCATCCAAAGTGATTTCACTGATTCCACAGATTTTTGAGCTTTAACTACCTAACAATGTGTTTGGGTGGCGATATTTCCGAAACCAAGCCTAGTAAAAGGTTGCGGTTTCCAAAATTTCTAGTCAATTTTGTAAGAGCTATCCACGAGTGAAAACCAGAAGATTCTGCGAGGCCTGGTTATCGAAATATGGCCACCCAAAGTGATTTTACTGAAAATTGACCCAAATCTAAGAAAGTCATCGGATGCGGATGGAGATATTTTCGCAACCAAGGCTCGTAACGATTTGCAGTTTTCAATTCTGAATAGGGAATTAACAGACCTTTCCATGGATGTGCCAAACTCAAAAATTTATTTTTTTATTAATTTTGGTAAAAATCATGGACTAACCACTTGTCTTTAAAAATCATTATTTTTTCGAAGTTCACCAATGGCACCGAGATATACATCAAACGAAAGGTCTATTCAATACCTACACACACATCCAAGCTAAATCGTCCTGCGTGGTCTGGTTATCGAAATATGGCCATCCAAAGTGATTTCACTGATTCCACAGATTTTTGAGCTTTAACTACCTAACAATGTGTTTGGGTGGCGATATTTCCGAAACCAAGCCTAGTAAAAGGTTGAGGTTTCCAAAATTTCTAGTCAATTTTGTAAGAGCTATCCACGAGTGAAAACCAGAAGGTTCTGCGAGGCCTGGTTATCGAAATATGGCCACCCAAAGTGATTTTACTGAAAATTGAGCCAAATCTAAAAAAGTCATCGGATGCGGATGGAGATATTTTCGCAACCAAGGCTCGTAACGATTTGCAGTTTTCAATTCTGAATAGGGAATTAACAGACCTTTCCATGGATGTGCCAAACTCAAAAATTTATTTTTTCGAAGTTCACCAATGCCACCGAGATATACATCAAACGAAAGGTCTATTCAATACCTACACACACATCCAAGCTAAATCGTCCTGCGTGGTCTGGTTATCGAAATATGGCCATCCAAAGTGATTTCACTGATTCCGCAGATTTTTGAGCTTTAACTACCTAACAATGTGTTTGGGTGGCGATATTTCCGAAACCAAGCCTAGTAAAAGGTTGCGGTTTCCAAAATTTCTAGTCAATTTTGTAAGAGCTATCCACGAGTGAAAACCAGAAGATTCTGCGAGGCCTGGTTATCGAAATATGGCCACCCAAAGTGATTTTACTGAAAATTGACCCAAATCTAAGAAAGTCATCGGATGCGGATGGAGATATTTTCGCAACCAAGGCTCGTAACGATTGGCAGTTTTCAATTCTGAATAGGGAATTAACAGACCTTTCCATGGATGTGCCAAACTCAAAAATTTATTTTTTTATTAATTTTGGTAAAAATCATGGACTAACCACTTGTCTTTAAAAATCATTATTTTTTCGAAGTTCACCAATGGCACCGAGATATACATCAAACGAAAGGTCTATTCAATACCTACACACACATCCAAGCTAAATCGTCCTGCGTGGTCTGGTTATCGAAATATGGCCATCCAAAGTGATTTCACTGATTCCACAGATTTTTGAGCTTTAACTACCTAACAATGTGTTTGGGTGGCGATATTTCCGAAACCAAGCCTAGTAAAAGGTTGAGGTTTCCAAAATTTCTAGTCAATTTTGTAAGAGCTATCCACGAGTGAAAACCAGAAGGTTCTGCGAGGCCTGGTTATCGAAATATGGCCACCCAAAGTGATTTTACTGAAAATTGAGCCAAATCTAAAAAAGTCATCGGATGCGGATGGAGATATTTTCGCAACCAAGGCTCGTAACGATTTGCAGTTTTCAATTCTGAATAGGGAATTAACAGACCTTTCCATGGATGTGCCAAACTCAAAAATTTATTTTTTCGAAGTTCACCAATGCCACCGAGATATACATCAAACGAAAGGTCTATTCAATACCTACACACACATCCAAGCTAAATCGTCCTGCGTGGTCTGGTTATCGAAATATGGCCATCCAAAGTGATTTCACTGATTCCACAGATTTTTGAGCTTTAACTACCTAACAATGTGTTTGGGTGGCGATATTTCCGAAACCAAGCCTAGTAAAAGGTTGCGGTTTCCAAAATTTCTAGTCAATTTTGTAAGAGCTATCCACGAGTGAAAACCAGAAGGTTCTGAGAGGCCTGGTTATCGAAATATGGCCACCCAAAGTGATTTTACTGAAAATTGAGCCAAATCTAAAAAAGTCATCGGATGCGGATGGAGATATTTTCGCAACCAAGGCTCGTAACGATTTGCAGTTTTCAATTCTGAATAGGGAATTAACAGACCTTTCCATGGATGTGCCAAACTCAAAAATTTATTTTTTTATTAATTTTGGTAAAAATCATGGACTAACCACTTGTCTTTAAAAATCATTATTTTTTCGAAGTTCACCAATGCCACCGAGATATACATCAAACGAAAGGTCTATTCAATACCTACACACACATCCAAGCTAAATCGTCCTGCGTGGTCTGGTTATCGAAATATGGCCATCCAAAGTGATTTCACTGATTCCACAGATTTTTGAGCTTTAACTACCTAACAATGTGTTTGGGTGGCGATATTTCCGAAACCAAGCCTAGTAAAAGGTTGCGGTTTCCAAAATTTCTAGTCAATTTTGTAAGAGCTATCCACGAGTGAAAACCAGAAGGTTCTGCGAGGCCTGGTTATCGAAATATGGCCACCCAAAGTGATTTTACTGAAAATTGAGCCAAATCTAAAAAAGTCATCGGATGCGGATGGAGATATTTTCGCAACCAAGGCTCGTAACGATTTGCAGTTTTCAATTCTGAATAGGGAATTAACAGACCTTTCCATGGATGTGCCAAACTCAAAAATTTATTTTTTTATTAATTTTGGTAAAAATCATGGACTAACCACTTGTCTTTAAAAATCATTATTTTTTCGAAGTTCACCAATGCCACCGAGATATACATCAAACGAAAGGTCTATTCAATACCTACACACACATCCAAGCTAAATCGTCCTGCGAGGCCTGGTTATCGAAATATGGCCACCCAAAGTGATTTTACTGAAAATTGACCCAAATCTAAGAAAGTCATCGGATGCGGATGGAGATATTTTCGCAACCAAGGCTCGTAACGATTTGCAGTTTTCAATTCTGAATAGGGAATTAACAGACCTTTCCATGGATGTGCCAAACTCAAAAATTTATTTTTTTATTAATTTTGGCAAAAATCATGGACTAACCACTTGTCTTTAAAAATCATTATTTTTTCGAAGTTCACCAATGCCACCGAGATATACATCAAACGAAAGGTCTATTCAATACCTACACACACATCCAAGCTAAATCGTCCTGCGTGGTCTGGTTATCGAAATATGGCCATCCAAAGTGATTTCACTGATTCCGCAGATTTTTGAGCTTTAACTACCTAACAATGTGTTTGGGTGGCGATATTTCCGAAACCAAGCCTAGTAAAAGGTTGCGGTTTCCAAAATTTCTAGTCAATTTTGTAAGAGCTATCCACGAGTGAAAACCAGAAGGTTCTGCGAGGCCTGGTTATCGAAATATGGCCACCCAAAGTGATTTTACTGAAAATTGAGCCAAATCTAAAAAAGTCATCGGATGCGGATGGAGATATTTTCGCAACCAAGGCTCGTAACGATTTGCAGTTTTCAATTCTGAATAGGGAATTAACAGACCTTTCCATGGATGTGCCAAACTCAAAAATTTATTTTTTTATTAATTTTGGTAAAAATCATGGACTAACCACTTGTCTTTAAAAATCATTATTTTTTCGAAGTTCACCAATGCCACCGAGATATACATCAAACGAAAGGTCTATTCAATACCTACACACACATCCAAGCTAAATCGTCCTGCGTGGTCTGGTTATCGAAATATGGCCATCCAAAGTGATTTCACTGATTCCACAGATTTTTGAGCTTTAACTACCTAACAATGTGTTTGGGTGGCGATATTTCCGAAACCAAGCCTAGTAAAAGGTTGCGGTTTCCAAAATTTCTAGTCAATTTTGTAAGAGCTATCCACGAGTGAAAACCAGAAGATTCTGCGAGGCCTGGTTATCGAAATATGGCCACCCAAAGTGATTTTACTGAAAATTGACCCAAATCTAAGAAAGTCATCGGATGCGGATGGAGATATTTTCGCAACCAAGGCTCGTAACGATTTGCAGTTTTCAATTCTGAATAGGGAATTAACAGACCTTTCCATGGATGTGCCAAACTCAAAAATTTATTTTTTTATTAATTTTGGTAAAAATCATGGACTAACCACTTGTCTTTAAAAATCATTATTTTTTCGAAGTTCAACAATGCCACCGAGATATACATCAAACGAAAGGTCTATTCAATACCTACACACACATCCAAGCTAAATCGTCCTGCGTGGTCTGGTTATCGAAATATGGCCATCCAAAGTGATTTCACTGATTCCACAGATTTTTGAGCTTTAACTACCTAACAATGTGTTTGGGTGGCGATATTTCCGAAACCAAGCCTAGTAAAAGGTTGCGGTTTCCAAAATTTCTAGTCAATTTTGTAAGAGCTATCCACGAGTGAAAACCAGAAGGTTCTGCGAGGCCTGGTTATCGAAATATGGCCACCCAAAGTGATTTTACTGAAAATTGAGCCAAATCTAAAAAAGTCATCGGATGCGGATGGAGATATTTTCGCAACCAAGGCTCGCAACGATTTGCAGTTTTCAATTCTGAATAGGGAATTAACAGACCTTTCCATGGATGTGCCAAACTCAAAAATTTATTTTTTTATTAATTTTGGTAAAAATCATGGACTAACCTCTTGTCTTTAAAAATCATTATTTTTTCGAAGTTCACCAATGCCACCGAGATATACATCAAACGAAAGGTCTATTCAATACCTACACACACATCCAAGCTAAATCGTCCTGCGTGGTCTGGTTATCGAAATATGGCCATCCAAAGTGATTTCACTGATTCCACAGATTTTTGAGCTTTAACTACCTAACAATGTGTTTGGGTGGCGATATTTCCGAAACCAAGCCTAGTAAAAGGTTGCGGTTTCCAAAATTTCTAGTCAATTTTGTAAGAGCTATCCACGAGTGAAAACCAGAAGATTCTGCGAGGCCTGGTTATCGAAATATGGCCACCCAAAGTGATTTTACTGAAAATTGACCCAAATCTAAGAAAGTCATCGGATGCGGATGGAGATATTTTCGCAACCAAGGCTCGTAACGATTTGCAGTTTTCAATTCTGAATAGGGAATTAACAGACCTTTCCATGGATGTGCCAAACTCAAAAATTTATTTTTTCGAAGTTCACCAATGCCACCGAGATATACATCAAACGAAAGGTCTATTCAATACCTACACACACATCCAAGCTAAATCGTCCTGCGTGGTCTGGTTATCGAAATATGGCCATCCAAAGTGATTTCACTGATTCCGCAGATTTTTGAGCTTTAACTACCTAACAATGTGTTTGGGTGGCGATATTTCCGAAACCAAGCCTAGTAAAAGGTTGCGGTTTCCAAAATTTCTAGTCAATTTTGTAAGAGCTATCCACGAGTGAAAACCAGAAGATTCTGCGAGGCCTGGTTATCGAAATATGGCCACCCAAAGTGATTTTACTGAAAATTGACCCAAATCTAAGAAAGTCATCGGATGCGGATGGAGATATTTTCGCAACCAAGGCTCGTAACGATTGGCAGTTTTCAATTCTGAATAGGGAATTAACAGACCTTTCCATGGATGTGCCAAACTCAAAAATTTATTTTTTTATTAATTTTGGTAAAAATCATGGACTAACCACTTGTCTTTAAAAATCATTATTTTTTCGAAGTTCACCAATGGCACCGAGATATACATCAAACGAAAGGTCTATTCAATACCTACACACACATCCAAGCTAAATCGTCCTGCGTGGTCTGGTTATCGAAATATGGCCATCCAAAGTGATTTCACTGATTCCACAGATTTTTGAGCTTTAACTACCTAACAATGTGTTTGGGTGGCGATATTTCCGAAACCAAGCCTAGTAAAAGGTTGCGGTTTCCAAAATTTCTAGTCAATTTTGTAAGAGCTATCCACGAGTGAAAACCAGAAGGTTCTGCGAGGCCTGGTTATCGAAATATGGCCACCCAAAGTGATTTTACTGAAAATTGACCCAAATCTAAAAAAGTCATCGGATGCGGATGGAGATATTTTCGCAACCAAGGCTCGTAACGATTTGCAGTTTTCAATTCTGAATAGGGAATTAACAGACCTTTCCATGGATGTGCCAAACTCAAAAATTTATTTTTTTATTAATTTTGGCAAAAATCATGGACTAACCACTTGTCTTTAAAAATCATTATTTTTTCGAAGTTCACCAATGCCACCGATATATACATCAAACGAAAGGTCTATTCAATACCTACACACACATCCAAGCTAAATCGTCCTGCGTGGTCTGGTTATCGAAATATGGCCATCCAAAGTGATTTCACTGATTCCACAGATTTTTGAGCTTTAACTACCTAACAATGTGTTTGGGTGGCGATATTTCCGAAACCAAGCCTAGTAAAAGGTTGAGGTTTCCAAAATTTCTAGTCAATTTTGTAAGAGCTATCCACGAGTGAAAACCAGAAGGTTCTGCGAGGCCTGGTTATCGAAATATGGCCACCCAAAGTGATTTTACTGAAAATTGAGCCAAATCTAAAAAAGTCATCGGATGCGGATGGAGATATTTTCGCAACCAAGGCTCGTAACGATTTGCAGTTTTCAATTCTGAATAGGGAATTAACAGACCTTTCCATGGATGTGCCAAACTCAAAAATTTATTTTTTCGAAGTTCACCAATGCCACCGAGATATACATCAAACGAAAGGTCTATTCAATACCTACACACACATCCAAGCTAAATCGTCCTGCGTGGTCTGGTTATCGAAATATGGCCATCCAAAGTGATTTCACTGATTCCACAGATTTTTGAGCTTTAACTACCTAACAATGTGTTTGGGTGGCGATATTTCCGAAACCAAGCCTAGTAAAAGGTTGCGGTTTCCAAAATTTCTAGTCAATTTTGTAAGAGCTATCCACGAGTGAAAACCAGAAGGTTCTGAGAGGCCTGGTTATCGAAATATGGCCACCCAAAGTGATTTTACTGAAAATTGAGCCAAATCTAAAAAAGTCATCGGATGCGGATGGAGATATTTTCGCAACCAAGGCTCGTAACGATTTGCAGTTTTCAATTCTGAATAGGGAATTAACAGACCTTTCCATGGATGTGCCAAACTCAAAAATTTATTTTTTTATTAATTTTGGCAAAAATCATGGACTAACCACTTGTCTTTAAAAATCATTATTTTTTCGAAGTTCACCAATGCCACCGATATATACATCAAACGAAAGGTCTATTCAATACCTACACACACATCCAAGCTAAATCGTCCTGCGTGGTCTGGTTATCGAAATATGGCCATCCAAAGTGATTTCACTGATTCCACAGATTTTTGAGCTTTAACTACCTAACAATGTGTTTGGGTGGCGATATTTCCGAAACCAAGCCTAGTAAAAGGTTGCGGTTTCCAAAATTTCTAGTCAATTTTGTAAGAGCTATCCACGAGTGAAAACCAGAAGGTTCTGCGAGGCCTGGTTATCGAAATATGGCCACCCAAAGTGATTTTACTGAAAATTGAGCCAAATCTAAAAAAGTCATCGGATGCGGATGGAGATATTTTCGCAACCAAGGCTCGCAACGATTTGCAGTTTTCAATTCTGAATAGGGAATTAACAGACCTTTCCATGGATGTGCCAAACTCAAAAATTTATTTTTTTATTAATTTTGGTAAAAATCATGGACTAACCACTTGTCTTTAAAAATCATTATTTTTTCGAAGTTCACCAATGGCACCGAGATATACATCAAACGAAAGGTCTATTCAATACCTACACACACATCCAAGCTAAATCGTCCTGCGTGGTCTGGTTATCGAAATATGGCCATCCAAAGTGATTTCACTGATTCCACAGATTTTTGAGCTTTAACTACCTAACAATGTGTTTGGGTGGCGATATTTCCGAAACCAAGCCTAGTAAAAGGTTGCGGTTTCCAAAATTTCTAGTCAATTTTGTAAGAGCTATCCACGAGTGAAAACCAGAAGGTTCTGCGAGGCCTGGTTATCGAAATATGGCCACCCAAAGTGATTTTACTGAAAATTGAGCCAAATCTAAAAAAGTCATCGGATGCGGATGGAGATATTTTCGCAACCAAGGCTCGCAACGATTTGCAGTTTTCAATTCTGAATAGGGAATTAACAGACCTTTCCATAGATGTGCCAAACTCAAAAATTTATTTTTTTATTAATTTGGTAAAAATCATGGACTAACCACTTGTCTTTAAAAATCATTATTTTTTCGAAGTTCACCAATGCCACCGAGATATACATCAAACGAAAGGTCTATTCAATACCTACACACACATCCAAGCTAAATCGTCCTGCGTGGTCTGGTTATCGAAATATGGCCATCCAAAGTGATTTCACTGATTCCACAGATTTTTGAGCTTTAACTACCTAACAATGTGTTTGGGTGGCGATATTTCCGAAACCAAGCCTAGTAAAAGGTTGCGGTTTCCAAAATTTCTAGTCAATTTTGTAAGAGCTATCCACGAGTGAAAACCAGAAGATTCTGCGAGGCCTGGTTATCGAAATATGGCCACCCAAAGTGATTTTACTGAAAATTGACCCAAATCTAAGAAAGTCATCGGATGCGGATGGAGATATTTTCGCAACCAAGGCTCGTAACGATTTGCAGTTTTCAATTCTGAATAGGGAATTAACAGACCTTTCCATGGATGTGCCAAACTCAAAAATTTATTTTTTTATTAATTTTGGTAAAAATCATGGACTATCCACTTGTCTTTAAAAATCATTATTTTTTCGAAGTTCACCAATGGCACCGAGATATACATCAAACGAAAGGTCTATTCAATACCTACACACACATCCAAGCTAAATCGTCCTGCGTGGTCTGGTTATCGAAATATGGCCATCCAAAGTGATTTCACTGATTCCACAGATTTTTGAGCTTTAACTACCTAACAATGTGTTTGGGTGGCGATATTTCCGAAACCAAGCCTCGTAAAAGGTTGCGGTTTCCAAAATTTCTAGTCAATTTTGTAAGAGCTATCCACGAGTGAAAACCAGAAGGTTCTGCGAGGCCTGGTTATCGAAATATGGCCACCCAAAGTGATTTTACTGAAAATTGAGCCAAATCTAAAAAAGTCATCGGATGCGGATGGAGATATTTTCGCAACCAAGGCTCGTAACGATTTGCAGTTTTCAATTCTGAATAGGGAATTAACAGACCTTTCCATGGATGTGCCAAACTCAAAAATTTATTTTTTTATTAATTTTGGTAAAAATCATGGACTCACTTGTCTTTAAAAATCATTATTTTTTCGAAGTTCACCAATGCCACCGAGATATACATCAAACGAAAGGTCTATTCAATACCTACACACACATCCAAGCTAAATCGTCCTGCGTGGTCTGGTTATCGAAATATGGCCATCCAAAGTGATTTCACTGATTCCACAGATTTTTGAGCTTTAACTACCTAACAATGTGTTTGGGTGGCGATATTTCCGAAACCAAGCCTAGTAAAAGGTTGCGGTTTCCAAAATTTCTAGTCAATTTTGTAAGAGCTATCCACGAGTGAAAACCAGAAGATTCTGCGAGGCCTGGTTATCGAAATATGGCCACCCAAAGTGATTTTACTGAAAATTGACCCAAATCTAAGAAAGTCATCGGATGCGGATGGAGATATTTTCGCAACCAAGGCTCGTAACGATTTGCAGTTTTCAATTCTGAATAGGGAATTAACAGACCTTTCCATGGATGTGCCAAACTCAAAAATTTATTTTTTTATTAATTTTGGTAAAAATCATGGACTAACCACTTGTCTTTAAAAATCATTATTTTTTCGAAGTTCACCAATGGCACCGAGATATACATCAAACGAAAGGTCTATTCAATACCTACACACACATCCAAGCTAAATCGTCCTGCGTGGTCTGGTTATCGAAATATGGCCATCCAAAGTGATTTCACTGATTCCACAGATTTTTGAGCTTTAACTACCTAACAATGTGTTTGGGTGGCCATATTTCCGAAACCAAGCCTAGTAAAAGGTTGCGGTTTCCAAAATTTCTAGTCAATTTTGTAAGAGCTATCCACGAGTGAAAACCAGAAGGTTCTGCGAGGCCTGGTTATCGAAATATGGCCACCCAAAGTGATTTTACTGAAAATTGAGCCAAATCTAAAAAAGTCATCGGATGCGGATGGAGATATTTTCGCAACCAAGGCTCGCAACGATTTGCAGTTTTCAATTCTGAATAGGGAATTAACAGACCTTTCCATGGATGTGCCAAACTCAAAAATTTATTTTTTTATTAATTTTGGTAAAAATCATGGACTAACCACTTGTCTTTAAAAATCATTATTTTTTCGAAGTTCACCAATGCCACCGAGATATACATCAAACGAAAGGTCTATTCAATACCTACACACACATCCA
Organism: Chrysotoxum bicinctum; assembly: GCA_911387755.1. Lineage (NCBI taxonomy): Eukaryota > Metazoa > Arthropoda > Insecta > Diptera > Syrphidae > Chrysotoxum > Chrysotoxum bicinctum. The sequence continues at coordinate 70,822,930 of OU426990.1, read as the reverse complement.
AGCTAAATCGTCCTGCGTGGTCTGGTTATCGAAATATGGCCATCCAAAGTGATTTCACTGATTCCACAGATTTTTGAGCTTTAACTACCTAACAATGTGTTTGGGTGGCGATATTTCCGAAACCAAGCCTAGTAAAAGGTTGCGGTTTCCAAAATTTCTAGTCAATTTTGTAAGAGCTATCCACGAGTGAAAACCAGAAGGTTCTGCGAGGCCTGGTTATCGAAATATGGCCACCCAAAGTGATTTTACTGAAAATTGACCCAAATCTAAAAAAGTCATCGGATGCGGATGGAGATATTTTCGCAACCAAGGCTCGTAACGATTTGCAGTTTTCAATTCTGAATAGGGAATTAACAGACCTTTCCATGGATGTGCCAAACTCAAAAATTTATTTTTTATTAATTTTGGTAAAAATCATGGATTAACCACTTGTCTTTAAAAATCATTATTTTTTCGAAGTTCACCAATGCCACCGAGATATACATCAAACGAAAGGTCTATTCAATACCTACACACACATCCAAGCTTAATCGTCCTGCGTGGTCTGGTTATCGAAATATGGCCATCCAAAGTGATTTCACTGATTCCACAGATTTTTGAGCTTTAACTACCTAACAATGTGTTTGGGTGGCGATATTTCCGAAACCAAGCCTAGTAAAAGGTTGCGGTTTCCAAAATTTCTAGTCAATTTTGTAAGAGCTATCCACGAGTGAAAACCAGAAGATTCTGCGAGGCCTGGTTATCGAAATATGGCCACCCAAAGTGATTTTACTGAAAATTGACCCAAATCTAAGAAAGTCATCGGATGCGGATGGAGATATTTTCGCAACCAAGGCTCGTAACGATTTGCAGTTTTCAATTCTGAATAGGGAATTAACAGACCTTTCCATGGATGTGCCAAACTCAAAAATTTATTTTTTTATTAATTTTGGTAAAAATCATGGACTAACCACTTGTCTTTAAAAATCATTATTTTTTCGAAGTTCACCAATGGCACCGAGATATACATCAAACGAAAGGTCTATTCAATACCTACACACACATCCAAGCTAAATCGTCCTGCGTGGTCTGGTTATCGAAATATGGCCATCCAAAGTGATTTCACTGATTCCACAGATTTTTTAGCTTTAACTACCTAACAATGTGTTTGGGTGGCGATATTTCCGAAACCAAGCCTAGTAAAAGGTTGCGGTTTCCAAAATTTCTAGTCAATTTTGTAAGAGCTATCCACGAGTGAAAACCAGAAGGTTCTGCGAGGCCTGGTTATCGAAATATGGCCACCCAAAGTGATTTTACTGAAAATTGAGCCAAATCTAAAAAAGTCATCGGATGCGGATGGAGATATTTTCGCAACCAAGGCTCGCAACGATTTGCAGTTTTCAATTCTGAATAGGGAATTAACAGACCTTTCCATGGATGTGCCAAACTCAAAAATTTATTTTTTTATTAATTTTGGTAAAAATCATGGACTAACCACTTGTCTTTAAAAATCATTATTTTTTCGAAGTTCACCAATGCCACCGAGATATACATCAAACGAAAGGTCTATTCAATACCTACACACACATCCAAGCTAAATCGTCCTGCGTGGTCTGGTTATCGAAATATGGCCATCCAAAGTGATTTCACTGATTCCACAGATTTTTGAGCTTTAACTACCTAACAATGTGTTTGGGTGGCGATATTTCCGAAACCAAGCCTAGTAAAAGGTTGCGGTTTCCAAAATTTCTAGTCAATTTTGTAAGAGCTATCCACGAGTGAAAACCAGAAGGTTCTGCGAGGCCTGGTTATCGAAATATGGCCACCCAAAGTGATTTTACTGAAAATTGACCCAAATCTAAAAAAGTCATCGGATGCGGATGGAGATATTTTCGCAACCAAGGCTCGTAACGATTTGCAGTTTTCAATTCTGAATAGGGAATTAACAGACCTTTCCATGGATGTGCCAAACTCAAAAATTTATTTTTTTATTAATTTTGGTAAAAATCATGGACTATCCACTTGTCTTTAAAAATCATTATTTTTTCGAAGTTCACCAATGGCACCGAGATATACATCAAACGAAAGGTCTATTCAATACCTACACACACATCCAAGCTAAATCGTCCTGCGTGGTCTGGTTATCGAAATATGGCCATCCAAAGTGATTTCACTGATTCCACAGATTTTTGAGCTTTAACTACCTAACAATGTGTTTGGGTGGCGATATTTCCGAAACCAAGCCTAGTAAAAGGTTGCGGTTTCCAAAATTTCTAGTCAATTTTGTAAGAGCTATCCACGAGTGAAAACCAGAAGGTTCTGCGAGGCCTGGTTATCGAAATATGGCCACCCAAAGTGATTTTACTGAAAATTGACCCAAATCTAAGAAAGTCATCGGATGCGGATGGAGATATTTTCGCAACCAAGGCTCGTAACGATTTGCAGTTTTCAATTCTGAATAGGGAATTAACAGACCTTTCCATGGATGTGCCAAACTCAAAAATTTATTTTTTATTAATTTTGGTAAAAATCATGGACTAACCACTTGTCTTTAAAAATCATTATTTTTTCGAAGTTCACCAATGCCACCGAGATATACATCAAACGAAAGGTCTATTCAATACCTACACACACATCCAAGCTAAATCGTCCTGCGTGGTCTGGTTATCGAAATATGGCCATCCAAAGTGATTTCACTGATTCCACAGATTTTTGAGCTTTAACTACCTAACAATGTGTTTGGGTGGCGATATTTCCGAAACCAAGCCTAGTAAAAGGTTGCGGTTTCCAAAATTTCTAGTCAATTTTGTAAGAGCTATCCACGAGTGAAAACCAGAAGGTTCTGCGAGGCCTGGTTATCGAAATATGGCCACCCAAAGTGATTTTACTGAAAATTGAGCCAAATCTAAAAAAGTCATCGGATGCGGATGGAGATATTTTCGCAACCAAGGCTCGTAACGATTTGCAGTTTTCAATTCTGAATAGGGAATTAACAGACCTTTCCATGGATGTGCCAAACTCAAAAATTTATTTTTTTATTAATTTTGGTAAAAATCATGGACTAACCACTTGTCTTTAAAAATCATTATTTTTTCGAAGTTCACCAATGGCACCGAGATATACATCAAACGAAAGGTCTATTCAATACCTACACACACATCCAAGCTAAATCGTCCTGCGTGGTCTGGTTATCGAAATATGGCCATCCAAAGTGATTTCACTGATTCCACAGATTTTTGAGCTTTAACTACCTAACAATGTGTTTGGGTGGCGATATTTCCGAAACCAAGCCTAGTAAAAGGTTGCGGTTTCCAAAATTTCTAGTCAATTTTGTAAGAGCTATCCACGAGTGAAAACCAGAAGGTTCTGCGAGGCCTGGTTATCGAAATATGGCCACCCAAAGTGATTTTACTGAAAATTGACCCAAATCTAAGAAAGTCATCGGATGCGGATGGAGATATTTTCGCAACCAAGGCTCGTAACGATTTGCAGTTTTCAATTCTGAATAGGGAATTAACAGACCTTTCCATGGATGTGCCAAACTCAAAAATTTATTTTTTATTAATTTTGGTAAAAATCATGGACTAACCACTTGTCTTTAAAAATCATTATTTTTTCGAAGTTCACCAATGCCACCGAGATATACATCAAACGAAAGGTCTATTCAATACCTACACACACATCCAAGCTAAATCGTCCTGCGTGGTCTGGTTATCGAAATATGGCCATCCAAAGTGATTTCACTGATTCCACAGATTTTTGAGCTTTAACTACCTAACAATGTGTTTGGGTGGCGATATTTCCGAAACCAAGCCTAGTAAAAGGTTGCGGTTTCCAAAATTTCTAGTCAATTTTGTAAGAGCTATCCACGAGTGAAAACCAGAAGGTTCTGCGAGGCCTGGTTATCGAAATATGGCCACCCAAAGTGATTTTACTGAAAATTGAGCCAAATCTAAAAAAGTCATCGGATGCGGATGGAGATATTTTCGCAACCAAGGCTCGTAACGATTTGCAGTTTTCAATTCTGAATAGGGAATTAACAGACCTTTCCATGGATGTGCCAAACTCAAAAATTTATTTTTTTATTAATTTTGGTAAAAATCATGGACTAACCACTTGTCTTTAAAAATCATTATTTTTTCGAAGTTCACCAATGCCACCGAGATATACATCAAACGAAAGGTCTATTCAATACCTACACACACATCCAAGCTAAATCGTCCTGCGTGGTCTGGTTATCGAAATATGGCCATCCAAAGTGATTTCACTGATTCCACAGATTTTTGAGCTTTAACTACCTAACAATGTGTTTGGGTGGCGATATTTCCGAAACCAAGCCTAGTAAAAGGTTGCGGTTTCCAAAATTTCTAGTCAATTTTGTAAGAGCTATCCACGAGTGAAAACCAGAAGGTTCTGCGAGGCCTGGTTATCGAAATATGGCCACCCAAAGTGATTTTACTGAAAATTGAGCCAAATCTAAAAAAGTCATCGGATGCGGATGGAGATATTTTCGCAACCAAGGCTCGTAACGATTTGCAGTTTTCAATTCTGAATAGGGAATTAACAGACCTTTCCATGGATGTGCCAAACTCAAAAATTTATTTTTTTATTAATTTTGGTAAAAATCATGGACTAACCACTTGTCTTTAAAAATCATTATTTTTTCGAAGTTCACCAATGGCACCGAGATATACATCAAACGAAAGGTCTATTCAATACCTACACACACATCGAAGCTAAATCGTCCTGCGTGGTCTGGTTATCGAAATATGGCCATCCAAAGTGATTTCACTGATTCCACAGATTTTTGAGCTTTAACTACCTAACAATGTGTTTGGGTGGCGATATTTCCGAAACCAAGCCTAGTAAAAGGTTGCGGTTTCCAAAATTTCTAGTCAATTTTGTAAGAGCTATCCACGAGTGAAAACCAGAAGGTTCTGCGAGGCCTGGTTATCGAAATATGGCCACCCAAAGTGATTTTACTGAAAATTGAGCCAAATCTAAAAAAGTCATCGGATGCGGATGGAGATATTTTCGCAACCAAGGCTCGCAACGATTTGCAGTTTTCAATTCTGAATAGGGAATTAACAGACCTTTCCATGGATGTGCCAAACTCAAAAATTTATTTTTTTATTAATTTTGGTAAAAATCATGGACTAACCACTTGTCTTTAAAAATCATTATTTTTTCGAAGTTCACCAATGCCACCGAGATATACATCAAACGAAAGGTCTATTCAATACCTACACACACATCCAAGCTAAATCGTCCTGTGTGGTCTGGTTATCGAAATATGGCCATCCAAAGTGATTTCACTGATTCCACAGATTTTTGAGCTTTAACTACCTAACAATGTGTTTGGGTGGCGATATTTCCGAAACCAAGCCTAGTAAAAGGTTGCGGTTTCCAAAATTTCTAGTCAATTTTGTAAGAGCTATCCACGAGTGAAAACCAGAAGGTTCTGCGAGGCCTGGTTATCGAAATATGGCCACCCAAAGTGATTTTACTGAAAATTGAGCCAAATCTAAAAAAGTCATCGGATGCGGATGGAGATATTTTCGCAACCAAGGCTCGCAACGATTTGCAGTTTTCAATTCTGAATAGGGAATTAACAGACCTTTCCATGGATGTGCCAAACTCAAAAATTTATTTTTTTATTAATTTTGGTAAAAATCATGGACTAACCACTTGTCTTTAAAAATCATTATTTTTTCGAAGTTCACCAATGGCACCGAGATATACATCAAACGAAAGGTCTATTCAATACCTACACACACATCCAAGCTAAATCGTCCTGCGTGGTCTGGTTATCGAAATATGGCCATCCAAAGTGATTTCACTGATTCCACAGATTTTTGAGCTTTAACTACCTAACAATGTGTTTGGGTGGCGATATTTCCGAAACCAAGCCTAGTAAAAGGTTGCGGTTTCCAAAATTTCTAGTCAATTTTGTAAGAGCTATCCACGAGTGAAAACCAGAAGGTTCTGCGAGGCCTGGTTATCGAAATATGGCCACCCAAAGTGATTTTACTGAAAATTGAGCCAAATCTAAAAAAGTCATCGGATGCAGATGGAGATATTTTCGCAACCAAGGCTCGTAACGATTTGCAGTTTTCAATTCTGAATAGGGAATTAACAGACCTTTCCATGGATGTGCCAAACTCAAAAATTTATTTTTTTATTAATTTTGGTAAAAATCATGGACTAACCACTTGTCTTTAAAAATCATTATTTTTTCGAAGTTCACCAATGCCACCGAGATATACATCAAACGAAAGGTCTATTCAATACCTACACACACATCCAAGCTAAATCGTCCTGCGTGGTCTGGTTATCGAAATATGGCCATCCAAAGTGATTTCACTGATTCCACAGATTTTTGAGCTTTAACTACCTAACAATGTGTTTGGGTGGCGATATTTCCGAAACCAAGCCTAGTAAAAGGTTGCGGTTTCCAAAATTTCTAGTCAATTTTGTAAGAGCTATCCACGAGTGAAAACCAGAAGGTTCTGCGAGGCCTGGTTATCGAAATATGGCCACCCAAAGTGATTTTACTGAAAATTGACCCAAATCTAAAAAAGTCATCGGATGCGGATGGAGATATTTTCGCAACCAAGGCTCGTAACGATTTGCAGTTTTCAATTCTGAATAGGGAATTAACAGACTTTTCCATGGATGTGCCAAACTCAAAAATTTATTTTTTTATTAATTTTGGTAAAAATCATGGACTATAACCACTTGTCTTTAAAAATCATTATTTTTTCGAAGTTCACCAATGCCACCGAGATATACATCAAACGAAAGGTCTATTCAATACCTACACACACATCCAAGCTAAATCGTCCTGCGTGGTCTGGTTATCGAAATATGGCCATCCAAAGTGATTTCACTGATTCCACAGATTTTTGAGCTTTAACTACCTAACAATGTGTTTGGGTGGCGATATTTCCGAAACCAAGCCTAGTAAAAGGTTGCGGTTTCCAAAATTTCTAGTCAATTTTGTAAGAGCTATCCACGAGTGAAAACCAGAAGGTTCTGCGAGGCCTGGTTATCGAAATATGGCCACCCAAAGTGATTTTACTGAAAATTGACCCAAATCTAAAAAAGTCATCGGATGCGGATGGAGATATTTTCGCAACCAAGGCTCGTAACGATTTGCAGTTTTCAATTCTGAATAGGGAATTAACAGACCTTTCCATGGATGTGCCAAACTCAAAAATTTATTTTTTTATTTATTTTGGTAAAAATCATGGATAACCACTTGTCTTTAAAAATCATTATTTTTTCGAAGTTCACCAATGCCACCGAGATATACATCAAACGAAAGGTCTATTCAATACCTACACACACATCCAAGCTAAATCGTCCTGCGTGGTCTGGTTATCGAAATATGGCCATCCAAAGTGATTTCACTGATTCCACAGATTTTTGAGCTTTAACTACCTAACAATGTGTTTGGGTGGCGATATTTCCGAAACCAAGCCTAGTAAAAGGTTGCGGTTTCCAAAATTTCTAGTCAATTTTGTAAGAGCTATCCACGAGTGAAAACCAGAAGGTTCTGCGAGGCCTGGTTATCGAAATATGGCCACCCAAAGTGATTTTACTGAAAATTGACCCAAATCTAAAAAAGTCATCGGATGCGGATGGAGATATTTTCGCAACCAAGGCTCGTAACGATTTGCAGTTTTCAATTCTGAATAGGGAATTAACAGACCTTTCCATGGATGTGCCAAACTCAAAAATTTATTTTTTTATTAATTTTGGTAAAAATCATGGATAACCACTTGTCTTTAAAAATCATTATTTTTTCGAAGTTCACCAATGGCACCGAGATATACATCAAACGAAAGGTCTATTCAATACCTACACACACATCCAAGCTAAATCGTCCTGCGTGGTCTGGTTATCGAAATATGGCCATCCAAAGTGATTTCACTGATTCCACAGATTTTTGAGCTTTAACTACCTAACAATGTGTTTGGGTGGCGATATTTCCGAAACCAAGCCTAGTAAAAGGTTGCGGTTTCCAAAATTTCTAGTCAATTTTGTAAGAGCTATCCACGAGTGAAAACCAGAAGGTTCTGCGAGGCCTGGTTATCGAAATATGGCCACCCAAAGTGATTTTACTGAAAATTGAGCCAAATCTAAAAAAGTCATCGGATGCGGATGGAGATATTTTCGCAACCAAGGCTCGCAACGATTTGCAGTTTTCAATTCTGAATAGGGAATTAACAGACCTTTCCATGGATGTGCCAAACTCAAAAATTTATTTTTTTATTAATTTTGGTAAAAATCATGGACTAACCACTTGTCTTTAAAAATCATTATTTTTTCGAAGTTCACCAATGCCACCGAGATATACATCAAACGAAAGGTCTATTCAATACCTACACACACATCCAAGCTAAATCGTCCTGCGTGGTCTGGTTATCGAAATATGGCCATCCAAAGTGATTTCACTGATTCCACAGATTTTTGAGCTTTAACTACCTAACAATGTGTTTGGGTGGCGACATTTCCGAAACCAAGCCTAGTAAAAGGTTGCGGTTTCCAAAATTTCTAGTCAATTTTGTAAGAGCTATCCACGAGTGAAAACCAGAAGGTTCTGCGAGGCCTGGTTATCGAAATATGGCCACCCAAAGTGATTTTACTGAAAATTGAGCCAAATCTAAAAAAGTCATCGGATGCGGATGGAGATATTTTCGCAACCAAGGCTCGCAACGATTTGCAGTTTTCAATTCTGAATAGGGAATTAACAGACCTTTCCATGGATGTGCCAAACTCAAAAATTTATTTTTTTATTAATTTTGGTAAAAATCATGGACTAACCACTTGTCTTTAAAAATCATTATTTTTTCGAAGTTCACCAATGCCACCGAGATATACATCAAACGAAAGGTCTATTCAATACCTACACACACATCCAAGCTAAATCGTCCTGTGTGGTCTGGTTATCGAAATATGGCCATCCAAAGTGATTTCACTGGTTCCACAGATTTTTGAGCTTTAACTACCTAACAATGTGTTTGGGTGGCGATATTTCCGAAACCAAGCCTAGTAAAAGGTTGCGGTTTCCAAAATTTCTAGTCAATTTTGTAAGAGCTATCCACGAGTGAAAACCAGAAGGTTCTGCGAGGCCTGGTTATCGAAATATGGCCACCCAAAGTGATTTTACTGAAAATTGACCCAAATCTAAGAAAGTCATCCGATGCGGATGGAGATATTTTCGCAACCAAGGCTCGTAACGATTTGCAGTTTTCAATTCTGAATAGGGAATTAACAGACCTTTCCATGGATGTGCCAAACTCAAAAATTTATTTTTTATTAATTTTGGTAAAAATCATGGACTAACCACTTGTCTTTAAAAATCATTATTTTTTCGAAGTTCACCAATGCCACCGAGATATACATCAAACGAAAGGTCTATTCAATACCTACACACACATCCAAGCTAAATCGTCCTGCGTGGTCTGGTTATCGAAATATGGCCATCCAAAGTGATTTCACTGATTCCACAGATTTTTGAGCTTTAACTACCTAACAATGTGTTTGGGTGGCGATATTTCCGAAACCAAGCCTAGTAAAAGGTTGCGGTTTCCAAAATTTCTAGTCAATTTTGTAAGAGCTATCCACGAGTGAAAACCAGAAGGTTCTGCGAGGCCTGGTTATCGAAATATGGCCACCCAAAGTGATTTTACTGAAAATTGACCCAAATCTAAAAAAGTCATCGGATGCGGATGGAGATATTTTCGCAACCAAGGCTCGTAACGATTTGCAGTTTTCAATTCTGAATAGGGAATTAACAGACCTTTCCATGGATGTGCCAAACTCAAAAATTTATTTTTTTATTAATTTTGGTAAAAATCATGGACTATAACCACTTGTCTTTAAAAATCATTATTTTTTCGAAGTTCACCAATGCCACCGAGATATACATCAAACGAAAGGTCTATTCAATACCTACACACACATCCAAGCTAAATCGTCCTGCGTGGTCTGGTTATCGAAATATGGCCATCCAAAGTGATTTCACTGATTCCACAGATTTTTGAGCTTTAACAACCTAACAATGTGTTTGGGTGGCGATATTTCCGAAACCAAGCCTAGTAAAAGGTTGCGGTTTCCAAAATTTCTAGTCAATTTTGTAAGAGCTATCCACGAGTGAAAACCAGAAGGTTCTGCGAGGCCTGGTTATCGAAATATGGCCACCCAAAGTGATTTTACTGAAAATTGAGCCAAATCTAAAAAAGTCATCGGATGCAGATGGAGATATTTTCGCAACCAAGGCTCGTAACGATTTGCAGTTTTCAATTCTGAATAGGGAATTAACAGACCTTTCCATGGATGTGCCAAACTCAAAAATTTATTTTTTTATTAATTTTGGTAAAAATCATGGACTAACCACTTGTCTTTAAAAATCATTATTTTTTCGAAGTTCACCAATGGCACCGAGATATACATCAAACGAAAGGTCTATTCAATACCTACACACACATCCAAGCTAAATCGTCCTGCGTGGTCTGGTTATCGAAATATGGCCATCCAAAGTGATTTCACTGATTCCACAGATTTTTGAGCTTTAACAACCTAACAATGTGTTTGGGTGGCGATATTTCCGAAACCAAGCCTAGTAAAAGGTTGCGGTTTCCAAAATTTCTAGTCAATTTTGTAAGAGCTATCCACGAGTGAAAACCAGAAGGTTCTGCGAGGCCTGGTTATCGAAATATGGCCACCCAAAGTGATTTTACTGAAAATTGACCCAAATCTAAAAAAGTCATCGGATGCGGATGGAGATATTTTCGCAACCAAGGCTCGTAACGATTTGCAGTTTTCAATTCTGAATAGGGAATTAACAGACCTTTCCATGGATGTGCCAAACTCAAAAATTTATTTTTTTATTAATTTTGGTAAAAATCATGGACTAACCACTTGTCTTTAAAAATCATTATTTTTTCGAAGTTCACCAATGGCACCGAGATATACATCAAACGAAAGGTCTATTCAATACCTACACACACATCCAAGCTAAATCGTCCTGCGTGGTCTGGTTATCGAAATATGGCCATCCAAAGTGATTTCACTGATTCCACAGATTTTTGAGCTTTAACTACCTAACAATGTGTTTGGGTGGCGATATTTCCGAAACCAAGCCTAGTAAAAGGTTGCGGTTTCCAAAATTTCTAGTCAATTTTGTAAGAGCTATCCACGAGTGAAAACCAGAAGGTTCTGCGAGGCCTGGTTATCGAAATATGGCCACCCAAAGTGATTTTACTGAAAATTGACCCAAATCTAAAAAAGTCATCGGATGCGGATGGAGATATTTTCGCAACCAAGGCTCGTAACGATTTGCAGTTTTCAATTCTGAATAGGGAATTAACAGACCTTTCCATGGATGTGCCAAACTCAAAAATTTATTTTTTTATTAATTTTGGTAAAAATCATGGACTAACCACTTGTCTTTAAAAATCATTATTTTTTCGAAGTTCACCAATGGCACCGAGATATACATCAAACGAAAGGTCTATTCAATACCTACACACACATCCAAGCTAAATCGTCCTGCGTGGTCTGGTTATCGAAATATGGCCATCCAAAGTGATTTCACTGATTCCACAGATTTTTGAGCTTTAACTACCTAACAATGTGTTTGGGTGGCGATATTTCCGAAACCAAGCCTAGTAAAAGGTTGCGGTTTCCAAAATTTCTAGTCAATTTTGTAAGAGCTATCCACGAGTGAAAACCAGAAGATTCTGCGAGGCCTGGTTATCGAAATATGGCCACCCAAAGTGATTTTACTGAAAATTGACCCAAATCTAAGAAAGTCATCGGATGCGGATGGAGATATTTTCGCAACCAAGGCTCGTAACGATTTGCAGTTTTCAATTCTGAATAGGGAATTAACAGACCTTTCCATGGATGTGCCAAACTCAAAAATTTATTTTTTTATTAATTTTGGTAAAAATCATGGATAACCACTTGTCTTTAAAAATCATTATTTTTTCGAAGTTCACCAATGGCACCGAGATATACATCAAACGAAAGGTCTATTCAATACCTACACACACATCCAAGCTAAATCGTCCTGCGTGGTCTGGTTATCGAAATATGGCCATCCAAAGTGATTTCACTGATTCCACAGATTTTTGAGCTTTAACTACCTAACAATGTGTTTGGGTGGCGATATTTCCGAAACCAAGCCTAGTAAAAGGTTGCGGTTTCCAAAATTTCTAGTCAATTTTGTAAGAGCTATCCACGAGTGAAAACCAGAAGGTTCTGCGAGGCCTGGTTATCGAAATATGGCCACCCAAAGTGATTTTACTGAAAATTGAGCCAAATCTAAAAAAGTCATCGGATGCGGATGGAGATATTTTCGCAACCAAGGCTCGCAACGATTTGCAGTTTTCAATTCTGAATAGGGAATTAACAGACCTTTCCATGGATGTGCCAAACTCAAAAATTTATTTTTTTATTAATTTTGGTAGAGGAAGTTAGGGTATTGTGGTATACATGTTTGTTTTTTTGACTTAACAGAAAAAGTTATGAAACAAATGCTCCTAAATTTGGTAGATTTTACCAAAAACATATAAGCTACCAAGTGATTTCTTTATGTCGAATTCTAACAAAAACTAACAAAGATTTTGACAAAATATTGATATAACCTCTAAATCGTCACTTTTGAAAGTTAAAGGGTAATGTGGTACACTATGCTGTCTATTGTGGTATACTTTACAACATTACCCAGTAGATTTTTTAAATGTGTGTGAAATCTCAAATTTCCTATTTTTTTCATTCCTCACAGTATGATTTCATGTCCTTTGAATCTCATTTTCTTATTTCAACAATTTTAGACATTTTAACGAATGAATCTTTAGAAAAAACACAAATAGCCAAAAAAAGAAATAAACTTTTATGATGGGTAAAGTGGTATACTACCACAGTAGCCACGGCTAGTATACCACATTACCCGAAACTGTATATTTTTACAAAAATAAATAATAAAATATAAAATAAACACCTTTGAACAAAACTAACAGTTGTTTTTCGTAGATGATTAATTAAGTTTTGTAAAGAATTTATAAACTAGCTTGAAACACAACTTTTGAGAGCACACAAACACTTTTTGTTTGACCCAAAAAAAAACTCAACTTCACGCAATAACCCTTCTCAAATATTTGCTTGAGATATACGAAGATTTTTGACTTGATTGAACACGAGTACTTAGTTTTATTTATATTACCGTCCGCTAAGGTAAAAACCGTTGAAGAAACATGCTTAGTTTTTGAGAAAACTGCCTATACCACATTACCCGCCTATACCACATTACCCCAAGTTACTCTAAAAATCATGGACTAACCACTTGTCTTTAAAAATCATTATTTTTTCGAAGTTCACCAATGGCACCGAGATATACATCAAACGAAAGGTCTATTCAATACCTACACACACATCCAAGCTAAATCGTCCTGCGTGGTCTGGTTATCGAAATATGGCCATCCAAAGTGATTTCACTGATTCCACAGATTTTTGAGCTTTAACTACCTAACAATGTGTTTGGGTGGCGATATTTCCGAAACCAAGCCTAGTAAAAGGTTGCGGTTTCCAAAATTTCTAGTCAATTTTGTAAGAGCTTTTTTTTTTTTTTTTTTTTTTTTTTTTTTTTAATTCATTTTTATTTTTCATTTATCTTACAACTACTTAAAGCTAGACAAAAATTCATAAAAACTAGCCTAATTATCCAATAACTTAAAACTAACTTACTGGCCCTATGCGGGCGCTCTAAGCTAAACTATATCTTAAATGTAATGCCTTTCGGCCTAAAAAACTATTTTTAATTCAAAAAAACTATATCTATTTTTTTTTTGTTTTCTCGAGAAAATTTAAAAAACTCGGATTCTTTATCTTTTTATATTTTTTATATAAAACTTACAAACTAAAGTAAAACTAAGTAATAACTACCCAAACCAACTTAAACTACTTAAAATAAACTAAAACTAAACTAAAACTACTTAAAAACTAGAACAGCCACAGCAGCAGAGATTTTTTTTTTTTTTTTTTTTTTTTTTAATATATGTACATTAGAAGAATGTACTCAATTTTTTTTTTTTTTTTTTTTTTGTGCCACCCTGACTGTCCCTACCTAAGAATACCCTTAAAACTATGTAAGTCGGCCAAGACAACTGGTCAACTATCGCTATCAACATTAGACAACCACCAAAACTGGTTCTCTTGTCTTACCCTGTCTTTCAGGTCCCGATCGGACACAGTCCTACTGAACCGAAGTCGCTCAGCTCCGTCTTGTGCGAGGACGTCTCGACTATAAAGGAGCCGCCTATCCACAGCCCTACGGCCGACGTGGTAGATTAGCGGAACCGCCTCTCTATCCTGGATCAACCCTATACTATCTAAATAGAGGAATGCATTAGGTGCAATATGGCCACTTAAACGCACACTCTCGAAGTATTCTGTGTTGGGGTAGTAAGCCCCAAAGATTAAGCTATTTGCTGAGGTCATCGCTCTCGCAATGTGACTCCGAATCAGCTTTATCAAAAAATTATCTATTCTGTTAATGTTGGCTCCGTTGTATAGAGTCCCGTTGGAATAGTAATGTTTGTACTCTGATTCTGGTGTTCTGTGTAAACCAAGACAACGTCTAAGACACTGCCTCTCAAACACCCGAATCTTTTCCATTTGAGATGGGGCAATTTTGTAAGAGCTATCCACGAGTGAAAACCAGAAGGTTCTGCGAGGCCTGGTTATCGAAATATGGCCACCCAAAGTGATTTTACTGAAAATTGAGCCAAATCTAAAAAAGTCATCGGATGCGGATGGAGATATTTTCGCAACCAAGGCTCGTAACGATTTGCAGTTTTCAATTCTGAATAGGGAATTAACAGACCTTTCCATGGATGTGCCAAACTCAAAAATTTATTTTTTTATTAATTTTGGTAAAAATCATGGATAACCACTTGTCTTTAAAAATCATTATTTTTTCGAAGTTCACCAATGGCACCGAGATATACATCAAACGAAAGGTCTATTCAATACCTACACACACATCCAAGCTAAATCGTCCTGCATGGTCTGGTTATCGAAATATGGCCATCCAAAGTGATTTCACTGATTCCACAGATTTTTGAGCTTTAACTACCTAACAATGTGTTTGGGTGGCGATATTTCCGAAACCAAGCCTAGTAAAAGGTTGCGGTTTCCAAAATTTCTAGTCAATTTTGTAAGAGCTATCCACGAGTGAAAACCAGAAGGTTCTGCGAGGCCTGGTTATCGAAATATGGCCACCCAAAGTGATTTTACTGAAAATTGAGCCAAATCTAAAAAAGTCATCGGATGCGGATGGAGATATTTTCGCAACCAAGGCTCGCAACGATTTGCAGTTTTCAATTCTGAATAGGGAATTAACAGACCTTTCCATGGATGTGCCAAACTCAAAAATTTATTTTTTTATTAATTTTGGTAAAAATCATGGACTAACCACTTGTCTTTAAAAATCATTATTTTTTCGAAGTTCACCAATGGCACCGAGATATACATCAAACGAAAGGTCTATTCAATACCTACACACACATCCAAGCTAAATCGTCCTGCGTGGTCTGGTTATCGAAATATGGCCATCCAAAGTGATTTCACTGATTCCACAGATTTTTGAGCTTTAACTACCTAACAATGTGTTTGGGTGGCGATATTTCCGAAACCAAGCCTAGTAAAAGGTTGCGGTTTCCAAAATTTCTAGTCAATTTTGTAAGAGCTATCCACGAGTGAAAACCAGAAGGTTCTGCGAGGCCTGGTTATCGAAATATGGCCACCCAAAGTGATTTTACTGAAAATTGAGCCAAATCTAAAAAAGTCATCGGATGCGGATGGAGATATTTTCGCAACCAAGGCTCGCAACGATTTGCAGTTTTCAATTCTGAATAGGGAATTAACAGACCTTTCCATGGATGTGCCAAACTCAAAAATTTATTTTTTTATTAATTTTGGTAAAAATCATGGACTAACCACTTGTCTTTAAAAATCATTATTTTTTCGAAGTTCACCAATGGCACCGAGATATACATCAAACGAAAGGTCTATTCAATACCTACACACACATCCAAGCTAAATCGTCCTGCGTGGTCTGGTTATCGAAATATGGCCATCCAAAGTGATTTCACTGATTCCACAGATTTTTGAGCTTTAACTACCTAACAATGTGTTTGGGTGGCGATATTTCCGAAACCAAGCCTAGTAAAAGGTTGCGGTTTCCAAAATTTCTAGTCAATTTTGTAAGAGCTTTTTTTTTTTTTTTTTTTTTTTTTTTTTTTTAATTCATTTTTATTTTTCATTTATCTTACAACTACTTAAAGCTAGACAAAAATTCATAAAAACTAGCCTAATTATCCAATAACTTAAAACTAACTTACTGGCCCTATGCGGGCGCTCTAAGCTAAACTATATCTTAAATGTAATGCCTTTCGGCCTAAAAAACTATTTTTAATTCAAAAAAACTATATCTATTTTTTTTTTGTTTTCTCGAGAAAATTTAAAAAACTCGGATTCTTTATCTTTTTATATTTTTTATATAAAACTTACAAACTAAAGTAAAACTAAGTAATAACTACCCAAACCAACTTAAACTACTTAAAATAAACTAAAACTAAACTAAAACTACTTAAAAACTAGAACAGCCACAGCAGCAGAGATTTTTTTTTTTTTTTTTTTTTTTTTTAATATATGTACATTAGAAGAATGTACTCAATTTTTTTTTTTTTTTTTTTTTTGTGCCACCCTGACTGTCCCTACCTAAGAATACCCTTAAAACTATGTAAGTCGGCCAAGACAACTGGTCAACTATCGCTATCAACATTAGACAACCACCAAAACTGGTTCTCTTGTCTTACCCTGTCTTTCAGGTCCCGATCGGACACAGTCCTACTGAACCGAAGTCGCTCAGCTCCGTCTTGTGCGAGGACGTCTCGACTATAAAGGAGCCGCCTATCCACAGCCCTACGGCCGACGTGGTAGATTAGCGGAACCGCCTCTCTATCCTGGATCAACCCTATACTATCTAAATAGAGGAATGCATTAGGTGCAATATGGCCACTTAAACGCACACTCTCGAAGTATTCTGTGTTGGGGTAGTAAGCCCCAAAGATTAAGCTATTTGCTGAGGTCATCGCTCTCGCAATGTGACTCCGAATCAGCTTTATCAAAAAATTATCTATTCTGTTAATGTTGGCTCCGTTGTATAGAGTCCCGTTGGAATAGTAATGTTTGTACTCTGATTCTGGTGTTCTGTGTAAACCAAGACAACGTCTAAGACACTGCCTCTCAAACACCCGAATCTTTTCCATTTGAGATGGGGCAATTTTGTAAGAGCTATCCACGAGTGAAAACCAGAAGGTTCTGCGAGGCCTGGTTATCGAAATATGGCCACCCAAAGTGATTTTACTGAAAATTGACCCAAATCTAAAAAAGTCATCGGATGCGGATGGAGATATTTTCGCAACCAAGGCTCGCAACGATTTGCAGTTTTCAATTCTGAATAGGGAATTAACAGACCTTTCCATGGATGTGCCAAACTCAAAAATTTATTTTTTTATTAATTTTGGTAAAAATCATGGACTAACCACTTGTCTTTAAAAATCATTATTTTTTCGAAGTTCACCAATGGCACCGAGATATACATCAAACGAAAGGTCTATTCAATACCTACACACACATCCAAGCTAAATCGTCCTGCGTGGTCTGGTTATCGAAATATGGCCATACAAAGTGATTTCACTGATTCCACAGATTTTTGAGCTTTAACTACCTAACAATGTGTTTGGGTGGCGATATTTCCGAAACCAAGCCTAGTAAAAGGTTGCGGTTTCCAAAATTTCTAGTCAATTTTGTAAGAGCTATCCACGAGTGAAAACCAGAAGGTTCTGCGAGGCCTGGTTATCGAAATATGGCCACCCAAAGTGATTTTACTGAAAATTGAGCCAAATCTAAAAAAGTCATCGGATGCGGATGGAGATATTTTCGCAACCAAGGCTCGCAACGATTTGCAGTTTTCAATTCTGAATAGGGAATTAACAGACCTTTCCATGGATGTGCCAAACTCAAAAATTTATTTTTTTATTAATTTTGGTAAAAATCATGGACTAACCACTTGTCTTTAAAAATCATTATTTTTTCGAAGTTCACCAATGGCACCGAGATATACATCAAACGAAAGGTCTATTCAATACCTACACACACATCCAAGCTAAATCGTCCTGCGTGGTCTGGTTATCGAAATATGGCCATCCAAAGTGATTTCACTGATTCCACAGATTTTTGAGCTTTAACTACCTAACAATGTGTTTGGGTGGCGATATTTCCGAAACCAAGCCTAGTAAAAGGTTGCGGTTTCCAAAATTTCTAGTCAATTTTGTAAGAGCTATCCACGAGTGAAAACCAGAAGGTTCTGCGAGGCCTGGTTATCGAAATATGGCCACCCAAAGTGATTTTACTGAAAATTGACCCAAATCTAAAAAAGTCATCGGATGCGGATGGAGATATTTTCGCAACCAAGGCTCGCAACGATTTGCAGTTTTCAATTCTGAATAGGGAATTAACAGACCTTTCCATGGATGTGCCAAACTCAAAAATTTATTTTTTTATTAATTTTGGTAAAAATCATGGACTAACCACTTGTCTTTAAAAATCATTATTTTTTCGAAGTTCACCAATGGCACCGAGATATACATCAAACGAAAGGTCTATTCAATACCTACACACACATCCAAGCTAAATCGTCCTGCGTGGTCTGGTTATCGAAATATGGCCATCCAAAGTGATTTCACTGATTCCACAGATTTTTGAGCTTTAACTACCTAACAATGTGTTTGGGTGGCGATATTTCCGAAACCAAGCCTAGTAAAAGGTTGCGGTTTCCAAAATTTCTAGTCAATTTTGTAAGAGCTATCCACGAGTGAAAACCAGAAGGTTCTGCGAGGCCTGGTTATCGAAATATGGCCACCCAAAGTGATTTTACTGAAAATTGAGCCAAATCTAAAAAAGTCATCGGATGCGGATGGAGATATTTTCGCAACCAAGGCTCGCAACGATTTGCAGTTTTCAATTCTGAATAGGGAATTAACAGACCTTTCCATGGATGTGCCAAACTCAAAAATTTATTTTTTTATTAATTTTGGTAAAAATCATGGACTAACCACTTGTCTTTAAAAATCATTATTTTTTCGAAGTTCACCAATGCCACCGAGATATACATCAAACGAAAGGTCTATTCAATACCTACACACACATCCAAGCTAAATCGTCCTGCGTGGTCTGGTTATCGAAATATGGCCATCCAAAGTGATTTCACTGATTCCACAGATTTTTGAGCTTTAACTACCTAACAATGTGTTTGGGTGGCGATATTTCCGAAACCAAGCCTAGTAAAAGGTTGCGGTTTCCAAAATTTCTAGTCAATTTTGTAAGAGCTATCCACGAGTGAAAACCAGAAGGTTCTGCGAGGCCTGGTTATCGAAATATGGCCACCCAAAGTGATTTTACTGAAAATTGACCCAAATCTAAAAAAGTCATCGGATGCGGATGGAGATATTTTCGCAACCAAGGCTCGTAACGATTTGCAGTTTTCAATTCTGAATAGGGAATTAACAGACCTTTCCATGGATGTGCCAAACTCAAAAATTTATTTTTTTATTAATTTTGGTAAAAATCATGGACTAACCACTTGTCTTTAAAAATCATTATTTTTTCGAAGTTCACCAATGGCACCGAGATATACATCAAACGAAAGGTCTATTCAATACCTACACACACATCCAAGCTAAATCGTCCTGCGTGGTCTGGTTATCGAAATATGGCCATCCAAAGTGATTTCACTGATTCCACAGATTTTTGAGCTTTAACTACCTAACAATGTGTTTGGGTGGCGATATTTCCGAAACCAAGCCTAGTAAAAGGTTGCGGTTTCCAAAATTTCTAGTCAATTTTGTAAGAGCTTTTTTTTTTTTTTTTTTTTTTTTTTTTAATTCATTTTTATTTTTCATTTATCTTACAACTACTTAAAGCTAGACAAAAATTCATAAAAACTAGCCTAATTATCCAATAACTTAAAACTAACTTACTGGCCCTATGCGGGCGCTCTAAGCTAAACTATTATCTTAAATGTAATGCCTTTCGGCCTAAAAAACTATTTTTAATTCAAAAAAACTATATCTATTTTTTTTTGTTTTCTCGAGAAAATTTAAAAAACTCGGATTCTTTATCTTTTTATATTTTTTATATAAAACTTACAAACTAAAGTAAAACTAAGTAATAACTACCCAAACCAACTTAAACTACTTAAAATAAACTAAAACTAAACTAAAACTACTTAAAAACTAGAACAGCCACAGCAGCAGAGATTTTTTTTTTTTTTTTTTTTTTTTAATATATGTACATTAGAAGAATGTACTCAATTTTTTTTTTTTTTTTTTTTTTTTTTGTGCCACCCTGACTGTCCCTACCTAAGAATACCCTTAAAACTATGTAAGTCGGCCAAGACAACTGGTCAACTATCGCTATCAACATTAGACAACCACCAAAACTGGTTCTCTTGTCTTACCCTGTCTTTCAGGTCCCGATCGGACACAGTCCTACTGAACCGAAGTCGCTCAGCTCCGTCTTGTGCGAGGACGTCTCGACTATAAAGGAGCCGCCTATCCACAGCCCTACGGCCGACGTGGTAGATTAGCGGAACCGCCTCTCTATCCTGGATCAACCCTATACTATCTAAATAGAGGAATGCATTAGGTGCAATATGGCCACTTAAACGCACACTCTCGAAGTATTCTGTGTTGGGGTAGTAAGCCCCAAAGATTAAGCTATTTGCTGAGGTCATCGCTCTCGCAATGTGACTCCGAATCAGCTTTATCAAAAAATTATCTATTCTGTTAATGTTGGCTCCGTTGTATAGAGTCCCGTTGGAATAGTAATGTTTGTACTCTGATTCTGGTGTTCTGTGTAAACCAAGACAACGTCTAAGACACTGCCTCTCAAACACCCGAATCTTTTCCATTTGAGATGGGGCAATTTTGTAAGAGCTATCCACGAGTGAAAACCAGAAGGTTCTGCGAGGCCTGGTTATCGAAATATGGCCACCCAAAGTGATTTTACTGAAAATTGACCCAAATCTAAAAAAGTCATCGGATGCGGATGGAGATATTTTCGCAACCAAGACTCGTAACGATTTGCAGTTTTCAATTCTGAATAGGGAATTAACAGACCTTTCCATGGATGTGCCAAACTCAAAAATTTATTTTTTTATTAATTTTGGTAAAAATCATGGACTAACCACTTGTCTTTAAAAATCATTATTTTTTCGAAGTTCACCAATGGCACCGAGATATACATCAAACGAAAGGTCTATTCAATACCTACACACACATCCAAGCTAAATCGTCCTGCGTGGTCTGGTTATCGAAATATGGCCATCCAAAGTGATTTCACTGATTCCACAGATTTTTGAGCTTTAACTACCTAACAATGTGTTTGGGTGGCGATATTTCCGAAACCAAGCCTAGTAAAAGGTTGCGGTTTCCAAAATTTCTAGTCAATTTTGTAAGAGCTATCCACGAGTGAAAACCAGAAGGTTCTGCGAGGCCTGGTTATCGAAATATGGCCACCCAAAGTGATTTTACTGAAAATTGAGCCAAATCTAAAAAAGTCATCGGATGCGGATGGAGATATTTTCTTAACCAAGGCTCGCAACGATTTGCAGTTTTCAATTCTGAATAGGGAATTAACAGACCTTTCCATGGATGTGCCAAACTCAAAAATTTATTTTTTTATTAATTTTGGTAAAAATCATGGACTAACCACTTGTCTTTAAAAATCATTATTTTTTCGAAGTTCACCAATGCCACCGAGATATACATCAAACGAAAGGTCTATTCAATACCTACACACACATCCAAGCTAAATCGTCCTGCGTGGTCTGGTTATCGAAATATGGCCATCCAAAGTGATTTCACTGATTCCACAGATTTTTGAGCTTTAACTACCTAACAATGTGTTTGGGTGGCGATATTTCCGAAACCAAGCCTAGTAAAAGGTTGCGGTTTCCAAAATTTCTAGTCAATTTTGTAAGAGCTATCCACGAGTGAAAACCAGAAGGTTCTGCGAGGCCTGGTTATCGAAATATGGCCACCCAAAGTGATTTTACTGAAAATTGACCCAAATCTAAGAAAGTCATCGGATGCGGATGGAGATATTTTCGCAACCAAGGCTCGTAACGATTTGCAGTTTTCAATTCTGAATAGGGAATTAACAGACCTTTCCATGGATGTGCCAAACTCAAAAATTTATTTTTTTATTAATTTTGGTAAAAATCATGGACTAACCACTTGTCTTTAAAAATCATTATTTTTTCGAAGTTCACCAATGCCACCGAGATATACATCAAACGAAAGGTCTATTCAATACCTACACACACATCCAAGCTAAATCGTCCTGCGTGGTCTGGTTATCGAAATATGGCCATCCAAAGTGATTTCACTGATTCCACAGATTTTTGAGCTTTAACTACCTAACAATGTGTTTGGGTGGCGATATTTCCGAAACCAAGCCTAGTAAAAGGTTGCGGTTTCCAAAATTTCTAGTCAATTTTGTAAGAGCTATCCACGAGTGAAAACCAGAAGGTTCTGCGAGGCCTGGTTATCGAAATATGGCCACCCAAAGTGATTTTACTGAAAATTGACCCAAATCTAAAAAAGTCATCGGATGCGGATGGAGATATTTTCGCAACCAAGGCTCGTAACGATTTGCAGTTTTCAATTCTGAATAGGGAATTAACAGACCTTTCCATGGATGTGCCAAACTCAAAAATTTATTTTTTTATTAATTTTGGTAAAAATCATGGACTAACCACTTGTCTTTAAAAATCATTATTTTTTCGAAGTTCACCAATGGCACCGAGATATACATCAAACGAAAGGTCTATTCAATACCTACACACACATCCAAGCTAAATCGTCCTGCGTGGTCTGGTTATCGAAATATGGCCATCCAAAGTGATTTCACTGATTCCACAGATTTTTGAGCTTTAACTACCTAACAATGTGTTTGGGTGGCGATATTTCCGAAACCAAGCCTAGTAAAAGGTTGCGGTTTCCAAAATTTCTAGTCAATTTTGTAAGGGCTTTTTTTTTTTTTTTTTTTTTTTTTTAATTCATTTTTATTTTTCATTTATCTTACAACTACTTAAAGCTAGACAAAAATTCATAAAAACTAGCCTAATTATCCAATAACTTAAAACTAACTTACTGGCCCTATGCGGGCGCTCTAAGCTAAACTATATCTTAAATGTAATGCCTTTCGGCCTAAAAAACTATTTTTAATTCAAAAAAACTATATCTATTTTTTTTTGTTTTCTCGAGAAAATTTAAAAAACTCGGATTCTTTATCTTTTTATATTTTTTATATAAAACTTACAAACTAAAGTAAAACTAAGTAATAACTACCCAAACCAACTTAAACTACTTAAAATAAACTAAAACTAAACTAAAACTACTTAAAAACTAGAACAGCCACAGCAGCAGAGATTTTTTTTTTTTTTTTTTTTTTTTAATATATGTACATTAGAAGAATGTACTCAATTTTTTTTTTTTTTTTTTTTTTTTTTTTTGCCACCCTGACTGTCCCTACCTAAGAATACCCTTAAAACTATGTAAGTCGGCCAAGACAACTGGTCAACTATCGCTATCAACATTAGACAACCACCAAAACTGGTTCTCTTGTCTTACCCTGTCTTTCAGGTCCCGATCGGACACAGTCCTACTGAACCGAAGTCGCTCAGCTCCGTCTTGTGCGAGGACGTCTCGACTATAAAGGAGCCGCCTATCCACAGCCCTACGGCCGACGTGGTAGATTAGCGGAACCGCCTCTCTATCCTGGATCAACCCTATACTATCTAAATAGAGGAATGCATTAGGTGCAATATGGCCACTTAAACGCACACTCTCGAAGTATTCTGTGTTGGGGTAGTAAGCCCCAAAGATTAAGCTATTTGCTGAGGTCATCGCTCTCGCAATGTGACTCCGAATCAGCTTTATCAAAAAATTATCTATTCTGTTAATGTTGGCTCCGTTGTATAGAGTCCCGTTGGAATAGTAATGTTTGTACTCTGATTCTGGTGTTCTGTGTAAACCAAGACAACGTCTAAGACACTGCCTCTCAAACACCCGAATCTTTTCCATTTGAGATGGGGCAATTTTGTAAGAGCTATCCACGAGTGAAAACCAGAAGGTTCTGCGAGGCCTGGTTATCGAAATATGGCCACCCAAAGTGATTTTACTGAAAATTGACCCAAATCTAAAAAAGTCATCGGATGCGGATGGAGATATTTTCGCAACCAAGACTCGTAACGATTTGCAGTTTTCAATTCTGAATAGGGAATTAACAGACCTTTCCATGGATGTGCCAAACTCAAAAATTTATTTTTTTATTAATTTTGGTAAAAATCATGGACTAACCACTTGTCTTTAAAAATCATTATTTTTTCGAAGTTCACCAATGGCACCGAGATATACATCAAACGAAAGGTCTATTCAATACCTACACACACATCCAAGCTAAATCGTCCTGCGTGGTCTGGTTATCGAAATATGGCCATCCAAAGTGATTTCACTGATTCCACAGATTTTTGAGCTTTAACTACCTAACAATGTGTTTGGGTGGCGATATTTCCGAAACCAAGCCTAGTAAAAGGTTGCGGTTTCCAAAATTTCTAGTCAATTTTGTAAGAGCTATCCACGAGTGAAAACCAGAAGGTTCTGCGAGGCCTGGTTATCGAAATATGGCCACCCAAAGTGATTTTACTGAAAATTGAGCCAAATCTAAAAAAGTCATCGGATGCGGATGGAGATATTTTCTTAACCAAGGCTCGCAACGATTTGCAGTTTTCAATTCTGAATAGGGAATTAACAGACCTTTCCATGGATGTGCCAAACTCAAAAATTTATTTTTTTATTAATTTTGGTAAAAATCATGGACTAACCACTTGTCTTTAAAAATCATTATTTTTTCGAAGTTCACCAATGCCACCGAGATATACATCAAACGAAAGGTCTATTCAATACCTACACACACATCCAAGCTAAATCGTCCTGCGTGGTCTGGTTATCGAAATATGGCCATCCAAAGTGATTTCACTGATTCCACAGATTTTTGAGCTTTAACTACCTAACAATGTGTTTGGGTGGCGATATTTCCGAAACCAAGCCTAGTAAAAGGTTGCGGTTTCCAAAATTTCTAGTCAATTTTGTAAGAGCTATCCACGAGTGAAAACCAGAAGGTTCTGCGAGGCCTGGTTATCGAAATATGGCCACCCAAAGTGATTTTACTGAAAATTGACCCAAATCTAAGAAAGTCATCGGATGCGGATGGAGATATTTTCGCAACCAAGGCTCGTAACGATTTGCAGTTTTCAATTCTGAATAGGGAATTAACAGACCTTTCCATGGATGTGCCAAACTCAAAAATTTATTTTTTTATTAATTTTGGTAAAAATCATGGATAACCACTTGTCTTTAAAAATCATTATTTTTTCGAAGTTCACCAATGGCACCGAGATATACATCAAACGAAAGGTCTATTCAATACCTACACACACATCCAAGCTAAATCGTCCTGCGTGGTCTGGTTATCGAAATATGGCCATCCAAAGTGATTTCACTGATTCCACAGATTTTTGAGCTTTAACTACCTAACAATGTGTTTGGGTGGCGATATTTCCGAAACCAAGCCTAGTAAAAGGTTGCGGTTTCCAAAATTTCTAGTCAATTTTGTAAGAGCTATCCACGAGTGAAAACCAGAAGGTTCTGCGAGGCCTGGTTATCGAAATATGGCCACCCAAAGTGATTTTACTGAAAATTGACCCAAATCTAAAAAAGTCATCGGATGCGGATGGAGATATTTTCGCAACCAAGGCTCGTAACGATTTGCAGTTTTCAATTCTGAATAGGGAATTAACAGACCTTTCCATGGATGTGCCAAACTCAAAAATTTAGTTTTTTATTAATTTTGGTAAAAATCATGGACTAACCACTTGTCTTTAAAAATCATTATTTTTTCGAAGTTCACCAATGGCACCGAGATATACATCAAACGAAAGGTCTATTCAATACCTACACACACATCCAAGCTAAATCGTCCTGCGTGGTCTGGTTATCGAAATATGGCCATCCAAAGTGATTTCACTGATTCCACAGATTTTTGAGCTTTAACTACCTAACAATGTGTTTGGGTGGCGATATTTCCGAAACCAAGCCTAGTAAAAGGTTGCGGTTTCCAAAATTTCTAGTCAATTTTGTAAGAGCTATCCACGAGTGAAAACCAGAAGGTTCTGCGAGGCCTGGTTATCGAAATATGGCCACCCAAAGTGATTTTACTGAAAATTGACCCAAATCTAAGAAAGTCATCGGATGCGGATGGAGATATTTTCGCAACCAAGGCTCGTAACGATTTGCAGTTTTCAATTCTGAATAGGGAATTAACAGACCTTTCCATGGATGTGCCAAACTCAAAAATTTAAAAAATAAATTTTGGTAAAAATCATGGACTAACCACTTGTCTTTAAAAATCATTATTTTTTCGAAGTTCACCAATGCCACCGAGATATACATCAAACGAAAGGTCTATTCAATACCTACACACACATCCAAGCTAAATCGTCCTGCGTGGTCTGGTTATCGAAATATGGCCATCCAAAGTGATTTCACTGATTCCACAGATTTTTGAGCTTTAACTACCTAACAATGTGTTTGGGTGGCGATATTTCCGAAACCAAGCCTAGTAAAAGGTTGCGGTTTCCAAAATTTCTAGTCAATTTTGTAAGAGCTATCCACGAGTGAAAACCAGAAGGTTCTGCGAGGCCTGGTTATCGAAATATGGCCACCCAAAGTGATTTTACTGAAAATTGACCCAAATCTAAAAAAGTCATCGGATGCGGATGGAGATATTTTCGCAACCAAGACTCGTAACGATTTGCAGTTTTCAATTCTGAATAGGGAATTAACAGACCTTTCCATGGATGTGCCAAACTCAAAAATTTATTTTTTTATTAATTTTGGTAAAAATCATGGACTAACCACTTGTCTTTAAAAATCATTATTTTTTCGAAGTTCACCAATGGCACCGAGATATACATCAAACGAAAGGTCTATTCAATACCTACACACACATCCAAGCTAAATCGTCCTGCGTGGTCTGGTTATCAAAATATGGCCATCCAAAGTGATTTCACTGATTCCACAGATTTTTGAGCTTTAACTACCTAACAATGTGTTTGGGTGGCGATATTTCCGAAACCAAGCCTAGTAAAAGGTTGCGGTTTCCAAAATTTCTAGTCAATTTTGTAAGAGCTATCCACGAGTGAAAACCAGAAGGTTCTGCGAGGCCTGGTTATCGAAATATGGCCACCCAAAGTGATTTTACTGAAAATTGAGCCAAATCTAAAAAAGTCATCGGATGCGGATGGAGATATTTTCGCAACCAAGGCTCGCAACGATTTGCAGTTTTCAATTCTGAATAGGGAATTAACAGACCTTTCCATGGATGTGCCAAACTCAAAAATTTATTTTTTTATTAATTTTGGTAAAAATCATGGACTAACCACTTGTCTTTAAAAATCATTATTTTTTCGAAGTTCACCAATGCCACCGAGATATACATCAAACGAAAGGTCTATTCAATACCTACACACACATCCAAGCTAAATCGTCCTGCGTGGTCTGGTTATCGAAATATGGCCATCCAAAGTGATTTCACTGATTCCACAGATTTTTGAGCTTTAACTACCTAACAATGTGTTTGGGTGGCGATATTTCCGAAACCAAGCCTAGTAAAAGGTTGCGGTTTCCAAAATTTCTAGTCAATTTTGTAAGAGCTATCCACGAGTGAAAACCAGAAGGTTCTGCGAGGCCTGGTTATCGAAATATGGCCACCCAAAGTGATTTTACTGAAAATTGACCCAAATCTAAGAAAGTCATCGGATGCGGATGGAGATATTTTCGCAACCAAGGCTCGTAACGATTTGCAGTTTTCAATTCTGAATAGGGAATTAACAGACCTTTCCATGGATGTGCCAAACTCAAAAATTTATTTTTTTATTAATTTTGGTAAAAATCATGGACTAACCACTTGTCTTTAAAAATCATTATTTTTTCGAAGTTCACCAATGCCACCGAGATATACATCAAACGAAAGGTCTATTCAATACCTACACACACATCCAAGCTAAATCGTCCTGCGTGGTCTGGTTATCGAAATATGGCCATCCAAAGTGATTTCACTGATTCCACAGATTTTTGAGCTTTAACTACCTAACAATGTGTTTGGGTGGCGATATTTCCGAAACCAAGCCTAGTAAAAGGTTGCGGTTTCCAAAATTTCTAGTCAATTTTGTAAGAGCTATTCACGAGTGAAAACCAGAAGGTTCTGTGAGGCCTGGTTATCGAAATATGGCCACCCAAAGTGATTTTACTGAAAATTGACCCAAATCTAAAAAAGTCATCGGATGCGGATGGAGATATTTTCGCAACCAAGGCTCGTAACGATTTGCAGTTTTCAATTCTGAATAGGGAATTAACAGACCTTTCCATGGATGTGCCAAACTCAAAAATTTATTTTTTTATTAATTTTGGTAAAAATCATGGACTAACCACTTGTCTTTAAAAATCATTATTTTTTCGAAGTTCACCAATGCCACCGAGATATACATCAAACGAAAGGTCTATTCAATACCTACACACACATCCAAGCTAAATCGTCCTGCGTGGTCTGGTTATCGAAATATGGCCATCCAAAGTGATTTCACTGATTCCACAGATTTTTGAGCTTTAACTACCTAACAATGTGTTTGGGTGGCGATATTTCCGAAACCAAGCCTAGTAAAAGGTTGCGGTTTCCAAAATTTCTAGTCAATTTTGTAAGAGCTATCCACGAGTGAAAACCAGAAGGTTCTGCGAGGCCTGGTTATCGAAATATGGCCATCCAAAGTGATTTCACTGATTCCATAGATTTTTGAGCTTTAACTACCTAACAATGTGTTTGGGTGGCGATATTTCCGAAACCAAGCCTAGTAAAAGGTTGCGGTTTCCAAAATTTCTAGTCAATTTTGTAAGAGCTATCCACGAGTGAAAACCAGAAGGTTCTGCGAGGCCTGGGGCCGAATTACCGCTTCAGTGACGAGTGAGTGAGTCGCATCAGTGATCGAATGAAAATGTCAAATTGGAGTAATTTATTGCTCGATAACGTAAGCGGTAATGCCAAACTCACATAATTCAGTCACGTATTACTCGATAACTGATGCGGTAATTTGGCCCCTGGTTATCGAAATATGGCCACCCAAAGTGATTTTACTGAAAATTGGCCCAAATCTAAAAAAGTCATCGGATGCGGATGGAGATATTTCCGCAACCAAGGCTCGTAACGATTTGCAGTTTTCAATTCTGAATAGGGAATTAACAGACCTTTCCATGGATGTGCCAAACTCAAAAATTTATTTTTTTATTAATTTTGGTAAAAATCATGGACTAACCACTTGTCTTTAAAAATCATTATTTTTTCGAAGTTCACCAATGGCACCGAGATATACATCAAACGAAAGGTCTATTCAATACCTACACACACATCCAAGCTAAATCGTCCTGCGTGGTCTGGTTATCGAAATATGGCCATCCAAAGTGATTTCACTGATTCCACAGATTTTTGAGCTTTAACTACCTAACAATGTGTTTGGGTGGCGATATTTCCGAAACCAAGCCTAGTAAAAGGTTGCGGTTTCCAAAATTTCTAGTCAATTTTGTAAGAGCTATCCACGAGTGAAAACCAGAAGGTTCTGCGAGGCCATGGTTATCGAAATATGGCCACCCAAATTGATTTAACTGAAAATTGACCCAAATCTAAAAAAGTCATCGGATGCGGATGGAGATATTTTCGCAACCAAGGCTCGTAAGGATTTGCAGTTTTCAATTCTGAATAGAGAATCAACAGACCTTTTCATGGATGTACCAAACTCAAAAATTTATTTTTTTATTAATTTTGGTGAAAATCATGGACTAACCACTTGTCTTTAAAAATCATTATTTTTTCGAAGTTCACCAATGCCACCGAGATATACATCAAACGAAAGGTCTATTCAATACCTACATACTCATCCAAGCTAAATCGTCCTGCGTGATCTGGTTATCGAAATATGGCCATCTAAAGTGATTTCACTGATTCCATAGATTTTTGAGCTTTAACTACCTAACAATGTGTTTGGGTGGCGATATTTCCGAAACCAAGCCTTGTCATTTTACTAGGTTTCCAAGACTTTTGTGGAGCGAAAATCAGAAAGCCCCTAGACAAAACAAAATGTCATCAAAAGTTATGTCGAAAAAAATGCACTTGAGCTTGTGCAACTATTAGGTGTATTTTTCAAATTTAGAAAAAAAGTTCAAAAAGTATTTTCGATAAAAGCCCCAATCACAATACTCAATTTTGAGTTATCTGTACTCTTACTAACCCAAAGCATGAGTTGCAACTATACAAGAGATGCATTTTGTTTCCAAATTAGTCACTTTAATGTGAATAAAATATTTTTTAATAAGCGAAATGCATAAATGTTTTTAATGAATAAATGTAGTTACCTATGATTTCCGAAGGGTCGCAAAATGTTTATTTTTGTGAACATTATAATTAACACCACAGAATTTTTCAGAAATGAAAAATACCATACAAATAAAAATCAATATGTATTAAATGCTGATATTTTTCTGGGAATCCTGGCATAATTATAATTACGACGAGTCCTTTGATGCGGTGATTTTTTGTTTGTACCCTCGTATTGCAATTTTTCGAGAATTTAATTATTCGGTTGCTTTGCAGTTCCTACCTTCATTAAGGTGAGTTCGCATAACGTATCTGAAAAATAATTCAATATTGGAAGAGATCGAATAAAACTCTAAAAATATATATTTTTTAAATTAATTTATTCTCCACATCACTTTTGAATTAATTTTCTTATTGATGTTGTTCGGGTTGCTTAAGTTCTAATTTATATTTTATATCATGTACAGCAAATTACGTTTGCATATTTAAAATTCAAAAAAGACAATATCTGTTTATTTATGTTTATATCTTATATTTATCATTTGGAACTCATACAAAATTAAAAGACTATTTTAAATATTAAAATTAAACATAATTGCTCAATATAGAGATACATACTTCTGTAAACATTCTTTTGTTCATGAACTTAAAAATAATTCCGCAAAATGAAACGTTTTAGTGAACTTGTTATTTTATTATTTTTTGTTTTGTTTTAATGTTATAGCTTATACACTTGTTATTATATTTTATTTTTTGTTTAAATTTAAATATTTATATCATATCACAGATTTTTCGAAAAAAATTTCATTCATGACATTTTTTTTAACTTTTACATAAATAAATAAAAAAACTAAATAACTTAGAATAATGCATTTCAAAATTTTTATTTTCTTTTTCTTAATTAACATTTACATTTGAAGACAGTTTAAAGTGTGTGTGTGTGTGGGGGGGGGGGGGGGTTTACTATACAAACATGCTGTTTTCTATTTTATAATACATTTAATGTTTCCTTTTATTGGGGAAGGGGTTGTGAATATGAATTATATCATTTTCAATTATTTTTAATAGAATACATAAACATTATCTTGTTTCTCTATATTTGTATATTAAGTGAATTGTATATTATTAGATAAACATTTAATTTATTTAGTCATTTGAATTTCTGTCATCTAATATCCCGCTTCATAATTCGCTTCATACTATATATATCCAAATCACATTTTTTTTAAAGTCCATTTAAATTTCTTTTCTTTCGCTTATTTTATTTATTTTGTTAAATTTTTGTTGTTAGTTATTTCGCCCTATATTGTATTGAAAAAATAAATTATTTTAGTTTAAGCTTTAGTTTATTTTAATTTTAAAATATATAAACATTTATTTTTTAAAAAGTCTTTTCATGATAATTCGCTTTGCAAATATACGAATTATAATTTTTTTTTTATTTTTTGTGTGTGGGTTTATTTTGTTTTTTTTTTATGATACAAAGTTGTTAGCTATTATTTTTGCAACATTTATTTAGTTAAATTTATTTTAAAATATGTTATTTTCAGTGAATTTCATATTTAATAATAATTAACATTTACAGAACACAGATTTTTTGTTATTATACTTTTTTTTATTTAATTTTTTGTTTGTTTTATTTTTAAGTATATTTAAAGAAATAAATTTATGTGGAATTATTTTATTGTTGTATTTTTGATTTTAGGATTAAATCGAATAAATGATTTTATCCATATAGTTTTTCTGATAGCAAATGTCTGCTAAAATTACTTATATACTCTTGCATTAGTTAATTGTTGTTATTGTTGAATAGATGATGTCATAAGGCTGATTCTTCGCCGCTGTTGCGTCTCGCATGCTTTTCATCTAAAAACAAATTGAAAAAGAAAAAAACATTTTTATTAAAAAAATGAAAAATTTATAAAGTAACACATGCAACTATTTTCGTATTCTTAAATTTCAATATTTATCAATTTTCCACATCGCAGTTGTGTGAAGCCTACCATTCTCTTTCCTAAACATTTAAAATCTACATCTACAAAGAATAGAATCATATGACATATGACCAGTTCTCAAGTACTGAGTTGAATCCGAGTTAAAATAGGTTGAGTTATAATTAAATCAATTTCAGCAACATGTCAAAATTATTTTCGAGTTAATTTGAGTTTTAAATAGGCTGAAGACATGCTTCAAGAGTTCACTCGAGTCTAAAAGTATTTCAGGCGCAATTGCTTTATTTTTGTTCGCCTTCAACTGTCAATTTAATTCGTTCATTGATTTTTACCAGTTAGTTAAGCTAAATGCTAAAGCAACTGACATTATCATTTTGACAAAATATATCTATTTTTCTCTGCTGAAGAGATAGGGGGAGCATATGCTCAAAATGATATCATTTGATAGTTTTATAAGAATTTTGTCCCGAATACTCTTAATCCAAAACTCAAAAATCACACTGCAAAAATTTAACCTTAGAATCAGGTATTCGCCGTCGAGTTTTTAACCAAATTACTGCTTCGTACGAGTCGCTAAGAAACCTGTAATAGGTAGTAAGGCCCGTTTCGCACTTATTCGGTTTTAGTTTTTGCCCATATTATGGCCTATATTCGATTCCTTTTGGATTGACATTGACTGCGTTCAGATTTATATCTAAATCTATCTCGATATCTTTGTCTTATTACGTTTTTACCAAGAGAAAATTCTGGATTAAGGTGGATTTACAATAAATCTTTTTCAAACTCGTTAATCTAGAAAATTCTAAATTAATCTTGTTAAATCGGATTGGATCAATAGTTTTATAATTCGGACCAGTTTTTAGACGTGTTTTTTTTTTTTAATTTAGAACGAAGCTACAAAATTTGATTGTAACACGAATCAATTTACTATTACATTTTCGATATTCTAATATTGTGAATACGATTATTTTGTACTGTACTATCGAGTAACATAATCACTAATCAGCCCAATCCGATCTGTTCGAAATCGGAGAATTTTCTACCGAATTATCCGTTCCGATTGACACATCGGACAGATCTTCCGATGAAATTAAACACACATGACAGTGATTCGATGAAGTCCGTTCAGAAAATAATTTTTCACAGCATTGCGTTGAATTCTTCCGAAGTTCTCCGACGAAGAGTTGTTGCGCAATCTGTTTCGAAAGGGCGTCTATTTCAAAATGATAAGTAAAATATTAATAATTTATTTGTGTGTGATACTAATACCATATTTGTAAGCAGTTTAAACTTTGCTTAATACAAAACAAAAATAATATTCGGTTAAATAAATAAAAGGTCTTTTCTCGTCAACAGATCCACAACAACAACAACTGATCATATCTTTATTCTCTAAGTATTTGCTTCTACTTAACCGGCAGTCTCTTTCTATTAAATACAATCATTATATTTTTTCATTTTCATTCATTCTTTCATTATATCTTCTTTCTGAACCCTCATTTATAAATTTGTTATGTGTTGCCACAAATGTAGAAATATTTTCAAACACCATGCTGATAATTTCCTGAAGCTAGGATCCTCAAATTTTTGCTCTAAAGAAACACTATCCGAACGACTGGCGCTTTAAAATTTAGGTTTTATTCCCCAAAACACTTGCGTATTTGTCAAATTCCATTGATAATGACAGAGAAAATTATCTTCTAGCGTTAAGCTCGTTCCTTTTTGATAGACAGAACACCCAAAATCTAACTATTTCGAAGTAGATAAAGTGACATAAGTTTAGTTGGTCTTGTGAGCCTGTGGATGGAATTGATATGGGGAATTATGGACATTCTCACGGAGTCATCCAATAAGGATTGAGTTCAAAAAGAAGAAAGGATCTATAGTATGTTCTGAAGGCTCTTATTATGTGTTTGCTTTTGCACAATCATCCGGAGTTTGGATCACTCTATCAACTGGACCACCACACTCATCCGACACCATCTACATTTTGCCAAGCTAGGCAGCTTGTTGACTGGTGCTGGAACAGTAGCCAATCCGATTGAGCGATTATCCGGTCTGCTAGCTTAGGATCTAAAGATTCACAGCATTGCACAGAAGTAACCGAAGTTTGTCCTAGAGCATTTCGTGGCGTTAAGAAAAGAGATCGAGTGTTTGATCTTCATTTTTGAAAGTTCGCCAATGACGTCAAAAAATGCCTTTCCTAATGATTGTGCATTAAATTTGTCCCGAGAAGGGCATTTGCGGTGAAAATGGAGCACTATTTCCTTTCCCCCTGGTCTCCACAGCGCACAGTAAGTGTTGTGAGGAATACCTAGCTTCATGCTTTCCTATTGGCCAGTAGCTACAATCCTGGCTATGTATTGCCTGGGTCAGATCAAGTGTTCGGGATTTATTATAGGTGTGCCAAATCCTTCTAGATATAATGCAGTAAGTTAACCCGCCAATGGTGACCTACCTGTCTGTGAGACCGGGTGTGCAAGAAAATGCGAATAACTTTATTATCCGTTATTGTTTTTTGTTGCCGTTTAGAGTAGCTGCCGCATTGCACGTCCCCCACCATAAGTTGTCGTCGAAACTTTGTAGCGAGCACACGTTGTATATTTTATATGCTAGACTGGTCCATGAGACCGTGCGTCACCGTTTATGTAAGTAAAATAATCATGTATTATTTTCTTATTAATTAATTAAGGATACCAATTTTTGTTTATTTTATTAAAGTTCCTAGTGTCGAGAGACCAAAAAACTTAATTTTCATTTGAATATGTGATTTTTTCTATTTTTTACTTAATTTGAAAAAATGTATTTTCAAAAAACTTGATATTTTTAATGCTCTAAGAAAACAATTTTGTGAATTCTTATATTGAAATAAGAGAGCTTATGTTGATTTAATATCTTTGTTTTGTTGTCAAGGAGTATATATTTAAAAAAAAAACGCAAACTATTAGTAAAACTTTTCAAAAAATCTTCATTTGAAAAACCCGGTCCGTGAGACCGGCGTCACCATTGATGAAAGTCAAATTGGCGTCACCATTGGCGGGTTAAATTGCTCCATCTACAGTTCGACCGGTTAAGAAAAATTCTGAGAATATTGCCATTCAAAACTCCGAGCGGAAATACGACTATTTTCGCAAGTCTGACTGTATGTGATAATCAGCCCTATCGAGGTATCCGTTCGGAAGAAGTTCCGATCGAAACCTAAATTTCGTTCGAGGTATCCACTTCAGGACAAACAAAAATGAAGCATACAATCGCATTAATTCTATTCCATTTTTCTTAAAATAATCCGCAACTATTTTCTATCGGAGAATTTTCGAAGAAATTTAACCCTGTCAATCGGACAGGGTACTTCGGTAGAAAATTCCCCGAATTCGAACAAATCGGAAAATAATTTTCTCCGAACGGATACATCGATAGGGCTGAATATCCGTATTCCAGTTCTGGTTTGGATCTTGCTTGAAAAATACTATCACGTTCGGGCAGCTTAAAAGACCTAGATATATTCGGAGTCTCATATAACATTCGTGTATCAAATGCCGGTCATCAATCTTTTTTCGGAAGACTGTTTCGATTTCCAGCTTCTCAAAACTCAAGGGACGTCATTCTTATCCTACGTGCGTATCAGTCCGTTTCAGTCCAAGTAAAAATAAAAATAAAAGCAAATCTGAAAATAAACCAAACAAAACCAAACGGAAAATGCAAAATAAAAATACAGATTTGTTTTTAAAAATAATCAAATAACTTTTATTTATGCCTTTAATTGAACTAAAGAAATAATTATGTTTATAATTCGTTAATTTTTATATTTAGTTTTTTTTTTTTTTTTTTTTACAGCATGAACCTTTATTTATATAAGGTGTACGAGGTCAAAATATTAGTTATGTATGTATGTATTTCGTTTTGTATTCTCTTCCATTATTATTTTTTATTAAAAAACATACACAAATAATTAATATAGTATATAAAATAAAATAATTATTTAAAAATAAAAATTAAGAATGAAACAACTTAACAGTTTACATGGTTATACATACCTCAAGATAAAATAAAAAAAACAATAAATTCAAACTTAAAAGAGAATTAAAACAAAAAATTTTAAGTTGTATTCTTTTTTTTTTTATTTTATTATATATTTTCTATTTAACATAGTGCGTCACACTATCATTCATTATGGATTCTTTTTTTTTTAATTTTTATTATTAATTCTTAAATAAAATTAGTTTTTCTTCTTTTTGTTGTATATATAGTTCAAATATTTGTTTTTTTTATATACAAGTAAGAATTAAAAAAAAAATAATATTTCTATATAAAATATTCTATTTCTATTTTTATTTTGAATTAAATGAAATAAAAACAAAATCTAAATTATAAGGCGCGCATGCGGTGTTTGAATAAAATGTGAGCTAAGTGTTAATGCAAAATTTGTATAAATAAATTGTTTTTTATTTGTTGTTTAAAAAAAAAATTAAATACATATGTAAGGTTTTTTTTTAATAAATTGATTGTAAGAATTTATATCGATTCTTTAGTTTGAAGGAAATAATAAAACAAAAATAAAATAAATTTCGTTCTTAAACATCACAATTTTCTAAGTGGTTACTAAGTTTTTCTCTTTTGTTTAACCTTAATTGAAAATATATTTAATGAATTTTACAATAAAAATAATGTATTTAAAATAAAGAAAGGGCGTCATGTCCTAATCTGAATTTTATATCTTTCAAATATTTACAAAGAATTTTAATGTTTTCGCGTTTTGGGTCTTTCTCACCGGGAAGCTTCGTTAGCGCTTGCGCTGGACACAACCTCCTCGGAGGAGGGAGCAATTGAAATATTTGTGCTGCTACTTACCACCGCCGGGGGGCTAATAGAGCCTCCCGTGGTCGAAGTAACGCCGGTAGCATCACCTGAAGGGGAGATCTTTGATGTGGCTGTCACATCGGAAGGTTTGGGGGAAGTCTGCTCATTGCTGGCAGATGGAGGTGACAATTGCGTGATGCCCTCCATAACTGTACTGTTAGGGGATGGC
This sequence comes from Chrysotoxum bicinctum, assembly GCA_911387755.1. Lineage (NCBI taxonomy): Eukaryota > Metazoa > Arthropoda > Insecta > Diptera > Syrphidae > Chrysotoxum > Chrysotoxum bicinctum. The sequence goes on along the minus strand of OU426990.1, from coordinate 70,785,349 downwards.
TTGTTAGTATTACCTGAAGAGGGATTCACACCAGTGGATGCCTGATCATCGGGACTGCGTCGAGCGTCTTCCGGTGAGGAGTTGACAATGGTGGTTGTGGTAGGAGTGGCTGAAACTGGTGTTGACGGTTTTTGCTTTATGGCGTCATCTATTGGCGAGCTCTTCATGTTTTCATTATCTTTATTGGGAGTACCTCCTCTGCCACTTGTTGGAGCTACATTCACAGAAGTTGCTTCCTTACTAGACTCCGATGCATCGCTGACCATTGTAGCGGTTGTTGTTGTGGCGGTTCCATTCAACTCATGCGAAGGTGGAGTACGGTTGTTCGCGGGAGTTCCAACACTGCTGCCGCCTCCAATGCTAGAGGCGTGGTTGGAATTTGAACCCGTGAGATCTAGGGTAGTTGGCTCATTGGCCGAGACAACTGCCGATAAAGGGCCAAGTCCAGATTGTGGCTTTTCTAGTGGATGTCGGGGACTATTTGATGCTCGGCCGCCATTTTGATTGTGCGTACTTGGTGGCATGGACTGTTGCTGGCCAGCCGATGAAGTTGGTGTGGGTATCTTCATACCAGCCGATGAGGAAGTGTGGTGATTCATTGCAGCCATGGACATCGAAATCGATGGAGACTGTTGGTGGGCAGCAGAGGGCGCTAGTGAGTTGATCGAATGCATAGCGGCATGATGTCCGGGGTGATGAGCATAGTACATACTATTCGGAATGCTTGTGGGCGGTTGGGCGTTAATGCTGTGCGAAGAGTGAGACTGCATTGCAGACGCCGAAGATGTGATAATTGTGGCTTCGGAGTGTTTTCCAGCGGAGCTCTGAGTAAGATTCAGGCTGCCGTGTGGCGAATTGTTGGTAGACACGTGCGAGTGCGGTGTCGAGTGTGGGGGTAGCTGATGAGCAGCTGTGATCGGTGGATGGTGGGGCGACATGTGGGGATGAGACAAGTTCAGCCCGTGATGGGTGAGACCCAACGTTGCCGCAGCGAAACTAGGATGAGTAAGTGCACCACCTGGATGACCTAGCCCCATGCCTGTACTCTGCAAGTGATGTTGCATATTCGGCCCATGTGGTAAACTCGGAACACCAGGTAAGGAAAGACCCAAATTCAGACCCATTGCAGCATGTGGACTCTGACGTTGGTTGCTGGAATGATAGGGTGACATGGAGGGCATTCCATGTATGCCACCCTGTTGCGGACGCAGACTCAAGCCAATATGCGGCAACATCGGAGCAAGAAGATTTCTATTTAGAGTTGAATAAAGAGGATTATTGTAGTGATGTGAGGCAGATATTAGGCGCTCTCGTTCTCTGGCTTCACGTTCCTTTTCACGGATCTCACGTTCGCGTGCCTCTTTCTCTTTTTGTTCCTTTTCACGTTCTCGCTGTTCTTTTTCGCGTTGTTCACGTTCTCGCTGTTCTTTCTCACGCTGTTCACGTTCTCTCTGTTCACGGAGCTCACGTTCTTTTTCTCTCTGTAGTTCACGCTCACGCTCCTCTTCACGGGCAATACGGGCTCTGTGCTCCTCCTCCATTTTCATACGCTCATGCAGGACGGGAACACTGATGAACGGATACAGATGCGAAGAGTACGGTGATGCCAATGGGGCGTACAATGAATGATGAGGATGAGAATAGTGTACACCGCTTCGGAGCAGTTGATGACGTTGTTCCAACAAGAACTGCTCAGAGTATTGCAAACTGGCCGGATTGAAAATGGCACCTGGTGGCATTCCGGGCAGCCCTGCGAATGGAGAATATGCATCTAAGGGGAACGGGCCAGCAGGATGCATGAGGCGTTCATCCGATCGATATGGTTGAAAGCCACTGCGGGCCAACAATTCCGGTTGAAGACCAACCGACTGACCTGAATTCAAGCGAGCTATTTTTTCTGCCGGCTGAGGCGATGGCGCGGACCGTTTTTTCGCCACAGATCTTTCATCTTGACTGCTTCCCAGACGACTATCTACCACTAGTCTGGAATCATTTGTTGAAGGCACACGCGATGTGGATGAGTTCTGCACGGCGGAAGATGATGACGTCCCATCACGTTGACCACCACCACCACCCCCACCGCCCTGTGTGCCGCCACGATCACGAACAACAACATCCTCTTCTTCTTTGATGTCAGCTTGCTTGGCAAGATTTCGAAGAGCCGATGCAAACGGCTGATTAAGACCACCCGGAACTCCGCAAACTTGTTGTGACTGTTGCTGTTGTTGGCCTTGTATTGAAGGTGACTGAGCCCCAATGTGATTACTTGCCCCATGATTACTAAGTCCATGGGCGGAATTCTGTTGCACTTGGGGTGGTGCTCCCGAAGGTGACTGCAAATGATGCGGCGATGGTATAAGCGGAGCTGGACTGGTTGCAGGACGCTTCTGACCGGCTTTTGGTGGTACTGCAAGTAAACAAGCAAATAAGTTCAAAATTAACATTTTTATATAACCACACTCGGGAAAAATTGCAAAGCAAATAAAACAATCTACGAGTAAAGTTCAGAGGACATTGAATTAAAAAATGTTTTGACGATAGGGCAGAGTAGGGAAGTGTTCTATAGAAACGTTTTGTCTTTTAAATCTAAATTTAGTTTCTGTTTTCTTGGTTCGAAGGGATGTTGGTGAAGGGTGTTGAAAGTAACATGTATGCATGTATGTCTTGCATGCCAATATATCTTTTAGTGCTTCCATAACAACTGTGTACGCCACAGAACTCTGGAGTGATCAAAGGTTGCCAAAGGTGACCATCACCACATCCACCAAATTGATGCCAATATATAAATGAATTGAGGTTCTAAAGTGTCAAGCTCAAGTTATCTACATGTTGGTATATCCATGATTTGGATTTAGCTGACTGACCATTGAATAAATTTGTATATGCAAAGATATTTCAAACTTCACATAACAAGACCGTTTGGGACTTGCTGCTATCCGAAAATTCAATATTCCGATTCGTTGATGTATGTATCCATGTGACGAGTATCAATTTCAATCAGATACATTTTTACAGATGTGAAACCAGGAAGAAGAAATTTGAATTTCAATCAAAATTTCTTTGTGTTGAACTACACATACTTCTATGAAATACAACCTCATCAATAGAAAACAAATTGATTTGGTTTCGAATGAGATTTTATTTGTTTGTTAATTGTCAAAGCGAGATCTATTTAATTGCCAACGGCCAGTAACTATAGGTGTACCCATAACTACAAACAGATGAAGTATTTTTTAATGATAAATTCAAGTTACCATTTTCACGAACAGACCCTTGGATAAGTCTATATGTTCACTAAAAAACCCACTTCTGACTTTGAAAAACTCACACTTATAGAGGGATTTCCGAACTTTGACAGGTTATTGCGGCCATATTGTTGAAATCTATCAAATTGGCTGTCATTTATTTACTCTGTCTTGTCAAATCAACAAGAAGAGTAATAGCGATCAACAATATGTGCGAATGATTAAATTGTTTTATGAAAGTGGGCCTTCTGTTCGAGAAATATTTCACGTGAAAAATCATATTCAGGGCCGAGGCGCATTTCTGGACCATTGGGTCCGTCAATAAGTAGAATTGTCGAATTTCGGACGATCATCATCCACCAAACTGAAATGCATCCAGAGAAAGTGTCTGTCTGTTTTGGATTTTGGACTGGTGCTATCATTGGTTTATACTTCTATGAGAACAACGCTGGCCAGGTCATCACAGTTAATGGCGAGCGCTATCGGTGGATGGTAACCAATTTCTTTTGGCCCCAAGTGGATGATATGGACGCCGACGACGTTTGGTTTCAACAGAACGCCGGGCCCCGCCGCCGCTACGTGCCAAACAGCTGGTGCCATAATGGACATTTTCCACGAGCAATCTCCAAACAGATCGTGCGTTTTGACCCCGTTAGACTTCTTTTTGTGTATGTTTTTTTAAGTCAAAGGTCTATGTCATTAAACCACTACTGCCTTGAAAGCCAACATAATCAGTACCAAACGATAGGAAACGCTCGATGCAAAACCCTTTAAAAGGTCAAGTTTTTCAGTGCGTGACTATCTGAGATTTGAAGTTAACTCACACTGAAAAATTGGCTCAAAAAGTGCAAAAAACACTTTTTCCAAATTAAGAATTGAATACAAAAGTTTTGGAAGTAACGATTAGTAACTTGATCCATGTGGTAACGAGTTTTGTGGAGAGATATTTACTTATGGTATGGTATAACCTCAAAAAAGTGGGTTTTTAAAGGACTATTCACATGAGAGCAACCAAAAAACAAATGGGATTTAAAACATATATAAGCCCAAATTCTTCACAAGAACTTTACAAAAGGTTAGAAATCCAGTTTAATTTAATGTTAATATATTAAAATTTGCGTTGTAATTGCTAAAATGAGAGAAATTTGAGAAAATCAATTGGCGAATTGCAATATGATTGCTACGAACTGTCAAACACTATTCGCGTTCCACATACCATCCACACTGCAACGAATAAATTGTTCGCGCGCGGCTAACCGCTAACCTCAAAATCAAAATCAAAAAGGAACTAAGATAGTTGTCTGAGTAAACGCCATTCGCGACGAATAATAAAAATGCATGTGAAAGAAATGTCAAAATGGGCGAATGTTCGTTTATTCGTCGGTCGTGTGAATAGTCTTTAAACCGACCCAGTTTTTCAATGCTGAGTTAACTCAGGTTTAGTTAATACTGATCCCAGAGTTAACTCTTATTAAATTAAATTTGACGCCAAAAGGTCTTATTTATTTTTGAATCACTGAAAAATTTCCGATTTTTTTGTCAAAAACTTACGAAATCTGTCAATTTGACAGTTCGGTTGAAAACTACCGTGCGTGGATTTGTGTTTTCTTTATTTGTAATTTGTTGTTTGCTATTGAAAAATTGCAATAAAAATGAGCAAAAGAGGCACACATTTTTCAACTCAAAAGTGTAAGCAAACTAACCGTAGAAATATAGAACACAAAGTAAAATGGTGGCTCAGTAAAGTGGTGGCTCAAAATGAAAATAACTTCTGCGATATACTCGTAGCTATTTTAGCAACTGTCAAAATTATTTTCTTTTTTTTATCCCAGGTTTAACTGAGCTAATTTAATGAGTTAAATCTGAGTTAACTGGGCCTTAGTGTCGACAAAATTGTTCCGATTAAAACAAAAATAATAAACCACTAAAACAGTCTTTTGATTCTTTTGCTTTCCGTTAAATAGTTTTCCAGAATATACAACCTTAGTAGGTAGGTCACTCAAGTTGTAACATTCAAACCATCAGAATTGTAAGAAGGTACTATACGTTCAAAATGGTTTTTCGATGACTCCAAAGCTTAAGATTAGATCTGGACAAAGGACCGCCGCTAAGGCTTAAAAATAAATCAGCCAAGTCATCAGTAAGGGACAAATATAAGTACGCAAACATGGCCAGAAAACAATGATAGTTTTTCTAATTGTTATGTTTAAGAAGCTGTTAAAGTTACCAATGACATTCAGCTGTCAAAATATTCAGTAAGATGTGACATTTCATCCGGACGACCATAGATAACACCGTGAGTTCGCTACTTGGGCCTGGAAATGTTGGCGGATGATCCAGATTTTGGCCAAAAAATTATATTCTCGGACGAGGTTCAATTTTAGCTCGGCTGATATATAAACAGGCTAAATTTTCGTTCTTGGACCAAAAACAAGTGTGCGAGCAATCATCGATGCATCCACAAAGTTTGACTTTTCTGTGCGGTTTATGGCATTCTGGCATCATCGCACCTTAATTCTTTCGAAATGAAGAAGAAGACTTAGTTACTATCAATGGTCTCGGGTATAGATAAATGCTAACCGATTTTCTGGGACTAAAGCTCTACAACATCGGTATATTCGGGCTCTGGTTCTAAAAAGACGGCTGTTCGTTTGGCTCGCTAAATCTCGAGAATGGCTGGACCGATTTTGATAATTTTGATCCTGAAATATTTGTAGAAGTTCAGGGAAGGTTTAAACGGTGAGAAACATTAAAAATAAGTAACGGAAAATACTAAAAACGACAATTGTCGGGTTTGGACATGACAGCAATCAATTGTCCTATGGGCGATGTATTTAACCACGAGTTGCAAAGAGAACAACAATAAGATACTGAAATAATGGCTGAAAAAGTTCGTTCAAATGTTCCGCAATTGAATGAACAACAAAGAATTGTCTACGATACTTTGATGAAATCTGTGAACAGTGGAATTTACTTCCTTGATGCTCCTGAGGGGACTGGAAAAACGTTCCTCAACCGGATTTATTACACTACTCACGGATTTTCGACACTTCGTCGACTCATAGGAAGAGCTTATTCAGCATGTTCTTACGGACGTAGAACAACAGTTCAGAAACCATAATTGGCTGAGTGAAGGAGCAATTTTGGCGACTAAAAACAAAGATGTCGATGATCTGAATGCAACTATTGAGAATTTTCTTCCCAGAGAGTTGTTTTCTTACAAATCAGTTGACACAGTTACAAACCAGGATGATGTTGTCAACTTTCCCCCAGATTTTTTAAATTCTCCGTATTTTCCTGGACTACCACCTTACAATTCAGAATTAAAAGTAGGATCAGTTTTGATTATTCTGCGTAACATTAATCAACCTCGACTGTGCAATGGAACGAGACTGGCTGTAAAAAAGCTAATAGAATTTTGTATTAAGCTTTGACCATATTTTTAAAAAAATATATGAAGGTGATATGAAGTTCACCGGGTCATCTAGTTAAGTATAAGTTCGGCGACTGAGTCATCTCATGGCGAGCGTTCATCAATTGGCCAAAGCCAACCATGCGACTTGACACCAATCGATTATGGGCTACGTCAAGTCCTAAAAACCAAAAAACTTTGGTCAAGCTCGATAACAGCATTAGACAGTTATTGTCGGAATAACGCCGCGATTAACTTGTTATCTGGAGTACCTCAAGGAAGTCATATTGGACCACTATTATTTATACTATTTATTAATGATATTTATATCAAAATGTAGCTACAAGATAAAGTTTTAAAGGAGACAAAATTCCGAATCAGGCGATGTGATATTTTTACTTTTGCAACGGTCTGGCTGATCTGCTTGTTTTAAAATTTTTAAGTTATAGGCGAATGGGTACGGTTGTAAAAACACAAGATTCCTCAAACTAATGAGGACTTCTATCATAGCATTATTTCATCTTCCATTGTCAGGAGTTACTTACGGTGAAACTATTCCCTATTCCGATAGGGTTAGTTCCTGGAACTAATTTCGAGTTGAAAAAGGAATGGAATGAAAATGATTTACAGAAATAAATAATGCGTGTTCCGCAAGGAAGTGTTCTTGGTCTGAGGTGTTGCTAGGTCTTCTAAGTATGAGGGATTTTATGTTCATCAAATCAATATAGAAAACTAGCTCATCGGCAGTCCATATTTTACCACTAAGATCTAATTTTCAGATTTTGAAGTTTAAAAAGATAAATGCTACAGTTTGGAGAAATTTGTTTGGTTAAGGTTAAATTCAAAATAAATTCAAGTTTTGGTGTTCTACGTTCAAAAGTTGATTTTTTTATAATTTTGAAAATCAATTTGAAGCAGAGTTAAAGTTAATAAAATCGTCTCTTCTAAAAAGGTGTAGGCGATATAATAGTGTACATTGGGGTAAGTTTGATTTAATTTTAACAAAAAAAAGAGATATCAATAAAAAAAAAGTCGAGTTCCAAATACATATATTGGAAAATTCCTTAACAGATTTTGGAGCCTTCAAACAAGCTTCACATGAAGTTCGATTAATAAATGAATCGTTCATACCTTTGGTCAACATTGAAATATATATATTTTAATAATTCAATACACCCTTTCAAGGTTTTGAATGCAAGGGAAATAATTTGTTTGACCATCGAAACACAGCCATTACACCTCTTCAAAAACTCGCAGCGTGTTTTTTAAAAGGGGAAAATAGGTAAAAATTCCACAAAGTAATGCCAGGCGAGTACGGTGAGCGTTGTGGGACCCCCCGCAGTTCAATTCTGACAATCTATTTTAAGTTACAACGGCATGGCAATTTGTGGCATTATCTTGCTGCAAAACCTCGCGTGAAAGTATGTCTTGTTTTAACGAACGCATAGAGGCAGCATTTCATGGAAAAGTTTCAGTTGGCTAAAGTTTGAAGTAGGTATACTACTGACAAAGAGCCCAGCCCAGAATATAGGTTTTCCTTAAAAAAGTTGCAACTTTTTATGCAAAATTTGTTACAGATAAAAGTTTATACCGCAAAGCAAACCAACAGAAAAAACTGATTGGAGCGAATTTGAAAATCAAATTGTTGTAAACGAATCTCAATTGAAGTTAATGCGGCCATTGCTTTACCCTTACCCATGTTTCTCTCCAAACGAGCGAAACAACAACAATTTAGAGTTTTTTTTTTCATTTTCATCAAACTAAACTATGAAAAACCTCTTTTCAATATCGATTCTTCTCGAAAGAGTAAATAAAATCTGCATTTGCTATTACATGGCGCAAAGTCCCAGAAGTATAGAAATAGAAACAACTAGAGAAATACAAATATAGGTGTAGGTAGGTGGGTATATATGTAGGGGCATCTCTTGTAGTTCTGCTTCTCATACACCACCACCCGGCTATCAACCAAATTCTCTGACCCACTAGGTAGGTATACAAACCCATAGTGTTGTTGGGGTATATTCCTCCTCAGCAAATATCATTTATTTGAAAATACCACTTGTAGTACCGGTGTTAGTCGAACTATACAACTCGAACTGTATAAATCTGCCTTTATACAAAGAATATATTGTAAGGGTTTAAGGGTAAGCGAGACAGCGATATAAAATGTAGAAATGTAGGTACAGTTGAAAAACAGACAAGTGGCGTAAACACAAAAGACTTTGGCAAAACGGGACACTAGAACAACAGCTATGCAGCAGTTGCAGTGTAGAAAGCATTGAGTTCCTAAAATTCTCTACCCAGCGTTCACAGTACCGTTTTTTCAGTAAACAAAGCTCAGTCAGGCACCTATAACTATAGCAGAGGGCGCCACATCCAATGGTAGTTTGCATAGGGGTGAGAAGGAGGAGTACAAAGAGGGATGGTTGGAGGAACGAGGGCTTATCCTATATCCTTAACTTTGCATATTTGAGTGGAATCTATAGAGGGGAACGAAAAAGGATACAACTGTGTTTTTGTGCAATTCTGTGTGTACACATGCAGTAGGGGGCGCTGCATATTCGTTTACAGAAATAACTGGAGGTAGTCCACCATCATCGTCATCATCATCGATGAATGTACCGAAGGATTTCTATTTTTTTTTTTTTTTTTATTCTGTTTCTTGTTCTTGCTGTATATATGATGGAGAACGAATGGATGTGTGAGTGCACTCCTGGCTCCAGCTGAATTGTGGCAGCCGTATGCATTATCAAAGAAGATGAAGGGAAGTTGGGTTTTTAATTTTACAGTGCAGTGGGGCGAGGGGGAACGAAGAAGAGAAAGTCGGTTGAAAGATTTTTGTGATGATCCAGGATCCAATGTATGATGTAGGTATGCTGGTGGTTGGTATAGTCCATGTTGTTCACTGTTCACATTCGATTTTTGGTCGATATGTTCCTTATTACCATCGAAGGTAGTTCTGTAGGGTAGTATAGATAGGATAGTTAGGATGCGTGTACAAGGACAACAATTTTTAGAGTGCCCACTCAAGCATGCTTGGTGCAGTATACAATACTTACTCTCCGGACTGACTATTGGATTATTTTTCGCCTCAAAAAGGATACGCTGGGCGGGTATGTTATATTGGTTTTTCGAGTTCTAATATGGCATAGATGCGTTCGTTGTTCCTTGTTCCATGTATATGGGTTAAACGCATGCTGGATGATATAATAACCATCCATCTCTATTGCTCTATGGCCTCTTTCTCCAGTAGATATAGGGAATAATTCGCAGCAGAAGCCGTAAGCCACAGGATGTCAGATTTCATCCCAACTATGTTGGTGGTGGTGGCAATGATGATGGTGATGGTAGTTGGATGCCACTTGAACCTCGTTATTACATTTGCCTAAGCACACAGATGCACACGCATACACTAAGGATCGGCAAAGAGGTATAAATATAGATTTATTTTCTGTTTCTTGTTTTGTTTGTTTGAATTTTGGTCCTTCGAGCCGGAAAGTGTTGCACTTCGAATTCGAGTGCAGGTTTTTGGTGGAGCCTATGATATTTTTGGCTGCTTCTCGGGTGGTTCTCACACACATGAATGTATGAAATTGATGTTCAAGTATTGGTAGTGGATACCTGTTATTAAATTAAAATCCAGGAATAACAAAGGCTATATGTGTACTCGAGCGGAAAATACCCGTAAGTAAATTTGGATTTTCTGACTCGAAAACAATTTCTCAATAAAAGGGTGTGGTTATTTGAAAAGCCTATTGTTTTCCAAAAGAAATAAAAACAAAGAGTAACAGAGAAAGAATGAGAGAAAGAACGAGAGATAGGGGAGTGAGATCAACCGTCAGTCATAGAACAAGAGATCGAGAAGTAAGAAAATTAGGAAAATCGAAAATCCCAAAAGTTTACCCGGTATCCCTCGCCTATATTGTAAAATGGTTAACTACAACCCACTGAACCAAACAAAATCGTGTTGTGTACGGTACGCACAGCCCTATAAATACACTATAAGGATTCAAAATAAGGAAGAACCCGGAGAGGATGTTAAGAAAAAAAAATTAATTAAAATTCAGGACGAAATTGTTCAAAGTCTTATTCGTTTGCTGTTGTACGACATATACATATACAATTGTATGTGCACCACTCGCTATCGGGATATTTGGTTGCGAGTCAAATTCGTAGCATCGTTTCATATACGAGTGAGTCTCCCCATACAGCACAGCGCATTGTGCGCATTCCAAATGTGTGGAGCGAACAGAAATACAAGGATTAAAATAAGGAATAAAAAATAAAGAAGTACAACGACAAAAAAAAAAAAAAGAAACCCATCAACAGACAACCTGCTGTTGCTGATGCTGCTATAGTCCTGTGGGTTATAATATCTTTGTGTACCTATCTGTAGTTAAGGAATGCAATTTTCAGTATTTTTTTTTATATATGTGTATTTATCTTTTTTCTGCTGCTCCTGCCTTCTCCTTGTTTGCAATGCTGTTAGCTTTTATTACCCCAGAAGCACAACCCCAACAAGAGTGTTAAGATACCTTCCTACATTGCTATACATAAATCCAAAAGAAAAACAGGAGCATCAGGAGCAAAGGATATGGTATTTCAAGTGAACTAAAAAATACGTGCATTCCAGGCACACATTGATGTTTGCAATGTGAAAAATTTCCAGATACAATGCGAGGAATTTTTTATCCTTTCATTTCCATTTCACCAGTTTGTGTTGCGTGTTTATTTTTTTTTTTTTTTTAATATCAACCCTTCGGTATACCAATTAAGGACTCATCGATGTGAAATTATTTGTGAAAGTTATTTCGATGGAATTTTCATAGGATTGTTAAGCGCAATGCTATACACACGATATCTATTGGGAGGGGTCATGTTGGGATTTTGAAAACATGCGAAGTATTGTCTTGGATTGTTAGCCACTGTTAATTAGTTAAAAATATATCTAATATTTAATTTATTAAAGCAAAATATTTTGGATAATGACTTTATATAATGAAGGTTTTCAATAATAATTATAACTTGATTAGCTTAAGATCAATCCTAAAAATAAACTTGGTTACGATAGAAAATGAGAACCGCACAATCAAAGAAGTAAAGGAATGTCTTCGTTTTACAAAGTTTTACAAAAAAGATTATGTGAAATTTAAAAAGCCCGAAGCAAAGCTTTAAAGGTACTCGTATCATCGTAATAGAATCGCAGTTCGTGCTGAGGATAACAGCTGAGGATAAGGGGCGGGCAAAACTTGGTTAGGAATATGCACCAACTCATTCACAAAATATGGTCAGAGGGAAGCTTAAGTTTTGCCCGACAAATGGAATACCAGTATTTTTTGTCCGATCATTGATAAAAGATACCCGTTGAACTACACTAACTACAACATCCATGCTGGCCTACCTAGTAACTTCATATCGGCACCCATCATGTTTTAATCGATTTTAGGGCCGGGTATGACAATATCTATAGAGACAAACTATATAGAGTATTGTTAAGTTTTGGCGAAGAAGCATCCCTTGGCGATTTTGGTTCCTGAATTGTCACCAGTCACTTAAAAACAAACAAATGTTTTTTTGTGCTGAAATCGGGAAGAAGTATTAAATCCTTCAAGAGTACCTCTTGTTGTGAAAAGTGCTTCTCATCTAAGCCTTTCGGACTCGGCGGAAAATTGTAGGTCACCTCCATTCCTGTCAAAAAAAAAACCGCACACAGGAATGGTTGAAAGTCGGAAGACACACGACACAGGCAGTTGCATCCAAATTTATTAATTTTTCGGTTATAACATCCCTGCCAAACTCGTCCATTTTTGTAGGATGACGTTTCAGGAATCAAGCTACTCCATTAAGTCGATAAATAGGTCGTCGATACCTTTACTTTAAAAAAAGGTTAAGATAAAATAATGCGTCGTCATGATAGTTACTTAATAACGTTCTTGCAAAAATAGCGCAAGACTTACTAGAAACACAATCTTTTAAAAGTCCGTCCAGTTGCTCGCATATCACCACGATATTGAGATAATCAGAAGAACACAGCCTAATGGCGCCTTTGTGAGTATTGAGAAAAGGAGGCGAAAAAATACGCCATATACCGACGTCTTGAACAGAAGCAGCTATAACTTCAAGGTACTTAAAGACTTCTACCAGAGCTGAGATCAAACGAAAATACGGAGGCTGTTTGAAAAGTTCTCGGCCTAACATAGAAGGGCGTTGTTTAAATAAATAACTTTTAATTCCTCAAACGGCCTTATATATATAATAATTGTATGTGAAGTTTCATTAAAATTGGTCGCGTACTTATATCAGTGCAATTTTTTGTTTGAACGAACCTATTGCTAACAACGAAAATGGAAAAAAAATGAAATTACAGCCGTCAATAAATATTTGGTCAAAAAGAATATGACACCAAATCAAATTAAAGATGACTTCGATGAGACATTGGGGGAATCTGCACCTTCGTATTCCACGTTCAAAAAGTGGGCAGCCTTATTTAAACATGGCAGACAGAGCGTCGAAGATGATCGCAGAAGCGGAAGGCCAACAACATCCCACTCTTCAGAAAACGTCGATCAAGTTCATAAAATGGTTTTAGACGACCGAATGTTAAAAGTGCGAAAAATCAGCAACACCATGGGGATCTCTTCTGAGCGGGTTTACCACATTTTGACCGAAGAATTGGGGTTGAAAAAATTGTCCGCAAGGTGGTTGCCGCGTTTGTTGAGCGAAGAACAAAAATTCAATCGAGTTGAAATCTCTAGAGATAATCTAGCGTTATTTCGGAGGAATACCAGCGATTTCTTGAGAAGATTCATTACCACCGACGAAACATGGATTCATCACTATATTCCTGAGACAAAAAAACAATCAAAACAATGAAAGCATAGCGGTCCTCCTCCACCGAAGAAAGCCAAGTCGTGTGCTTCAGCTGGGAAAGTGATGGCGTCAGTCTTTTGAGATTACAAGGGAATTATTTTTATTGATTACCTTCCCAAGGGCCAAACTATCACTGGTCAATACTATGCAAACTTGTTGACAAATTGGCTGAAAAAGTTTGCCGAAAAAAGACCAGGATTAGCCAAAAAGAAGATCCTTTTTCATCAGGATAATGCTCCAGCACACAAGTCGGTTGTTGTCATGGCTAAACTCCATAAACTTCGATTTTGTGTACTGAACCACCCCCCTTATTCACCTGATTTGGCACCGTCAGACTATTACCTCTTTCCTAACTTAAAAAAAAATTTGGCTGGACGCAAATTCTTCACCAACGAGGAGGTGATTGCTGAGACGGAGCGGTTTTTCGAAGAGTTGGAGGAATCGGCCTATAAAAATGGTATAGAAGCACTGGAACACAGATGGAATAAGTGCATTGATATATAAGAGGAGAATATGTAGAAAAATATTAAAAAAAAGTTTTAAAATTTATTGCGTTTTATTGGTCAGGCCGAGAAATTTTCAAACTGCCCTCGTACCTCTTGCCAATCGCTGCTTACTTGGGCTAGGACGCCAATTGAGAATCAAATCCCTCTAAGGTGTCCCGCTATAAGATAAATAATTCCGATATTGATATATCGTGATGGTGCATTAACGCTGTCAAATGTGGCTGAGAAGAATATTTTACGTGTGATCTTCGGTCCTGTTTGGATAAAAAAAAGCTCGCAAGTGATCGCTTCGCACTCACGAAAGCAAAAGTGAACGAAACTTTACTGATTTCCTTTTATTAGCTTTACTTTTCTACACAAATCTGAGCGCGAAAATGCTCCATCCACGTCAGTTTTCGAGGCACAGCATATCTAACCAAAAAGTGTAACATATTCTTAAACCTTCTTCTTGCTAAAACAAAGGCTTTTCTTCTTTATGTTTGAATAATATTTGAAAGAGTTTGGCACGAAGCTCTTCTCTAGAAAATCAGGGCATATATTGGAACCGAAGAATCTCTTCTTCGTTGAATAAGAAACTCTCTCAAGTCTTCATTCAGTTCGAATTGTTATGAACTGTATCGTAGCTCAGGGAAACAATTATATTAAAATAGAAACCATCACAGGAAGTAAAATTACTACCGTCCGAACAAATAAAACAAACAATTATAGTGGAAAAAATTTTATAAGAAACCACTTTTTATTAAATATTCACACGCTACTCTGTAACCTGCTTCGTAGCCTGCTGGAAGACGACTGACTATCGTTAATAAAATTCTCAGAACATTCTCGTTCCTTTCGTTAAGTTTTACAAACGAATCATACATGTTTATATATTTGCTAAATACATCGAATGCAGAGTTACCATCCTCATGCAGTTCGATACACGAACAATTTAAGTTTAAAATAAACGCTGGTGTTCCTCAAGGCTCTGTCTTGTCTACATCTCTCTTCAGGAAACATCAAATCAAATCTTGATAGCATTTTTCAATAGAGTAGCAATATAATGATATCTACATTTCTATAATGGATTATAGAAAATCCTCCTTAAAAGAGCATAACTAAATAATTCGAACAAAATTTTATAATCCATTATAAATCTTTAAAAAGGTGAATAATTTGTCCAGTCTTATGCTGGGTTGTGAATGTCTTTGAATTAAGGAGCTTAAATATGCACTTCTAATATTAACAATTTAAAATCTTTTTCCAAATGGATGCCTACATTAGGCTGGGTCAAAAATTTTTTTTTTACATTTCTAAAGGGGCTCAGCGATAAAAAGGTGCTAAATGGTGTTATTAGTATATACCTAAAGTTTCATTAAATTATTTTAAGTTTAACTGCCTCCGGATTGGGGTTGCATTTTTGGAAAAAAAATAAAATTCCGTAGAAATGTGTTATTGTATGCATGTCCCAAAAGTAATTAACCAAAGGTCATTAAGGGTTGTTTATGGACAGGACATAAGAAATTAATAAGTGGAAAAACCTTACATAATTTTACACAAATCTACCTGCCCCTAGATAAGAAAATAATTAGTGAAAAAACCCTACATAATCTACCTGCTCCTATATAAAACCGCAGGGTTGTTTATGGGCAGGACATAAGAAATTAATTAGTGGAAAAACTTTACATAATACCTAATACAGATACCTAAATGCTCCTATATAAAGCTGCTAGCGCAATCAGAGAAGTCAGTTCCAATTGTGAATTTGTGATTTAAAGATTAAAAAAGTAAAGTGCAGTTTTCCAATAGAAAAGTTTTGTTCATACGTATTAGTTACAACTTATTAGTTGAAATTTCAAGCCCAAGCGCTAAAGTTATATCGAGTGAAGTTTTAAAATACAAGTGAAGTCTGATTTTAAGATAAAACGTCGAAAACGATTTGGTGTCCCGGATTGAGAACTAAAGTGCAAAAAAAAAAATGGAACGTACTAGAAACAGTTGGCAGTGTCCTCTATTTGGTGATATTTGTGATTTGAAAGACAACATATTGCCAACCTATGAAGATGTGATGAAGTTTTATGAGTGGACCCGACACAAAATTAAATATGAAAAAGAAACTAAAAAAGAACCGACTTATAAAGAAGTGGAAATCGTAGTTATTGAAAAATTAACGGAAATATGGGCCAAATCTTCTATTCCTACCGTAGAACCGAAACGAATGAAGGTAATGTTACAAACATATCATGCAAAGTGCAAAAACCTTCTTAAGTCTCACCCAAATATACCCAAAAACAAGTTGGAAGAATTTCGTCTAAGAAGCAAAGCATTATTTGATATTTCGGCTTGCAAATGCCAAGATTTTACAAAATGTACTTGTTCTAAAGTTAAAAAAAGACCAGCAAGAGAACACACCTTCATAATAGACCAACGAACAGCTAGGCAAATGGTGATAGGTGGTATTGACGTAAATACAACGAAAGAGATTTCAAAAGCATTGAAAAGAAAATCGGAACGAGAAAAATCAATGGAAAAACAACAAAATCTAACTGAAATACGTACGGAAATGTTGGATAATACGTCTGAATCCGAAAGTGACGTAGGAGATTGCGAAGAGCCTAGCCTTGAAATGCGGTTGCCGACTTCAGTGAAAAAATCAAAGAGGAATAATTCAACTGCAGTTGATTACGCTTTATTGTCAAAAACTTGCGATAGATTTGGGGTATCAGACAGGGCGGGAGCAGCCATCGCGTCAGCAGTCCTGCACACATCCACATCACAAATAATAGACAAAAATAAGCATAGCATAAGAAAGGCAAAAGACCAGACAAAACATGATTTTGCAACAAACTGTTTCAGAGATACCCGCATTATATTTTGATGGAAGAAAAGACCAAACATTGACGATATCTGAAAAAGATGGCAAAAACTACAGACAACGTATAGTTGAGGAACATATTTCTTTGATTAAAGAACCTGGCTCAATATTTTTAGGGTACATTACACCTTCTTCAGGCACTGCCAAATGTATAGAACAAGAAATATTCAACTTTATAATGAATGCTGGTGTATCGATGGATAACTTAGTCGCAATTGGATGTGATGGCACCAATGTAAATGTAGGAAAATACGGCGGTATTATACGGATGCTCGAAAAAAGATTGGATAGGCCATTACAGTGGATCATTTGTTTATTGCATATGAATGAGCTACCATTGAGACATATTTTTCAACACATTGATGGCAGTACTTCTGGACCTCTGACATTTTCAGGAATAATTGGCAAGGAACTGGAAAACTGCGAAAAACGGCCTGTAGTTCAGTTTCAACCTATTCCCACTAGCTTACCGACGGTTTCTATTGAGGATATTAGTACAGACCAGAAGTACCTATACAGAATAGTGGAAGCAATTTCAACGGGCATATTTCCAATTGATTTAGCAAACAAATCACCAGGAAAAATGTCACATGCTCGATGGCTAACTCGCGCCAACAGGATTCTTCGCTTCTATGTTTCAGTAGAGTCTGCCTCTAACAATCTAATCACCCTTGCAACGTATGTCGTCAAAGTTTACGCTCCAGTATGGTTTTCTGTAAAAACTCATCCCAGCTGTAAAGATGGACCGAGACACTTTTTTAAAATCATCGAGCTTTCTAGATATTTACCAACAAACTTGAAAGCTGTCATCGACCCAGTAATTCAAAGAAATAGTTACTTCGCACACCCGGAAAATGTGTTGATTGCAATGCTGACTGATTCCCAGCCACATATTCGAGAATTAGCTGCCCGTCGAATCTTGAAAGCAAGATCAGAGACTCCTGAAAAATTGCGCCTGTTTCAGCTACCAAAGTTAAACCTTAATACTTCAACATATTATGATATTTTGAATTGGCAACAAAATATTACTGAACCACCGATTTTAAAGTCGATAACCGAAGAAAATCTCCGATGGTTTGTTGATCGAAAAGGGGAAGGAGAAATAGATTTATTAAGTCTTCCTTGTCACACTCAAGCTGTTGAGAGGGCTGTCAAAGCTGTGACTGAAGCCTCACTTACTTTATGTGATAAAACAAGCAGAGAAGGATTCATCAAAACCCAGATAGAAGCGAGGAAGGCAATGCCGAAATTCGACAGCAAAAAGGATTTTACCACTAACTAGGGTCTATATTATTTTATTTATTATGAATTTATTTTTTTGTTATTTTTGATTATTTTTGTGTTGTAGCTATTATTTCAAATGCTAGTTTTATTTTAATAAACATAATAACCATTACTGTAATAATTTTTACAACTTTGAACAATTTATCTTTAAAATGCTGTTAATGTCTTTTTTACTCGATTTTCACCAAATTTTAACATAAAACCGGAGGCAGAAGATGAAGTTTGATTGTAACCAAATTTAATATGGTAGCAAAACTCATAGTTTGGCACCATTTCACCGCTGTGCCCGCAGTAAAATCGAATTTCTTTTTTTCTTCATACAAATGTGGCCCAGCCTAGCCTACATATGTATATCGTTGGAGATCATTAAAAATCAAAATCTAAATAATAAATTGAATAACAAACTAGGATAAGGACTCCAATCTTCCAATAACAACCACTTAACCCATTAGATCTCTATTTACAACAACTTTCAAATTTCTATTAAATCAACCCCTTATAACAAAACACCACACAAAATAAACAAAATAATAATAATAATTCATTACACGATTAGATTCCCTTAATCAATACAATCGGGAGCCACATAGGTACATAGGTATATGTGTGTGTATATTTGTATAAGGTTAGGTAGGTACCTACGTACATAATAATTTATCCAAAAAGCCAATTTCATTTCATTTTCCATTAAACACAGACATTTCCTAAATAGAAAACTGCCCACCTCTCATACTCTTCCTCCTCCTCCAACAAAACCAAAAAGGACACACATATGTTACTATAATAGGTATTTCTCGGTTCCTAATGCATAATTCATTAGCAATTGAAAAAATGTCAATGGTCAAACGTATAATATTTCAACCCCGATTAATTTTATACTTAACCTCTGGAACCGCAACTATACGACTTTCTTCTCTATTTAATCTCTCCTCTGTTCGTCCTTAATTCAAATACCTACTATCCCTTAGGCAACATTCACACACAAATACATACGAGTACACTTCTAAACATTGCTACGCAAATATTTCCCATTTATTTTGGAACACATTGAGGCGAAGCAAATACATAAACATATATAGGGAACACCGGATGAAACTTAATTCACAAGCATAACGACCACATGATAATTATTTATAATTTGTCATTAGTGATGTTTTCTGTCCTGTACTCGAGACTGGCTAGAACCAAACGCAGGGTAAAAGGGGGATGGAGAGACTCTTTACCGAGTCTCTGTTGTCCTTAAAGTCCCACGTTTTAATTCAGATTCCATCACCATGCAAGTAGAGAAGCAGTTTAAACCTCAGTGCAAACATAATACATAAATGTATGTATGTGTTATACTATACTATGTGTTATACTATACTATGTGTTATACATATATAGATGAAGACTAAACGCACTAACTATCCATATTTATTGTTTTTCGTACATTGTACGGAGGAGACTGGTGTCCCCGTGGTGACACACAAATATCGAGCGCTTAGTTACAGGTTACCGAATTTGACTATGTCCAATGTATACAATTTTAACCAGAACAGGGTGTTTTGAAAACTAGAGGCTTTGGAAAATAAGCAATCATGGAATAAGTATTATGATTTCAATTTTAGGTATTCGTTGAAAACTGTTAACCCACATTTCTAAATCCAAGTTTTACGGCACATCCATAAGACAATATTCATGCTTATTTTGACATTCTCATGAATAGTCTATTCGTTAGAATGATTCTATTCCTTCGAATGAACTTTCTTAATTTTGAGATTCGAACGAATAACATTCATTTGCGAAAGATAGCATAAAATGAACTTAAAAAAAGATTCATTTTCATTATCAGCTGTTTGACATTTACTATATTTCTATTTGAATTAGTATGACCGTTTTACATTTTTTTTTTGTTTCTAAGCATTTTATAGATGTTGGATAAAGAATCAAGAAACAAAATAAATAATACACTTTTTCATTATAAAGTTAAGTTTAACCATAAAGAACTACATATTCATTACATTTTTTGTGTCAACTCAGCTGTTTTGAAACTATTCTTGAAAAAATAAGGTGATCATGACGCGTTCTAAATTTTTATTTTTTTTGGTATACGCTTGGTCACACTAACATATCGAAAACAAAAGAGAAGTGTTTGTGAAATGTCAAAACCAAAAAGTGAAATCTTTGTTTAGTTGTAATTGTTTTGTTTATTGTTTAAAAATTTAAATTTCTTTGATAAAACCATAAAATAATAAATAAAAAATAAAAATATGGCATTTGTGTTGTTTATAAGTGAAGATGGTGTTGAAGAAGTGCAGAGGAGAAGGATAGTGGATGCTTTCCGTATCAACGCGGGTGGTAAAAAAAACCCTTTGCTACCTCCGGATTTTCTTCCACTATTTTGATTAACTTTTCCTTTTGTTCGCGGTTTGTGCAGTTGGAATGCGATTTATTTTCCATGAAATAATTAAAAACATACATGTTTTGTTGCTTACTGGACAGAAAAATTCAAACGACACAAAAATGACATTTAATTCTATTCTTTCGAATCTCAAAATTGAATTAGCTTTCGCAAATAAATGAACTTTCTATGGATTGGGTGAACTTTCGATTTGTTCGATTAACATTCTAATCGCCGAGTCTCAAAATTAAGTTTCAACGAATTCGACTCACTTTCGAACGAAAGAGAATGTCAAAATAAGCACCATTATCTCGCTTATTCGAATACTCAGTGATTCGAACGAAAATTTTTAAACTTAGATATCTTTTATTTCGAATACTCGCCAAAACTGGTACTCTGTTATTCGAACTTTGCTCGGTGTTTCTTTGTTTAGCGCTTTATACTCGTTAAAGAGACAAAAAGCATTTCCCCTGAAATATTGGAGAAAAAAATTTGTTCGATAAAGACATATCGATTTAAGTTTAGTAGGCTTATTAAAACCCCGTGGTTTTAATAAGACTATGTTCCTTAAAGTACGAATAAGCGAGATATTCAGCCCTATTTTGACATTCGATTTCATTAGAAAGTATGTCGAATTCGAATAATTTGTATTTTGAGATTCGTACGATTAGAAAGTTCACTTTATCAATGGAAAGTTCATTTATCTTTCGAAAACTAAGCAAATTTTCACTTTCGAATCGTTCGAAAGAAATGTCATTTCATTCTCGTTTAATTTTTTCTGGCGAATAGATTCATAAAACATTCAAAATTCAAGTGTGACCAGATATGTGTAAATTAAATACGCTTTGAAGTTGCCTTCTTCCTAAATACCTGTTTTTATTTGTTTATCAATTTGGAACACAATTTAGTTTACATGAAAATTTAAACATAAATCAAGTAATTTATTATACAGAGAAGTTATACGGTTATTTTACTTCTTTTTGACTTACCATACTGTTTTGTAATGCTCCCAAACTTTAAAATGTCAGTTTTTATTGATGTTTTTCAAATTTAAACATTACCGGGCCGTTAGCATTATTTACTTTATTTTTCTTTTTTTAGACCATAATTTTTTTTTAATAAAAATCATCAAAAAAAACAGCTTGGTCATACTTAATCAGATTGAAATGTCAGTAAATTTCAAACAGCTGATTTCGGAAATGAATTTCATTGCGGTTCATTTTATGCAAATAATTCGATAATGATAACGATTTTTTCGCTCGACTGTCAAAATATGCAAAGTTCATTCGAATGAAAATATTTAATTCTATCCAATTAGCTATTCTATCAAATCTAAAAATAAGCATGATTACTATGGTCGTTCCAAAAAAAAAATAACTGGAAAATATTTTTTTACAGGGATTAGTTATCAGTTTAAAGAAAATTTTCAGAATTAAGAAAACTCGATTTTTGTATACGTTTTATTAAATGAGGACCAAAAATTCCTCTTGCAGTTTTTGGATTGAAAAATCTTTTAGTTTTATTAGTGCTGGAGCTGGAGAGAGAAGATGAAAGAGAACGCGTAAAATTTCCAAGAATAACGTATAAATTGATATGTTATATAAAATAATTATAGAGTAGAATTGATTCATGAAAATCAATGCGGAACTAAACGATGCATTGCACAGTGGTGCAGTTCACTAGCAAAAATCAAAAAAGTCAGCGAGTTCTAGTTTGTTTATTTTTTTATCGTAATTTAATTTTTTTTTGTACAATTACGAAATCCATACAATAAAAGTATAAATGGAAAACATTAAAAAAAAAAACTCTAAAAATCGTTTAGAAAATTTGGAGTCAACGTAAACGTAAGTAGTAATAAATATAATATTTTCTAAACTATTGATATCGAACGAACATGGCTTTTGAAAAAGAAATCTAGTGTTACATTACACTGTCCGATAAAAATTGTGAATACAGATTTTTCAGAATCAGTAGCGTGCCTTACATTTGCACCATACTGGAAAAAATCCTTTATATAAAGTGTTAACCTGCACATGAATTTTTCAATGCTTCCGACATATGTAACTCCCACACGACCTGCGTGGTGCAGAGTTGAGTCTGAGTGCGCTCTGATTGACAATAATTGTATTTCAACCCTCATTAAATATTATCTTAATCTAAGGATACCTTAGTAATTTTGGTAACTTGCCACTTGAGTTTCTGTTGAGCAGCTTTTGATTTTAGGGCATTTAAAAAAGTTCTTAGTGATATGAAATTTTTGCCATTTCAAAATGCTTAGTATGACATCTCTGTGTGAGGTTTTTTAAGAATAGTACATATGCAAAACAAAAGAGAAAGCAAACACCCCTATCTTTCTTGTACTGACAATTTTTATCGGACAGAGTATACTCTGATCGCTATAGAGAACGACCATCAAGTTGATTGTATCTATACACAATTTAGTTAAGGGTTCAAGCTGCCTCATGGTCTTATTTTAATCAAACTTTCATCTCTTTTGTTTTCCCTCAGCTTTCGTTCATCAATTCAGATAGTGTTTGCAGGGAAATACTAAAAATAACAAATTCTATAAAGAAGAATCACGTTCGATTCGATAAACGTAGACTTTGATGTACCTCAAGGTAGTCACCTTGGTCCACTACTCTTTATATTTGCCATCAATTACTTTATTTCAATAGTAAATTCCTGTATGGGTACTTACATATCTACGCTGATCATATCACTTTATTTAGAACCAACAAAGACCAGAGTCCCTTTAAAATAACTTAAATATTTTTTTTCGATTTGTGTTCTTATAATGTGCTTTTGAATGTGTCGAAATACCAATCGATGTCCTTGAACAATTTATAAGGGCGACGCAATGTTTGGTTTTTAGCCGTTGGAGCAAGAAATCTTCGTGTAATCTGGTAACATCTTCATTTACAACTGTTTTATTCGTCCCTAGTTAGAATATGCGAGCACTGAATTTTCGCCACAGTATACTCTGTACATATTAATCCCTATTTTATAACATTTTATTAAAGTTAAAATCGGAAAAAAACATTATTTGTTTTTTAAGTATCGAACTGACTTCATATGACTCTTTGACATTTTTTACAAACGTCAAAAAAGGTCTGTTAACTTTTTTTTTTTTTTTGCACGAACTGACTTTGTTTTAGGTATGTTATGTATATTTATTAAAAAAAAAATAGCTATAGTGCGATACTAATTAGAAAATGTTTAAAATTAAGAAAGAAATAGTATTCTACTTCAAAGTTAATTAGTACATAGTAGCAAAAAGTAGCATCATGCTTATATCTAACACTAGGCTGTTTAAAAATGTTCGCTGTTTTTATTTTCTGTTTTTTTTTTTTTAATATTTAGTTATTTTAGGTGAAAATACCCGACGAGAAAAATAATGTTACAAATGCTTGCACTAAGTTATAGTACCTTTGTATATATAACCTATAGTACTATCATGGAGCGTGATATTGTGGTACCAACGCTATCCTGGCGGTGGCGCTGAAATTAGCAGACGATTTTACATTGGAGAGTAGGATAAGATACAAAACAAGTAGTAAAAAAGAGAATATTTTATTATTAAATTTAGCAGAGACAAATCTAACAAGTACTATCGCTATGCTTAAGATGTCGCCCCAATCGTTCATTTTCTAATTTTGTATATAAAAAAAAATCAGTTGAGTGGTTCAGAAAATATTAAATTTTGACTGACTCTTCAAACAACTTGAACCACTGTGCATTGCTGATTAAGTTTTCATTTTAAAATTTGTCTCAAAATTGCAGAGCGGAAACTGATAATCACGTAGAAAAAAATTGCATTGTTTTATACGAAAATTTGTTACTTTTAAGCAACGACTTGAAAGAGATTTATTTTAAATTCGAACATTGAATAGGGTACACAAGAGTAAATTACATAAAACCTACATATTTTTCAATAGAATTAAAGAGATGAGGGTTGTTGGCAAAAAAAAAGAAAAAGTATTTTAAAAATTGTACCCAATGTTCCTGAATATTAAAAAGTGTAAAACATATCTAACAATGAATGTCTAAAAGTTGAATTTCGAAAAGTGGGTATGTTATACATACTCGTATTTGTATAACCAAAAATACAAGGGATGTTTTATTGTTAGAAATGAGTGACTGTTGGAAAGAGAATGAAAAAAGAAAATTAAAAATTTAGGCACGTTGGATTTTTTGAGAAAAGTTAAGTCCATGCGATTGCTGGAATTACTTGTTTTACAAATGTGTCAAAATCATGCCTATCATTTGACATTTCATTGTACATCACACAACAACTAAATAATTCTTCAACTGAGAACCGAAAATTCAGAACAAATTGTATCTTAATTTCATTTAATTTCGCTTCGTACACATTTCTTTCCCTTTGGTTCCAATTTCCAATGTAAGCCATCTCTGCATTTGTAATTCCTATTTTCAGCTTTCAAAATGCTTGAAAATAAAGTGGTTTCGAATGGAAACTGTGTAATAGGTATAGGTTGCAACAATAATTTCAATATTCGTCATAACGATTGATTATATGATGCTTTTTTCGCATATCGATCGCTAAGATGTTTACACATCGAAACAAATAAAATTGAGAACATTTTTAAATTTTCGTGTAAATTGTAAAATTTAGGTCTGAAGTTGCGCAATTTCGAGGTGGTCTTAACTTCAAAAATAAACAAAGTGTCAAAACTGAAATAAGAAATTTTTTTGACTTTTTTTCAATCTTGATAAATGAAAAATATGGTTGTCAAAATATGAACTACATATAAAAAAATCAAAACAAATAAGGCAGTGAAATCTCGTAAATCTGAGGAATCGTCAGTAAAAATTCTCTGTTTTACGGTATTACACAGCGCATGTTGAGTCTTGCATGAATGAAGTGCGAGAGAGAAAGAAAAAAAAATGAAACAGAAAAAAAGAATTCGACATGCACGGGTAGGATATTCCTTGCATGTTTTTGACGTTTTTCTTTCTCCTTCTCCGTTGTTTTTCGAATTTGCTTCACTTCGTTTTTTTTTTCTTTGTTAAGCAAACATCTCTAATATGGCTATTGCTAATTAAAATTAAATAAAATGGACTAAAGCGAGTTGATTTTCATTTATGAAATGAATCTAATAAATTGTTGAAATCATTCCCTGATTCCATTTTTGTATTTTAATTATTTTTTTACTTGCGACTTATAGGTACTATAAGGCAAGTTATGCATTCGTAAAAAAAATCGAACTCGAGATTTTGATCAAAGTTGACATTACGATGATAGCGAAGACCAAAAAAGTGGGTCTCGCAATTCTGCCTGTCTGTCTGTCTGTCTGTCTGTCTGTCTGTCGGTTCGACTACAGCCTAAACGGCTCGGCCGATTTTCTTCAAACTTGGTAGATATGGGTTTTAATTTTTTACCCCCGGACGTTTTTTTCTATTTTTTTTAAGACCAAAAATAACGGTACCTGCCATACGATTTTTTTTCGAAATTTTATAAATATTTTTTTTTCTCAAAAACTGTCCCACAGAATTTTTTAAAAAAAATTTGAAAAATTTCATTTGGTTAAAACTAGCTAATGGTTGAAAAAAATTTTACAAAAAATTGTTATTTTCGGTAGCCCCCCTGGGTCCATTTTTTTTGTTTTTGATTTTCTCGAAGACGGTAAAGCCGATTTTTATAATTTTTTTTATGCCAAAGCTCCCCCAAAGTTTGAATATTATTGCATATTCAAATTTTCAATTTTTTAATTTTTGGATTTTTTAAAAAAAAATCAAAATTTTTTTTTGGAAACTCAATATTTCGAAAACCCCATGCTCGATTTTTTTCAAACTTGGCAAATAAAAGTTTCTTAATATAACCTACAAGATTTGAGAAAAAAAAATTTGTTTTATCTAAAACTAACGGTACCTTCCATACAAATTTTAAAAAATGGTTTTCGAAAATCGCATTTTTCTCGAAAACGGTTCCGAGAATTTTGCTAAAATTTTTTTTCTTTTGATTAATCTTTACGATTTATAATTTAATAAAAAAAAATTTAAATCTAGATATTACTGACTGTACCTACCATAGAACGATTTTTTCGAATTTTGAATTTCTTATTATCAACTTAACGGATTTTAATGAAATTTTTTATAAAAAAGCTCCTAAAAAGTTTAAAAAACATTGCATTTAAAAACTTAAGAAAAAATATTTTTTTCAATTTTTAGAAAAAAAAGTAATTTTTTTTTTGAAAAATTCGATATCTCAAGAACGGTTTAGTATTTTTTTTGGAAATTAGACTTTTATTCGTGCAATAATAAAAACTTAAGGTTGGCGTACCAAAATTTTTTCTTAAAAGTGTTTTAAAAATTTTGTACATAAAAGCTTATTTTTTTAAGGAACCACTACACTTATAATTTTTGTTCCTGCATAAATTCATATTTGCATATCATTCTGTTTTTATCTCTTACTACTTAAAGAATTTAAAAAAATTCATTTTATCCTTATGAACAGTTTTCTCTAATAACATTCGTTTTTAAAATTCCTAGTCTCTTACATAGGAGCAAGTTCGTGCGACCCAGTCGTGCATTTTATTTTTAATTACTACACCGAAACACCGAACGAACAAAGAAGATTGAAATAAAAGATAGCTGTCAAATAATGCACAACACTGAAAAATCAGCAAAGTCTTCGTGTAATAATGCGCGCATCACCGAATGACAGTGGAAAACAAATTACCCGATAACTGCGCCTTAAATGCATGCGCTGTGTAATACCGCACTTACTCTATATTTGACCGAGTAAAATATGTGGGATCTCATCAATGTGAACTGTCAAAAACTGAAAGGAGAGGAGATTTGCTGTCATTGTGTTTTTTTTAGTTCTGTTTGTTTAGATGTTGCAAAACTGGTCTAATCTGTCAAAAACTGGATTATCGTAGTGATTTAACTTGATAATGTGACATTTCATTGGGAATTGTGAAATCTTGAATTATACAGAACTTTTTATTTACTGTGGTCGCATTTTCAATTTTTGGTTATCTCTAAAAAATAAAGTTCTCAATTAATGCAGCGCAGGTAAAACTTTTTTAATAGCATTTAAATTTAATCTCCGCCAACACCCTGTTATCTTATTTGAACCCTCGCCCAACGGTAACAATAATTTACGCAACAAGAACAAGAAAAAAAACTGTATATACATAATTACAGAGCCTGTCAATATTCGACGATAATAATTCATGTAATCATTTTCCAAATATCCCATTTGTCCTGAACCCATATTTCTACTCGTATATCGAATATTCTACTCCTATAAATGCACACGTCAACTTAGCCTTTGCTTGATTAGAGCTTTTGCTAACAGATATCGGTGCCGGTGGTTAGTTGTTATAACGTGTTAAGGTGCGGTGGGGCGCGGTATGCGGGGTGAATTGCCTATAAATATAGATACGAGTATAATGTTTTTTTTTTCCCACATTTTACCATAAATGCTGTGAAATGTTATGTTATATGTTTCAAGGCACTCTAGGCATGGATAATGATGACAACCACATGCTGGCTGGCGTCCTTTCAAAAACCAAATCCCACCCTCAAGCTCAAAAACTCCCAGCAAACCCCCATAACAAATAACCTTTCCGACATTGGCATTCAGACGAGTATACGCTCGATGCTAAGTTTGTTATTTGGTGCGGTGCGGTATGGCGGTTGGGACTTTTGAGGGGGTGTGTTGTATTGATGATGAAGATGGAGAGTTGTGTGTTCGACTATAATTGGTATCCATTTATATTCATTTTGATTGAATTGTGAAATATTTATTTAATTTATTCACCAAACCGTTTGGCCAGGTGGTTAAATTTCCTGATCGTTAACTTATTACTTATGGCGCTGATGTGTGTTTTAAATAGAAAACACACACAATATTGTTGTTAGAGTACGAGTACCTACGCTGTCAAGTGGTGGAAAAACAGAAACGGTAAAAGAGAAATAAATAAATTAATGTTTTGTGGTCGAGAATTAAACTTATATTTACACACACTTTCGGGTATTTATATGGGGGTGGATATTTTTGTTCTTTTTCAGTGAGTATGTATGTATCCCTGTGTCCTGTGGGGGAGGAAGGATATGGATATGCTATGGGAAAGAATTTTATTTATGGATGAATGGGATATGTCAATATGTGTGGAGAAATTAAGCTCAACATGCGGTTTGGCTTTTTCACGTGATAACAACAGTAGATTTAATTATTTTCTTTTTAATTGATAGCCCAATCTGGGAGAGAAAAAATTGATTTTCTATAATGATAAGTTATGCGGATGAAATTATATGATTGAAATTGTGGTAAGTAGGTGTCGTATTCGAAGCGGTTGTGGTGAAGATGGGATTTAAAAAAAGAACAAAATTAACAAACGGTCCATCATACGAATAAAATTGTTAAGAAATTGAGGTCGAAGATCTATTTTCTAAACGGGAAGAAAAATAATGTTTTTTTTCTCAGTCGATATAATTTAAATGCAAGAAACGATCTGCAAATTTGCAAGAACCCTTCGAAATCTTGATATAAATAATAAATCCGCTGGTCCTGATGGTATAGCCCCCATTCTTCTGAAAAGCTGTTCTTCATCGCTGACAAAACCATTGCGTAAGGTTTTCCATCGCTCCTACTGTTCTGAAATCTTCCCTTGAAGATGGAAAACAACAGTTGTCCAACGTCTTCCTAAAAAATAATGCTTCCCCTTCTTCTATCGACCAATTTCACTTGTGTCCCTTCTTTACAAGGTTATGGAATCGCTGATAAATCATCAGCTCAAGAAATATCTCGAAGATCGCAATAGGGCTCTGATGGCACATCTCACCAAAGAGTGGAACAGAACTAAGGCATTTGATAGAGTTTGACACCAAGCTCTCTTATCGAAATCCTTATTCTTTGGATTAAAAATTATCTTCTAGATCGTTCAATACAATGTTGTATTCGACGGTTTCAAGTCTAATATTTTCAAAATAAATGCTGATGTTCCCCAGGGCTCAGGTATGTCTCCGATTTTCTTCCTCATTTTTATAAATGTTCTCTTGTCTGAAACTTCTAATCTGCTTCATTGTTTTACCGACGATTTTACCCTCAACTTTTCATACTCGTTCTCAAATTCACGTCCATCTGCTTCGGAAGTGGATTTGCAACGGTATCGCATGATTAGCTCATTAAACTCCGAACTTTACACCATTGTTAAATGTGATACAAAGAATCATGTGGAGTTTAATGCTTCGAAAACTCAATGCTGTCTATTGTCGTTGAAGCGAAATGTACCCCTTATGCCATTGTCCATGCATGACCACTTGCTTCTAAGACTCCGAAAAGCTCTCAGTACTCGGTATGTGCGTCAACGACGATCTTCGTTGGAATGACCACATTCTCGAGACCTCCAAAAATGCTGCTAAATGCTTAGAATTACCATATAGAACCAAGACATTTTTCACCCCTTCTGATCTAGCCATCATTTATAAGGCGTTTAGACGTCCAAAACTCGAGTATAACTCACATCAACAGAGCGTTAAAACTGATAGGAAACAGAGCTATCATGGATTCATCCCCATCTCTTGAACACCGTCGGAATGTTTTATATATTCCCTTGCTTTATCGCTTCCTTCACAAGAAATGTTCACTCGAAGTAGATTATGGAATTATTTACCCGGCACGGTTTTCTCTTGGCATTTCAATTTGTAAACATTTAGACTAATGTTCATCGCCCTCCCCCCCCCCCCCCCCCACTAATTTCCACATCGCTTCTGCTGTATTTAAAATTATAAGGGTCTCTCGATAAGCCCTTGAGCGTCTGTGAGTTATAAAAAAAAAGAACGAGCGTTTAAATGCTAATAAACGAAAAGTGGACGTTAAAGAAATATTAAAAAAATATCCAATATTTTTAATTTTGCGTTAATTTAAAGGTGCTTGTAGAAGTATTAGTTACGCTTACGAAGAAATCGAAAGTTCATAAGCGATCACTACAGGAATGATGCGCGATCGTTCACATCATTCGTTCACAAACGCAAACATTTGGCATCACTTTAAACTTCAACTCTTCAGTATTGTAAATCAACGCATCAGCAACAGCTGTGCACACATCAGAATCGCAAACAGTGATTACAAATTGATGCACATACGAGTATATTTGACGTTTGTGAAGTTGCCTAACGATGACAGAGGAGACCAACAGAGTGGATTTTGGCATATCGCTCGTTTGTTTGTCTGTACGTTCACTCTGCATTCGTCGTCTTTAAATTCGAATCGGAAAACGGGTAGCTGCCATAAAACTATTTTGAATTTTTGTTTTTCTCTCGGAAACGGCTCTAACGGTTTTGATGAAACGTCGTGTTTTTTTTTTGGTTTACGCGAAAATGAACATAACTGAAAAGGGAATATGACTTTTTTTCGAGAAAATTGTTTCAAATTCAATATGATGATGGGAAATGTGGATTTGGATTTTAAAGCCAAAAATTTAATTCTTCAAGTATCGCAGACATTTCTCTTTTTTACATTTTCCCTTGTTACTGCACGTTCGCCATTTTCCATTTTCATTGAATGCAAATTATGCATACAAATTTTAGGACCTTTGCATTCACTTGAAGGGGAATTTTTGTTGCCATCTTTAAAAACTACTTTTATTCATTCCAAATTGATTTGCCAATCTTTTGACATTTAAAAGTTGAAAAAATTGGACAAGACGTCCGTCGTCGTTGAGAACTAATATCAGTAGAAAAATCATTTTAAAATTGTCCTGTTGATACATCGTCAACATGTGATCATTATTTATCAGGACTCTTGTAATCTGTCACATTTACATTTTTTTTTTATTTTGAAACAAAAATCAAACAGAAATGCCTTCGAAAGGTAGGGTTACGCCATGTTGCGTAAAATACGAGAAATTGTGAAAGGTTGGTTAGCTTTCTTGTTTAGTGTCAATATCCAAAGCCACTATAATTTTTGTATCCCTACATACATTTACACATAAATATACATATACCTACTCAATATGCATGCAAACATACGTGTACATAACTTCAACTCTACTATTCTTAGCACCTAAGGTCCTGCATTTATTCCTCGTATTTTTTATGAGACATCACAGCTATCCCTAGCGTGCATGGCTTCTACCTCTATCTCCTTAATTCACAAAATACAACAAGAATAAGGAGACCGCATGTAAAGTTATAAAGCAAAATCCAGAACTAAAAAATACACCCCCGTTCAAGGCAGATAGGATAAATAAAAATGTCATCTGTTGGCGTTTCCACACTAGAACCTTAACCAGCGTTTTCTCTGTGCCTCGTCAGGTTTTTTTTCTGATTTTCTTTTTGTTCGGTTTTCTTGTCGTCCCCATCATAACCACATGCATCTTCTTGGTGTTGGATGTTCTGTTGGCCATAGTCTTTTTGTTGGTCGCTTTTTTTCATATTCCTCAGCTGCAAAGCTCTTTTTATTTTTCGTTGTTTGTTTCGCAATTTTTTTTTCTATTTATTCTTTCTTTTTCTTTTCTATGAATATTGAATGTTATAAAAGTTGGAAAAGAAATAGAAAGGTAAGAAACACCGGTTCAAGAGGGAGAATTGAATGAGCAGGAAGGACATGAGTTGATGGTTGTTCGTTCCATTAAGATGGCGATGAGGAAAAGGCGTTTCCGCCCAAAAGTCGTATCATTTACCGCGGATCGTTATTTCCTTTAGAAGGAGGATGCTAGCACAAAACTTCACCCTAAGGGATTTTCTTTTACATCCGTTGCACTTAGTTTTTTTTTGTGTTAATATACATAATTCAGTAAAGGAGACCGGAGAGGGATTTTGATTTTAAGATAGGTATGAACACTCTGAGATTCTAAAGTGGAGCATAACGACAACAACAAGAACAAGCAAAACAAAAAATACAAAGCGGAAAAGATTTATCCTTCTGTCATTTTTACTAACTTCATTTCCTTTTCATCGAAGAGGGATAGCAGAAGAAGAAGATATTTTAAAAGACTTCAAAGTTCAAACACAAGGATATTGTATCCATTTTATCCGACATATCATTTTATTCAACTGAGTTTTATCTATTTTTTTTTTCTCGTTGCCAATAAAGACACCTTTAGGTGAGTTTACATCTTTAAACTTTTTATTTGGAAACTTACAGCTTTTAAGCCAAATGGATATTATCCTTGTTGAATATTCTAGAAGCATACAAAAAAGAGATGCAAATTTGCTTGTTCTTTCACTTTTTTATTTTGAAAGGTGATGCTGAAAAGTCTCACGAGAAATCACAAAAAAAAATGAAAACAAAAAGAGAGCAAAAAAATATAGTAACAAAACAACTACCACATTAAGAATGCCAAAGAAGGGCGAACAAAGAGGAAATAAATATATGTAAAAGTAAAAACAAAAATGGCGTGAACTTTTGTGATATTTTACAACCAAAAAGGGATTTTTCTTCTTGTGTGGGTGTTGTTGTTGCTTTTTTTGTTTCTACTTTGTTTGTATGCTTCTTTTTTTATTTGTTTACTTGTGATTATTCTTTTGTAGAGGAAAAAACACAAAGTGTAAAAACTTATTTATGTGCTTTATATTTTTCTTGCAATTTAAATACAACATTGCAGAAGTAACAGCAGAAGAAAATAAAGTTTTTACTTATTTTTCTTGTGAATGATGGCAGAGAGTTAGCGAGAGAGAGAATGTGTTTAAAACGGTAAAGGAAATGCAAATTATGTATTTGTAAAATTTATTTGAATGGATTATACCTAAGCAAGTGAGTGGGATTTTGGCAAACTTTTGACGAATGGAGTATTTTTACTGTTGATAATTTAATAAAAAGAAAATAATACAAATTTTTTAATTGGTAAAAATAGTACCTACCTAGTAGATATGAAAAAAGTTTTTTAAGATTTCTCTTATTCGGCTTATTTGGTCTCAATAATTTATTAATGAAAGACTTTCATTAGTTTTCCCGACGTTTCGACTGAGGTTTCAGTCGAAGGTTTCAGGGGCACTTTATCTTAAAAAACTTTTTTCAAATTATAACGAATTGGTCAAAAAAAAAACTTCTTATGATAGTAGTAGGTAGGGAAGGCGGTGAAATTATGTACGGGGCAGAATGAGTCTTACACAAAAACTTATCACTTCACTGCAAGAACATTTTCATACATAACTGTCTCAGTATAAGAAGCCTGTGAACTTTCGAGACCCAAAAGGGG
The DNA here is from genome assembly GCA_911387755.1 of Chrysotoxum bicinctum. Lineage (NCBI taxonomy): Eukaryota > Metazoa > Arthropoda > Insecta > Diptera > Syrphidae > Chrysotoxum > Chrysotoxum bicinctum. The sequence continues at coordinate 70,751,626 of OU426990.1, read as the reverse complement.
TCGGATGTAATTCTTGGCTTATTTTTTAGCTGCTCAATCTAGTTGATATCTTATATTTACTGTCTTTCGTTGAGGACAGTGCGCTAGAACTATCCTGACCGCTTTTTATAACGTTCTTAATTGTAAGTGCTAGTGTAGAACTTCCGATAGAAAGAACTGTAACACTAGCTGTCATATACTAAGAAATGTTCAATGTACTTTAGCAAATCACAAACAAAAAGACTTACACCAGAACAAAGTTTACAAAACTTGGAAATTTAATTAAAAAATTCGCGCTCTGTTGGCCAAACTTCCGTACAGAAGAAGCCATCGCCGCTGTAGACGTGAGTGTAATTGAGGACCCGAATTTACCGATCCGACCCCGATCTCAACAACTCAGTCTCTGCCCGTCCACTACCTACTTGGAAAATTTTGAGGAAAGATCTTGGCCTTCATCCATATAAGATCCAATTGGTGCAATAATTAAAGCCAGAGGACCATCAATTGCGTCGTGTGTTCGAAGAATGGGCTGAAAACCAACAGGAAGCTGGGTTTTATTGATTTTTTGATAGCTTTGAAAATAAGAAAAGTTGGTGAAAATCACGGTAACCCTGTGTGAGCTTTAAATATTGATAAGTTTATTCAAAATAATGAATACAGAATGACCAGACCTTTCCATGGATGTGCCAATCTTCGCAATTTTCGAAAACAAAGTTTTTTAAATTTTTGAAAAAAATCATGGACTAACTTGTCTACAAAAATCATTGTTTTTCCAAAGTTCACCAATGCCACCGAGATATACATCAAACGAAAGGTCTATTCAATACCTACACACGCATGCAAGCCTAATTGAGGCTATGAGTGCAATAGTGGCGTAACCCACTTTCTTTTCAAAAATGAGTTTTTCATAAAAATGGGTCTCTTAATATATCTACACTCAAAACTAGATGGCACTCAAAAAGGTGTTATTGCATTTTATAATTTGATCATAGTTTAAGTGCAATAGTGGCGTAACCTTCATACTTCTCTTAGAAACTGTTTAGATTGTGACTGCTCTACGCGCTAGGCAGGGGCTGAGGCAAGATTCGGAAATGGCTAAAGTATCTACCGATACTTTGGTAATAACTTTTGATCTCATGAAGACCCTTCCAACTCCAGCACTAATAACAGGAATTGTATATTACAAAAGACAATTTTGGACCTTTTGCTTCGGCATAAATAATAAGGGTACTGAAAAAGTTCACATGTATGTTTGGGATGAGTCCACAGCGTCAAGAGGGCCTCAAGAAATTGGATCTTGTCTTATGCATTATTTTAAGAACGTAGGACAGTCAAAAAAAATTATTATGTATTCTGGCCAATGTGGGGGCCAAAATAGAAATATAAAACTTTCACTGTTGTGCTAATTTTTGGTATCCCATCCCGATTTTATGGTTGAAAAAATTGACAATAAATTTTTAGTTAGTGGCCATTCCTATTTGCCATGTGACCGAGATTTTGGTATATTAGAAAAGAATAAAAAAAATGTATAAGGATATCTTCGTCCCAGATGATTGGGTTCACGGCATTTCTTCGGCCAGAAAGAGAAACCCATTTGAAATTGTGAAAATGACTTCATCTGATTTTTTTTCCACGAAATCTCTCGAACAAAATATCGCAAATAGAAAACTGTCCATTTCAAATTCCAAGGTTGAATGGCTTAAAATTCAGTGATTACATTTCGAAAAAAGTAAACCAATTTCAATTTTTTATAAATATTCTATTGAAATTGATGTTTTACTCGAAGAGGTAAATGTAAAAAAGAGACAATCAGTTAATATTAAAAAACTCAACCAGCTTGTTGTTCAAGCAACTATACGATAAAAAAAAACAAAGACTTAATTGAACTGCTTCAATTTATACCACCAATCCACCACTTTTTTTTATAATAATTTAAAAACGTCAACAAGTGTTAAAATCGAAATATTTGACGATTTATCAGACGAGGAGTAATATCAATAATAAGTTTAGCGTAACCTTTCTTCTTTCTTTATTTTTACAGAAAACCATGAATGCAATAGTGGCGTAACCCACTTTTTTTTCCAAAATAAAGTTGAATTTAAAAAAAAAAAAAAGCTTGCCCTACAAAATATGCCTTTTTTCAAACTATCCCACGTTTTTAGATACAGTCGACGTCACTTATAACGACGTTGCTTATAACGACCAGCCGCTTTTAACGACCACTTTTCCTTCATTTGGTTGGTTTTCATACAAATTGTACTAGTGCGACGTCGGATATAACGTCGCCGGCTATAACGACTCGTTGGATATAACGACGAATTTATAACAAAAAATACTTTTCTGTCGCCGCTTATAACGACCAAAAATCATATCGCTTTCGAGGAGAACGCTGCAGTGGTGGGAAATTATCCAAAGATACGAGTAGAGTAACATTATTGGTCACATGCAACATGACGGGCTCTATAAAAAGAAAAATTTTTGTAATCGGAACATCGAAATTACTCCGTTGCTTTAAGAATGTCAAATCTTTGCCCCTTTATTAAAAAGCGAACAAAACTATATGGCTGACATCAGATATTTTTGGTTACATTCGTCAATGGGACAAAAAGTTAAAAAAAGATCCAAACTGTTGAAGAAATTCTGCAAGAATTAACTCCAGATGATCAAGACGAAGATAGTGAAGTAGATGATGAAGATCCAGAAATAAATGTTATTCCCCCTTCGGACATAGAAGCTATAAAAGCTATTGAATTACTGTGCAATTTTGTATATTGCAATGCTTACAACGAAAATATTCGGCCCTAGCGAGCGGAAAATTTTCCGATTTTGTACGATTCGGGGGATTTTTGCTTCGAGGTATTTTTCCGAACAGCTGTTCGGAATTTTTCTCCGACATTATTTTAACACACATGGCAAACTGCATTGAAGTGCGATCAAGTGCTTTATTTGTGAAATTTCTGACAGTTTAATGTAATTTATTTTTTCGATTTAGTCAGACACAAATTCATCGCGGAACAAATTGCTCCAACGCATTTGTGTATTATTATTCTTTCCGATAGGATACCTTGAAAGCAATTTAAACCTCCGACAAAGTATGCATTGCGGAGAATTATCCGCTCCGAACGGATACCTCGCTAGGACCGATTATAAGCCATCTTTCTGGTCTTGAAAAAAGTTTAAAAATAATATTTAAAATAAATAAAAACAAAACAAACAAAATTAACTCATACAAATTTGAAAATATATGTGTACATACGTAGGTACGTACATATATTGTTGTATTTTTTTTTTTAATTTTTTGTGTTACGTCGGATAAAGCGACCGCCGGCTATAGCGACCAGTTTTGCTTGGTCCCTTGGTGGTCGTTATAAGCGGCGTCGACTGTAAATCAAAATTGTCAAAGAAAAAATACAAAAAAATGTTTTAAGAAAATCTGTTTCTTAAATCTCTCGTAGCTCTAAAGTGAATTTTATGGGTTACGCCACTATTGCACTGACAGCCTCAATTGTCCTGCGTGGTCTGGTTATCGAAATATGGCCATCCAAAGTGATTTTACCGAAAATTGACCCAAATCTAAAAAAGTCATCGGATGCGGATGGAGATATTTCCGCAACCAAGGCTCGTAACAGGTTGCAGTTTTCAATTCTGAATAGGGAATTAACAGACCTTTCCATGGATGTGCCAAACTCAAAAATTTATTTTTTTATTAATTTTGGTAAAAATCATGGACTAACCACTTGTCTTTAAAAATCATTATTTTTTCGAAGTTCACCAATGCCACCAAGATATACATCAAACGAGAGGTCTATTCAATACCTACATACATATCCAAGCTAAATCGTCCTGCGTGGTCTGGTTATCGAAATATGGCCACCCAAAGTGATTTCACTGATTCCACAGATTTTTGAGCTTTAACTACAACTAGAGGTTGCGTTTTTCAAAATCCCTGGTTAACATTTCGAGAGCTATTACCGCTATTGCAACTAGACTGAGATACAAATGTCCTTCCTTCCTAGTGCTGACAATTTCTGTTAAACAGAGTAAAAATTAGTTCGTTAATTATGTAATTTCAATGAAAAATTCATTCATTGTACCAATGAACAATTTTCATTACTATTCCAAAAGATTTTAATAAGGTATATAAAGAATCATCAGAAATCGAAAGAAGTATATTTCTCCTTTTTCGCATTCCTGTTTCACTCTTTTTTTTGTATTTATGTCAACAACATTTCAACTTGTCTTCAACATTGTCGTTCACAACAGCACTCACATCCATCCATATAAAATATCAAAAATAAAAGCCATCTTAGCATTTGAAGAATTTTTTATAAATGTTTGTGGCATCTATACATCCACTTTTCGAAAGTTTCCCAGAGCCGGAAACATGTGTGAATGTGCGGTCGAGAGTTGTGCATTATACACTACAACCATATTGGCTCTCAACTTCAAAGTCGACGTCAAAGACACCACAATATACACACACGAAAAATATCCCCGCACACGGAGTTCGACTACTTCAGTTTCACACTCTTGTAAGCTGAAAAGTTATGTGATATACTTGGCCTTATTTCCGACAAAAGGTAGAAAAGTAAGAAATTTTCTAAAACACTCACACTGGCTCCTGGATCGTGCATCCTTGCAACGAGCGCAAAAGCAACTCCTTGGATGTGTGATATTATATTTAAGGGGGCAGGGGTTACATTATCTCACCATCCATGATGAAGTTATAAATTGCAAAGATGCGCTACAGAAACTAAAGAACTTTTCGAGAACTCAAGACACCATCTTTCATGTTCATCGTTGTGTGTTGTGTCATCCTCGTTTGGCTATTATCATCATCAAAGTCCAGGGACGCTATAGTTTGCAGTTGTTGTTTCCTTTAAATGCCATTCCTTGCGAGTTTAGTTTCGCAGTTGAAGTGTATTCTATCCAATTATACTCAGAAATAGTGGGATTTCCTTTTTGAATCCTTGCAAAAGGGAAAAACGAGAGCTGTGTCGTCAAGAGCGTGGGTGTTGCTTCCAATGGGCATAATATACAAAAAAAAAAAGCAAAAACTTCTTCATGCTCCACGTGCGCCAGAGACTGGTAAAATTCTTGAGATGGTGTCTACGCAATATAAGGACTCCTTCAACATTGCAAAAGAATCCTAAGGATTCAATGTACTTGCATAGGTAGGTAGGTAGATAGGTATATATTTATGTACATCACTCAGGCTGATTTAGTTTTCTTGGTGTATCTCTCCTTTTCGTTGAATGAATTCCATTGTCTGACTATCATGATGACGATGAATATTAACAATTTGAAATTTTATTCGGTTCGGTTGCACAACATTTAAATTATTATTATTATTGTTGTTTTTTTTTTGCGATGTAGGATACTTATTTTTTGCCGCATTTGTTGTGTCCTTTGTGTTTTTGTTGTCTGTCCTATGAAGCCTTATCGGAGGGTAGAAAAAAATGTCGACAGACTTCTACTACAACACTGGGTACTTTTTTTTGTTCTTTATTTCCGCATATTTGCATCATAAAGAGCATTTCAATTAGTGGATGATCTGTATGCTGTATCTTTCTGTATACACAATATACACAATATCCTGTTTTTATATTATTTTCCATTTGCATTCTTTTTCTTGTAGGATTTTTTTCTCTATAAGTACATTTTTCCCAAGCTAATTTAATAGAAAAGCAAGGTAGACGTATGTAAGTGGAATTAAGGAATTTTTCAATGCTATATTCGGTTATATAACAAAAATGTTAAAATTTATAAAAAAAAATGACATATTCATAGAAAAGGGTCTTACACAGAACTGTTTAATATAACTTCCAAGAATCAAGTATTTTATTTTAATATGTCTTAAATCAGGTTTTTGTGTCTCCTGAATGGGATTAAAATCCATATCTACCAAGTTAAGAAAATCGGCTGAGCCGTTTAGGCTGTAGTCGAACCGACAGACAGGCAGACAGAATTGCCAGACCCACTTTTTTGGTCTTCGCTATCATCGTAATGTCAACTTTGATCAAAATCTCGAGTTCGACTTTTTTTACGAATCATAACTTGCCTTATAGTACCTATAAGTCGCAAGTAAAAATTAGAGGCCAACAACTCGTAAGGAACTTGAACTTATAGTGACTTAAAAATCTCCGCAAATCCTGTATGTGTATTCTTGGCAGAAATGAAGGGGACTACAATTTTCCACCGAGTCCGAACGTGTAGTGTAAGATGAGAAGCAGTTTTCATGACAAGGGATATCCTTGGAGGATTTGTCGCTTCCGTGCAAGAGGCAGTACCACTGAAAACATTTTCTTTTATTTTTAAGTGGCAGCAATAGGTGTTCTGTTCCATCTGCCACTCCTCGATAATTTCAACAAACAGACGGCGAAAAGCACAGTCGCCCTCGTACAAGCTTTTTCATAATGGATAAATCACGAAATTGGCCATTCATTCGGATTAGATAGGCTAAGATTACTTCTCTCGTTCCACCGTTCCCGTTCAATGTAGCGTGTTCCAGGCGGACCTTATGACGATTGAAGAAGTCCTCTTGGCTCAAAGAAAACGTGTTATCAAATATTGATATACGATACTTCTCAGATAGTCAAGCAGCTATTAAATCTCTTAACTTGATATCTACTAACTTTATAACAGCCCTTAACCGCACATCATCTCCTATGGAGGTGGCTCAGTAGTCCAATATTCAGCACCGTTGTGTGCCAGGACATAGGAACCAGGGAGCTGTTAGGCTGACGAACTCGACAAAAGTGTTGCAACTTTAGCAATATTACCTGATAAGGACAATATAGAAACACCCATTGCTGCATGTAAGCTAACAAACCACAGTCTTGCATCTTTGTCAAGATTATCACCAGCACTTCTATCAGAATAACCTATGCCCGCAATATAAACACTATCGGACATTAAAATAAAGAACTGATTGTCTCGGGAATACCATATAGTTATCAACATCTGCACACTGCACCAATGAAGCAGCATGCGCGATGATTGCGACCAGATATAAAAGGCAAATGTCAAGACGAACGGATGGTCATTTGATGCCAGTCGATTAGTGCTGCTGCATTAGTTTTAGTGTTTAAGTTTAAGATACAAAATCTTGTACATTACTATTTTAAATCAATAAATATATTTTTTTTTGCAACTTGAAAGAAGCAAGATTTAATTTGTTAGCTTATGCTGAAGCAACATGCTACATTGAGGACAAAACTTAGATGGAACAATTTAACCACCTTTCTGATGACAAAACAGATCTTGCCAAAGCTTGATCTGAAACGCTCTAAGTGCTTGTTATCCTTATGTAGATTGCATATCAGCTCCGCAATTGATTCTCGTATCATAACCGGACACTGACGAGAAGAGGTAGAATCAGCTCCACATCTTCTATGTACATGCCGTACTTTTTCCATACATCTTGGAGAGTTTTTCTTCGAGGAACCTAGTGATCTAATTAATATACATAAGACGTATTTTGTTGGTTATCTATACCTAGCCGGAGTAAAATACTTTATTGAATTCGGGTACTAGTACAGTCTAGAATGCCAAACAAACGCCCGATTTTTGGGAATTTTTTTTCTCGGAAACCTTATTAGGTCAAGAGTACAAAAAATGCTTTGAAAAAAATATTTTTTTTTAGCAATTTTGTTGGCCATTTTTTGGTCGCCATTTTTTTTTGTACATAACTTTTTGGGCAAATTGTGGTAAATTGTCTTAAAAACATAAAAACAATCAAGTTGCAATAAGTTTTTTGAAAATGGGTTCAGTAGATCCGGAGATTAACGCAATGGGACAATGTGTTTTTTGATGAATCGACGTTGGAGCCCTCTATAATTCGGCCAAAATTCGAAAATTAAGACAAACAATTTTTTTTTTGTACTCTTGACGCATGTATTCATTGTTTAAAAAAAAATTATTTTATTACCTAATAAAGTTTCCGAGAAAATGATTCCCAAAAATCGTGCGTTTTTTTTGCATTCTAGACCGTACTAGTACCTTCATACACAAATTAAAATTAAAAACAAAATAAAATTGGTACGCTTGGCATTTGTACTCATGTCAAAATCAGCCGACTCGGAAAAAGAAGTAGGTATAATAAGTATGTAATTTCTAAGAAAAAAATATCAAGAAAAATAAGGGTTTTATATAATTTTTTAATTTCTTTTAACAAATCATATTTAGATTAGATTAGATTCTTTATTTTTTCAATAAAAAAAAAAAATTACAAATATTATTTAAATAGATCGAAAAAGCATGGCTGCATAGGCCGTCTGCCGTTAAACAAAATTACACTAACAAATCATATTTATTTAGAAGATATTTCAGACTCATTCAGTGAATAAAGTAAAAGCAAACGAAAACAAAAGACGAAGGCCCTTATTGCGAGTGTCGTTTGTTGATCAATCGACGACTTTTGTCGAAAATCGATCATCGAAAAATTAAGATATCTGAAATTATTCTTGTATAAGATACCATAAGCTATGTTTCTATACGTGGTAACAACAACATTAAGCTATCTAAATAGCTTTGGACACAAATTTTAACGCATCAAACATTTTGGCACTATCGACTTTTATCGAATCGAACGTTAACGACACTCACAATAAGGCCCGAACTGTGTACCTACAAATAAACATGCACTTTTGAATAAATTTAGGGATGCGTTGGAAAAGTATACGCGTTGGTATGTAAAGTTGAACTGTAGTTGAAATTGAATCTTATAAACTTCGCTTAAACTGTAATTTCTTTTAGATACTGTTTGATAAAAAAAAATCATTAATTCACTGTAAACGTAAAGATATGGTTTGTGCTGGATTAAGATCACTCACAAAATTCCTGTCACACAAATGGCGGCAAAATTAATAATAAAATAAAATCTAAATGGCATGCATCTGTAAGTCATCCAAATCCGGCATTAGTATTTTTGCCAGGAACATGACATTTCGGTTATTTTTATGAAAATTTTTTTTTGAACATCGAAATCGTGGATTTAATGGATTTCGTTGTAAATGTCACCGCAAATCACTCCATTGCTTTTCCAGGACGAAAAATCTAATGTCATTTTTTTTAACTTTTCATATGCTTTTTAATCTACTGCCATCGCAGCCATTCTTCGATAAATTTCATGCTCTTATTTGACAGATAGGGAACATGCATCTTTTTTTTTTATTTCAGATTCGAAACCAGATACGTTAACACTTTGACACACATTACAAGCAAACGCATTAAGAGAGATAACATTGTGACCATAGATTATTATTTCAAACCATATAATTTTAGCTTTAGTGAAAAAAAAAAACCATAAAATTGAACAAATGTCAACGAACACATCCTCAAATATAATCAAAACCTGTCAACCTTACGCTAAAAACATTTTTGTGCAACCAATTTGAGCGTCATTCTAATCCAGACGTTCCAAAACTTTATCCGCACTATTATATGCTAATTTTACAGGAAGCATTCCTTTGTTGTTCTTTACTGTGTAAAATTGCACTGTCTATACATTTACCAATAAAAACGAATACAGATATTTGCAGTCCCCCTAGCTTCATAAGGAGCTCCGAATGGTTCAACGAGTAGGGAGAAAAATCATGTGTAATCGCAATGGACGAACTCTGGTCTAAGTGGGTCGGTTGCGACGCTGGCAGTCACTTTCATCTAACCTATGTGGCAACGGCTGGGAAACGAACCCAAACTTTCCGGACATGATAGTCCAACACACTTACTATTATGCCAAGCGTTAAATGTTCAATAGCAGATAAATACAAATTGAGGTTTATGCGCAGTTGATTTCTTAAGTGTTACTCCCGTAACAAAAAGTGTCACTCCCGGAACAAAAATCTGCACATCGACGGTTAACTATGAATACCTCCTATGTCGCATTTTGTAAACTTTAAAGGGGACACAAAAAACTGATTATAGTCTCAAAATTAAAACGCATAATAAAAAAATTTTACACATAATTATCAGTTTTGAATATCTATGATGTGAAATAGTTTAAATTTTAAAAATTCAGCGAAGCAGATGGAAATTATTAACGAAACTGCATCAAAAAGTGAATTTTACAAAAATGTATGTTAGGAGATATTCATAGTTAACCGTCGACATATTGCTTTTCTATAAAAACTACATGTGTACCAAATTGATAATTTGGTGATTTGTTAAGAATATTATGATCTATCGCCGGCGTAAATTTTATTGAATTTCAAACTTCTGTTAAGTCTGAATATATAGCTTGGCGTTTGTGTCACTCCCTTAACTGATTTCCACTTCAAGGAATATAGTTTAAGATATGCATTTAACAATACTTAAAGATAAATAATGAGAAGTTTTTTCTTCACCTTACCTTGATGTAGGTTAGCTTTGATTTATTAGCACCTTATTTTGATACTCGTATTAAAATTAAAATAGTCTTAATTAACAAAAAAAAAAAATAACTCAATTCTCCACTGCAACATGCAACATAGAAGGAGAACAAAAAATGAAACACTACGTGACTTTACACGAGAAAATTTTCCTGTTCGATAGCATGAAACTTTCCAAACATAAATGTACCAGTTTTTCCCCAAAAAAAATAATTTTTTTTATTTACCCACTTTGAGACTTCAATCTAGAAAATATGTCCCTTTGACATGTCAAACAAATATCAACTTTTGACACCAACCAAAATACCAAGTGGCTATGTAAATACGAGTTCATCTAGAAATAGACTAAATTCTAATCTTTAACACATCACAATATCGAAAATACCTCCATACCTTCATACCATACAAATAACAAAAATTGACAGACTTGAAATACAGCAAAGAAGATTAATGACACAACATAAGTGCAACGATGACATTTACACAACATCTGCCCTAAAATTATAGATATGTCTGTATCGTATTGCTTCATTTGTGTTCTTACTTTTTTTTAATTTCTTTTATTTTTATTGCATTATTGTTGATTTAATTTTAGGTCTAGGCATTTGTTGTGTTTGTGATCTATGTTTAATGATTGCGTGACAGGATCAATTACATGCATTCACAATTGTGAGAAAATATGTCTACGCAGACAGCTGATGTTCTTTTTTTTTGGTAGGGGGAATATGCACTGTTAAACGTCAAGAGTCAAATATATGTATGTGTTTTTTTAGAGAGATTTTAATATCTCTTTTATTTATTACCAGAACTCAGTTTTGAATGTCAAACTGACAGAACAATATTACATCAAAATGACACTAGAAAAAAATAGATAATTTTTGTAAGCTGATGGCGTTTTCGATATCTAAAATAATCGTTCCGAAATCCTCAAAATGAAAGGTCACTTCTGGATTGATTTTATTTCAGACAGATCGAGTCCAGTAACGCTATAACTGTATAAGTTTCTACTGTGATCTATCATTTAAAACTCGATGGAACAATGAGAATCTGATTAACTGGTTCTTAAATTTACGCAACTCAAATATTAAACTTTTAAAATGACCAACTACTTAAAATAACAGACAATTCTACTACAATTGTGAGTACTTACAAAACTAGTGTCATATCTGACATATGCCCTCGACATGGCTTCTAGGCAAATTCTCTCCGATTGTAGTTTGACAGTTTTTTGTATCCGCAACACACGATTCATAGCATTCTATGAGAATAGCCTTCTTCCTTTGGATGTGACAAAGTAATCTAGATGAAATGTCTACGATAATCTAGTACAACCAACTACTTATATTCTCATGTACGCTTGGATGAGATTTGTAGGAATATCAATTCAATTTTAATGAGAAGAAACGCAGCTAATATCTTAAACTCTATTTCGTTAAAAAAGAACATGGCTGCCTTTGAAATATGCCACAATGTCGTATTTATCTGCTTAATCGACCACCCTGCTAAATCTCACATGTCACTTTCATTTAAACATACAATGATAAATCTGTAGAAATCCGTAATATAATTTTGTCACTCTTTTGCAATTTTTTTCTCAAGCCATTGTTAAAGCAATTAATCGATAGCAATTGAACTTTACGACCCTATAATCCTTATAATCTCACCCCAAATGTGTCACACTGCTCTACCTACCACTCTTTAGGTCACATTGCTTCAACCACTTTGCTGAGATTACAGCAAAACGCATTCATCTAACTGGGTATATCTGTTGTTATACCTTATATTTATAGTATATGTTTCTTATGTATGTACAAAGGATCTACTTTTGCAGATTTGCCGTAATTTCACAGGATAATCCTTAGATTTCATCTTTTTAGCTCTAAAAATGAGTTTTCTGTTTTTATATAGATTTTTTTTTGTGGGTAGGTAGGTACCTTCTGCTTGGAAATAGAAAAAAAAAAAAACGGATTTGAAAAAATCCCTTAAACTCAAATATCACACAACCATGGATGTATAAGTATTCTCTATAGAGAGAGCCTCATAATTATCGTAGCCTTCCTCACATCACGCCCAGGCGAACAGAAATAAAAGGAAAATCCTTTATTGAGGATTTTTTTTTCTATTTCTTTGTCAAAGTATTTTCTAGATCCGAAAGGCACATACACCAAGAAGTGTTAACAACGATGGCGTTAAAATTATTTTTTTTTTGTACAAGGATTCACTTTATTTTATGGTAAAAGACTCGGTGCTTTGGACGATCGATTTAAGTCTTATGTGATTCTGAACAGGGTGGTATACGGTTTGTATATGACAAAAAAAAACAAGTTTATTTTCGTCAATATACCGTCAATATACGATCTACTCGTGTTTGATTCGTGGTTGTAGCATCTATGGAATAAGCTTTTCTTCCATCTTGTTAAAAGCTGTTTTTATAAGTAGGAGTTTGGCTTTTAAATTGGCAACACTGTTTTTAGTGACAGTGAATTTGATAGCTGACAGATGCTACATACACTTTGCCATTTCATCATGGATAGACTACCGTCAGAACAATGCTGTAAATTGGAATTTTCGGTTTTAGTTGCCGCTCGATCGTGATGAAAGGTTTAAGGAGAACAACTTGTTCAATTTTTTCCTGTGATCAATACTAATACGTTTGTACAATGCTGCTATGTTGACTTATTACAAAGTCCCAACGAGTTAACCACAATTGCATGAAAATAAGTGAATTGTTTTGTAGAAATTTCTTTCGTAATACCCGTAATGAGTAATTCCCCTCAAACGTTTGATGGCAATAGGTTTTAGACAACTCTCTGAGAAGCTTCAAGACCATGATCTCCTAAGTTTTTTTTTTTAGGAAACACTAACAATTGCTATATATGTACGTCTGATATGTCAATGTTGGCAGTTGACATTTTTACAAGGACTTTGGGTCTGGTAAATTTGTATGAATATGAATATAATGACAGTCTTAACCTGTATCCTAGCTTACACGTACACAGGAATGGTTAAGAGTTGTACGTCACTACATACATAGGTTCAGATTATCTACGAGTCGTTTGGCCTTAATTTCATTTAAGACTTTTTTAAATATATGACGAAATCTACAACTTTAACAATCAAAATTGATTATTAAGACAATGAAAAATCCTAATTTAAGGGCCATTATCTTCGGGATTTTTTATGATACGAAGTATGCGAAAATTATTCACAAGGCAGATTTAATTATTTGTACAATACTTTGAGTGTGCTAGTGCTAACTTGTCTTTCAAAATAGCAATATCAAGCATTTGTTTGTTTATGACAGTCTTACTACAATTTTACGACTAATTTACGACAGCTACATATACAGGGTGATTGGCATAAGGTGTGACAAAAAGCTAGGGCGTGTAGGTTGGACTTAGACAAGAAAAAAATCGTATGGGAGGGGGGGGGTCTATTTCCCCCCGTTTAGGCGGGAGGGGCAATTTAAGAAAAAAATCACTTAAAACAGAAAAAAAATTATTAGAAAATAACGGTGATACCTACAGAGTAATGCTATGGTATTTTGAAAAGCCAGAAATACATTCTTTAATTTTGTTTTTAAATAAAGTTGTTCGAGTGAATAGTTTTTGGAAAATTAATTTTCAAAATCAAAATTTTGAAAAAAAAAAAATGAAATTTTTTTTTTAAACAATTTTTTTTCAAAATTTTACGTAATTAAGTATTATTTTTTTATTCAATATTATTTAAACAAAATTAAAGAATGTATTTCTGGCTTTTCAAAATGCTATAGCATTACTCTGTAGGTATCACCGTTATTTTTTAATATTTTTTTTTCTGTTTTAAGTGATTTTTTTCTTAAATTGCCCCTCCCGCCTAAACGGGGGGAAATAGACCCCCCCGTCCCATACGATTTTTTTCTTGTCTAAGTCCAACCTACACGCCCTAGCTTTTTGTCACACCTTATGCCAATCACCCTGTATATCAACACATTGCTTTTTTTTTGTGTTTGAGTTCATTTTTCCAAATTTTGAAGAGTAGCAATGCTACTTTGATTGTCAAGATATACCAGTACAATCAATCATTTTTTTTTTAAACAAACGTAAATATTTTTGTTCTTTCGCGACCATTTTACGACAAGCTTACTGAAATTATTCACTTATTCTTCGTTCTTAGTATATTTACAATATAAAGAGAGTTGGCAATTTGTATTGTGAAATTACTTAGGGTTATTTAAAAAACAAGAAACACATTTGGTGTTGCTAAGTTGGGGAACATAAGCCATGTTTTGTTGGAGGAGCTGTTTTTAGTACAGTAGAATTTTACACTGATAAAATAACATGTACAATATTCATAGTAGGATTACTGCAAATAAAACCATAAGAAGGGACGCACTACGGATGATTTTTTGACATTTGTTCGAGTATTGATTTCATTTTTTGCGTTTTTTTTTTACACGTTGGTCTATCGATAATTTCATTTGTATGTAGATGGCTGTGTTTAAAGAGTATTTAAAAGTATTATAAAGGCAAATCAATCCTTTTTTGAATAAGATTTTTGATTTTTTTTTTGCAACTTATACAAATACAAATATTCTTTTATTTTAACGAATGCATTTTTATTTGGACAGCTACAAATTAATATGTTTTTACTTAACTCAATTTTCATTTTATATTTAACCAAACAAATTAATTAATAAATTTTATTGGATATTGAGCCAAAAATTAAATGCATTTGCTATTGAACCTGTGTACTTACAGCAAATTTTTTTTGACTTTTATCCAAATTTGCTTTCTTAGTAATTCCTTTTATAATAAAGAAGAGTTTTTTTCTATCCACATGTCCCAAAAACTATTTCGACAGTTTTTGACTTTTATTGGGCAAAAAAATTTATCTGAGTCGTAATTAGCACAGGTACTATGATTAAATTACTGTAATTCAGTGAACTTACTAAATATATCTCAATGGAACACCACATACAATTCAGTTAACAAATCATCTTTAACATAATCCTATTCAAACTTAAAAATGCTATGGCTGATGACATCTTCCATCACATGAGACATAAAAAAAGACATTTTGGTTTGACCACAATCTACGAACAAACCCCTTATTTGAAGTAATTATTTTTGGTGTTTAAAAATCCAAAAAAATCGTATGATCCAAAATATCAAAGAACGAGAAAAGATAAATTACACATATTGTGATCAAATCTTATAAGCAAGACAAAAAGAAACTTGACAGCCGACAAGTAAAGAGAAAAGTCGGATTGGTTTTTGATAGGAAGCAGCGTGCTTCGCTTTAGGTGAAGTAAATTTTGTAATTATAAATTGAATATATTTTTTTGTTTGATACTTAACAATATGATAAAATAAAATGAACGACTGGGTCGCACGAACTTGCTCCTACGTAATAGACTAGGAGTTTTAAAAACGAATATTATTGGAGAAAACTGTTCATAAGGATAAAATTATTTTTTTAAATTCTTTTATTAGTAAGAGACAAAATCAGAATGCTATGTAAACAAGAATTTATGTAAGAACAAAAATTATAAGTCGTTGTAGTGGTTTCTTAAAAAAGTAAGCTTGTATATACAAATATATACAGGGTGTCCCACAGTCACCGCCCCAAAGGAAAACCATAGATTCCTGAGGTCATTTTAAGTCGAAAAACTTAAGAGGTCATTTTCTCGTTTTCGTCCCGTTTTCGAGTTATAACGGTTTTTATGATTTTTGCTCTCTTTTCCCTTAACTGGCTTTATCTTTGCCAAACTACGTTGGATTCGTAAGATTTTTTTTATAACCAATCAAGAATTTATTACAGTTTTAGTTTGTCTCAGAACTTTTTTTTCTGCGGGTAACCGTTTCTCCGCAATTTTGAATCAAACCCAATTTTTTTCGTTTTTTAAGTTGTTTATTTCACTTTGATAGCATTTTTTTCAAAAAAACACATTAATGAGTATTAATTTTTTTGTTAATTATTAAAGCCCAGTTCATTTTCTTAAAAAAAAATATTTTTTTTTCCTTAAAAAGAGTACTAAATGTAATTAACAACAAATAAACCAACTGAGTGAATTTAAAAAAAAATAATTTTTAAATACAAAATTAACTTTTTCTGAGCTATTGTGGTTAAGAAAAGGACAAATAGATAAAGTTGTCCCATTTCAGCGTATATTAATAACATTTCCAGATATTCTTGATTAGTGTAATCCATTGTTCGCAAATAATTGAGAAAAAACTACAACTTGAATAACAAATCCAAAATGGAGTATCAAGTGAAAGAACACGACGCGGACACTAGTTCACGCGAGAAAGACATTTACAACCTTTAAATCATAATGCAAATCTTTACTGTTTACATTAGTTAACGGTCTTACTAATTAACTTTATCTATTTGTCCTTTTCTTAACCACAATAGCTCAGAAAAAGTTAATTTTGTATTTAAAAATTTTTTTTTTTTTAAATTCACTTAGTTTGTTTATTTTTTGTTAATTACGTTTAGTATTCTTTTCAAGGAAAACAAAATATTTAATTTTAGAAAATGAACTGGGCTTTAATAATAAGTGAAAAAAATTGATACTCATTAACGTGTTTTTTTGAATAAATTGATATCAAAGTGAAAAAAACTACTTAAAAAACGAAAAAATTGGGTTTGATGCAAAATTGCGGAGAAACGGTTGTCCGCAGAAAAAAAAGTCTTTGGACAAACTAAAACTGTAATAAATTCTTGATTGGTTATAAAAAAAATCTCACGAATCGGACGCAGTTTGGCAAAGATAAAGCCAGTTAATGGAAAAATCATAAAAACCGTTATAACTCGAAAACGGGACGAAAACGAGAAAATGACCTCTTAAGTTTTTCGGCTTAAAATGACTTCAGGAATCCATGGTTTTCATTTGGGGCGGTGACTGTGGGACACCCTGTATATATACAGAATTTTAAGAAAAAAAATTTGGTACGCCAACCTTAAGTTTTTATTATGATTGCGCAAAAAAATTTAATTTCCAAAAAAAATATTGAGGCGTTTTTGAAATCTCGAATTTTCCAAAAAAAAAAAATGATTTTTTTTTCAAAAATTCATAAAATATGTACTTTTTTTAAATTTTGGAATGCAATGTTTTTAAACTTTTTAAAAGCATCTATGTAAAAAATTCGATTAAAATCCGTTATGTCGATAATGAGTAATTTAAAATTTGAGAAAATGGTTCCATGGTAGGTTCAAGCTGTAATATCTTAATTTCAATTTTTTGTTTATTAAATTAAAGATCGTAAAAATTAATTGAAAGAAAAAATGTTTATCAAAATTCTAGTCGCTGGCGCTGTTTTCGACAAAAATACGATTTTTGAAAACTATTTTTTAACATTTGTGTGGTGGGTACCTTAATTTTTAGGTAAAATAATATTTTTTTTTTTATCACATCTTGTAGACTATATTGAGAAACTATATTTTATCAAGTTTAAAAAAAAAAATCTAGCATGGGATTTTCGAAATATTGAGTTTTGAAAAAGAAATTTTGATTTTTTTTTAAAATCCAAAAAACAGTTTTTTTAAAAATTTTAATACACAATTCTATTCAAGTTTTTGGGGATCTTTAGCAAAAAAAATGATCAAAATCGGTTGTACCGTTTTTGAGAAACTCGAAACAAAAAAAAAATGTTCCATGAGGTGTACCCTCAATAACCATTTTTCTGAAATTTTTTTTCAACCATTACCTAGTTTTAACTTAATAATTTTTTTTTGTATTTTATTTTTTAAATCTGTCGAACCGTTTTTGAGAAACAAAAATATTTATAAGATTTCGAACAAAAAAATCGTATGGTAAGTACCGTTATTTTTGGTCTTTAAAGAAAAAGAAAAAAACGTGAAAACGTGTGGGGGGAAAAAATTAAAAATGATATCTACCAAGTTTAAAGAAAATCGGCCGAGTCGTCTAGGCTGTAGTCGAGCCGACAGACAAACAGACAGAATTGCGAGACCTACTTTTTTAGTCTTCGCTATCATCGTAATGTCAACTTTGGTCAAAATCTCGAGTTCAACTTTTTTTACGAATGCATAACTTGCCTTATAGTACCTATAAGTCGCAAGTAAAAATTGAAATAGCTAAGGTTTTTAGTTAAAGTAATTTTTTTTTAACTTTTCATTTGTATCGAACTTTCTTCCATTTTCGACTTTTACTTCAAATTATTCTGACAGTTTGGTAGTATCAAATGTGAAATATAAAAACCAGGCAACTGCGGATGTTTTTTTTTTTTTTTTTTTGAGATTTATTTTCTATTTATAAAATCCCAAAAAACGCAGGTATTCGTTATTGTATTGTATTGTTTTTGTTTTTATTTAAGAATTTTAATAAATAGTTTTGATTCGAGATTCTAACTTTTTGCCGCAAGCAATTTTGTGAGATCTCAGAAACGGGAACTGACGGTTTAAATGTCGCGTTTCGTTGGTCGATTCTCCTAAGTCCAATAAAAAATAATTTGTCTGAGTTTAAAATTAAAAAGCTAATTTTTTTTAGCAAACCATGATTTTGTAACTCGAATAGTTCGGATTAGTTTCCACTAATATAATTCTGAAGTAAACGAACAAAATCTAAAATAAAACAATTCTACTGTAATATTTGTAATTCTGGGAACACACATCAAGCGTAAGCACGATCCAAATTCCAAATTCGGACTGACTGTAAAGTATAGAGATAATTTCTTAAGCCGCACTACTCGAATGTGGGATGCTTTACATGGCTCAATTTTTCCGCTTTCATGTAAATATTCAGAGCTTTAAAACCAATGTCCATCAGTATTTGCTCCTCAATCTTTCTCTATTATAAAATTGGCAAACCTCAAGCTTGTAGCTCAAATTATTTCCACTAAAAAAAGACTGCAAAGTCACCGGACAAAAATAAAAATTTGTTGGTGTATCTTTTTAAATCCAAATTCCTATTTCTACCCAATCAAAATTCATGAAGCCAAATCATTTGGCTATAGAATTTAGTCGAAATTTATGTTTGTTTGCTTGGCCACCCTGTTTCACATAAACACTGCCCCTACCTACCTCTCACATTAAATCCCAAATCACATTGTGTTGCGCCTAATTTACTAACTTTAGGGACCACCATCTCTATACATATAATCCCCTATTTATATGCTATTACACTTTTCCTTTGAAAATGTCTTTTTACTTGATCCCTTGTATTATCCTGGTTTACTTTAGCCACACAGCATCGGCAAAGGGATCTTCTTTTGAGGATTGAGGTTGTTGCGCTCTGTTCATCTTTTGTATCACACAGCCCAGCAGCAGAGCTAAGAACATAGTTGGGGGTTGTATTTGCCGTTAAAATTGCCACCATCTTCTTCCATAACATAGATAAAACTCCTAATGCCTCTTCGTCTACGTTGCCATTTAAGGGATTAGAAAAATGTCTCAAAGTCTTAAGCATAATAGTCTCATCTGCTCCGGACATTTATATCCACGATTTAGTGGTAATATAAATAGGTATATATAAAAGTAAAGAAAAAGTCCACAACTAACTCCCCCAAACCTCCCAAACAAATGGGAATTTCACGGAAACGATAAACAACCAAAAAAGGAAGCTTTGAGGAAATTGAAGCAAAAAGGACACACCAAATTATTATGTTGGTAATTTGCTTGTCCATTTTTATTTAATTTTTTGTTTGCCGCTTCCACACAATCCCCACCAAGCAACGTCCTGCTGCTCTTCCTGTTCCTGACTGTTGTTCGGGTGTATGTTGGGCAAAATGTTCTCTCCCCACAACCATCAGGTCGCAATTTGCCCCAGGGGGTGGATGGAAAATCTACCCTCTGGAAAATCCAGTTTTAATTCTTTTAATTTTCCCTTTTTAGCCTTTGAAGTTTTATTTTTTTTCTCTGTTTTCTCATTTTATTTTATATTTTGCTTAATAGTGTTTTCAACGGTTGGGGTTCATTAATTTGCACCATTTTGTTGGTCGACCTCAATACCTTCCATAATAAGGGGCGGCCGTGGGAGGGGTTGGCTTGTGTTTATTTTTGCTGCCATCATGATGAGGGTGAATGTTGGTGCAGAGAAAGTGATTCTTGTTTATTAACACCGAAACGGATGGGGACGCAAAGAGGACCCAGTGAACGGGGATAATTAATTTTAAGTAAATTAGAATCTGGCGATGTGGTGATTGAGTTGAGGGGGAGAAGGGACGAGAAATGGAGTTGGTAATTTGCTGGTACAGAATTGTTAATGGGGAGTTTTTGTTTTAGTTATTCCAAGCATTCTTGAATTAATAGTGAACAAAAATAAGGAATAAGTTTTAATTGGGCCTTAAAAACAGAAAAAAAGTTTGTATTTTTGATTATACAAGATAAAAAATAATCCTTATCATTCCTCCTTCAAAGGTTCAAAAAGGATTTATGAAAATTGATCGTGTTTTGTTTTTGTATCTATGTACACGTGTTTATATGATTAACGGTACCTCGAACTTTCTTAATGTGGATTTTCGAAAAAAAAGGATTTTGTTGCATTTTAATTCCAAAACTCTGTACATGCTCCAATAGTTTTTGAAGTGAAATATTTATATGCCCGGCACACAACCAGATATCTTCAAGAAATCAATTTTAAAATATTGTTCACCTTTGTACGGTTGATATGGCAAGGCTCGTTTCACACATACTCAGAGATCGGCTAATCGGATAATAAATGTTTAAGGAGCGGTTAGTAGTCTTCCGAGATAAGCTAACAGGGTAACAAGTCGACGGAGCCGTTAAGAGTTAAAAAAGGTCAATATGGTATCCTTTCAAGATTTCGGTAGATTTCGTTTTTCGCACATTTAGTTCATTAATTCAGATTATTTAAATTTTTGTTTTCGATATGAAAAAGTTTTCAGCTTTGAATTTTGAACAAACCTTGCCTCAGGTCCGACTACCTGTAGTTGGTGGCCAAGAATATAAATGGCAGCAAAATTCCCATTAATTAGTTTTTTCATCTTGTAACTCTAACTAAATGTTTTGTCCCAAAAAAAAACATGTTTGAACATTCATAATTTTAATAAAATAAGCACCCGACTGACAAAATGTCAATATTTTTTGACGTTTCCAATTTATTGCACTTTTAAGAAACAAGGTAGGAAGAAAAGACATATCTGGTGGAAGTTTCGGAAATAGACCACCTGATCCATACCACTTCCGGTAAAGTACAAAAGTTGATAGATTCGGCTGTGTGGGGCGAAATATTGTAGTTGTTGTTGTACGTAGTCTCTACATCTCAAAATTCACAAGGGGACATAAAGATCTCTAGAGATCAATTAACCATCAGACAAATTGAATACATCGGCTACAAGGCTATCCGAACGTTCCGAGAGGATGATATTGACTCCGACTACTTCGTTGAACCCAAGATACTGCCTCGAATATCCCGACTGAAGTCCAAAAATAAATTTTCTTCGAGGAAATTCGACGTCGGACTCTACAGTTGAAAAATTTCGGTAGTTTCTTTTCCTATGGAGTCTCTAATAACGTTTTAAGAAGTTCTATGACGCTAAACTGAAAACCAATAGTAACCAGAGATGCCGCCTCTGACATGTCAAATGGGCTTTACATAACCAACACAATAAAACTTCTCATTTGACCATAAATGCCACACCGCTTTGTATGCTGGTGCTGCAGCTTCGGAATTACCTCTTCGAGCAGAAGATTAGAAAGAAACACCAGTTTCTCTGAAGAAAAAAGATGGAGCAAACGAAACGCACGATCAAGAAAATAGAAGGATGTCAAAGCAGGAATGAAGTTCGGAAATTATACGAACAGGTAAAATCGACCTTCATAGGTTACAAGGCCCGAGTTGAGTCCTGCAAGAACAATTAATTGAATATAATAATAGTAGAATTGAATCTGGTGCTGAGGATATAGCAAAAATCGTTTCTGCAAACTGCAATGATGAATCGAGTGTTCTATTGTACCATTCAACCTAGACGGTCGCACGAAAACCAAATATTTCATTTCACATGAAATTCAAATACTTGTAGCTGCTGGTGCCCACGGCCTTGCTGCCTAGCTATTCAAAGCGACAGGCTAAGACTCGATGAGAAGCATTTACTAGCTCATCTACAAAATATCGTCAGACGAAACCATGAAAGGAAACTTAGTTTCCCCGATCCTTGAGAAAAATGTGAAAAGCGGCGTAGTCATCGCCTATCATACAATGTAAGCGCCTAAAGTCGTTAGTCAAAGACCAATAGCTAAATACCTTAAATTTATACTACGACATATCTTGGAGAACACCCAAGAACTTCAAATCGGCATCCATTACCTTTCATTTGTATCAAACAATGAAACGGTTTTCAAATGAATGTATTCAGCGTTAGGTATATGGTAAGGTCAAATTTGGTGAAAACTTTTTGATAACATTTAGCCGTGTTTTTTGAAAGAGTGAATAGTCCAAGTTAGCAAAATTTTACATGTAAAACAATAAAAACATCAAGACTGAATATAATTTGGTCAGCAACCAGAGTGAATATAGAATGAATAAAAATTGTTGATATATTGAGATGTAGATGGCGCTTAAATCGAGTGCAGAAAAACATTTGCTTGGTACTGAGCTGTGTTCTGGAATACATCGTTTTTTTCAGAGATTCTTATTATGTCTAGACATTTGGAAATAAGGCTTTATGTCTATTTTATAAAAGACGTACAAAAAATCAATTGATTGAAAACCTTCTGCAAAATCTTAATTTTCTCACTGAAAAATCGAAATTTTTTGAATTTTTTTTTTGTTCGGGAAAATTGCGATTTTGGGGCTTTTGGAAAGCATCTAGAAAGAAATACTCTAAATAGGTCAAAATATAGTATATTACCCATCTACCAACCCATAAACTGTCAAATTCCATTGGAGGATGGCTGAGATCTCGATGGATTAAAAATAAAATGCACGACTGGGTCGCACGAACTTGCTGCTATGTAATCGACTGGGAATTTTAAAAACGAATGTTATTAGAGAAAACTGTTCATAAGGATAAAATTAATTTTTAAATTCTTTTAGTAGTAACAGAATGCTACGCAAATATGAATTTGCAAGAACAAAAATTATAAGTCCTTGTAGTGGTTTCTTTAAAAGAAGCTTTTATATACAAACTTTTTAAAAGCTTTTTAAGAAAAAATTTAAGTACGCTAATTTAAAGTTTTTATTATTGTTCGAATAAAAATTAAATTTACGAAAAGAAATATTTACCCGTTTCGGAGATATCAAATTTTCAAAAAAAAAGAAAAAAAAATAGATTTTTTTTTCAAAAATTCAAAAAATATTTATTTTAGGGTTTTGAAATGCAATTTGTTTTAGACTTTTTAGAAGCTTCTCTAAAAAATTTTCATTAAGATCCGTTATGTGGATAATGAGAAATTCAAAATTCGAAAAAATGGTTCTATGGTAGGTACAAGCTGTAATATCTTAATTTAAAAATTTTTTTTATTAAATTAAAGATCGTAAAAATTAATTGAAACAAAAAAATTTTTATCAAAATTCTAGGTGCCGTTTTCGAGAAAAATACGATTTTTGAAAACCATTTTTTTTAATTTTTTAGCATTTGTATGGTAGGTACCTTAATTTTTAGGTAAAATAAAACAAAATTTCACATTTTGTAGATTATATTGAGAAACTTTTATTTATCAAGTTTAAAAAAAATCTAGCATGGGGTTTTCGAAATATTGAGTTTTGAAAAAAAAATTTTTGAAGTTTTTTTAAAAATCCAAAAAAAAATTTTTTTGAAAATTTGAGTACACAATTCTATTAATGTTTTTGGGGAGCTTTAGCAAAAAAAAATGATCAAAATCGGTTCAACCGTTTTTGAGAAAATCAAAAACAAAAAAATGGTTCCATGGGGGGTACCCTCAATAACCATTTTTCGGAAAATTTTTTTCAACCAATACGTTAAATCTGAATTTTTTTTTTGTTTATTTTTTTTTTTTTAATTAGCGGCTGGCAAGAATATGGAAAGAAAAATTCTAAATTCGTCAAAATAAATTTGAAATTACTGTAAAATTCGTGTCAAACTTTGAGATTAAGAGAGAGAGAATATGAAAGTGACTATATCGTTTTTTTCGATTTTCTTTACTGAGTGGCTATCAATTTTCCATAAAACACGGCTTTGATTAGCTGTTTAATATACCTTAATTTTACAGTATGGAAATTAATATGTCAGTGAGTACTACTATCAAACAAAACTTTCGTGGAGTCGTGCATTTATGAAAGTTAACTCAATTTCTTATATGAAAGATTAACCAAAATTTATAGATTTCAAGAAGATTAAGGGTTGATTTTAGTAAATCTCGATTTATTGTTCGATGGAAACTTAAAGTGATATTGAATGTTTCACTTAAACCTTATCCAGAAAACAGGATACTCAAAACTACACACATATTCTTTGACAAGCCAAGTGGCAAAATCAAAAATGGTGATTAATGCTATGTTCCTCCCAAAGGTTCGTCTAAGCTAAGATTAAATAACTCCATGTAGAGTTTCCACCCCACAAAATGATTAACAAGAGGATTAACTTTGACAATACCTTTCAAAATACAAATAGTGTCTCATTTTTACTTATAAAATGGAAGTGGGACATAAAGTATAACTAAATTCAAACGAAACAAATAAAGGCAAGTTCAAATAAAATAAAGAACGTATTCAAGTTCAGCGTGATATTCTTATTCTCGGCGGGATTTCGTGATTCGGGATTTTGTGCTGCGGCGGGATTTCGTTACTCTCCCCTCATAGAGAGCCTAAACCCAATGACTTACAATTCTCAACCATTTCTGAGTGCGTGTTTGGAGAAATGGAGGGGACTTAACATTTTCTGTCGATTCCGAAGGGTTTATAAGCAGCAGTTTTCATGACAATAAGATATACTCTTGGAGGATTTGTCACTTCCTCGCACGATGGAGTACATCCCTGCAAAATTTTTTGGCAGCGGTTGGGAATCGAACCCAAGACACTTTGCATGACAGTCCAATGCATTAACCATTGTGCCAAGGGCTACTTTTCGTCTACTAGTATTACTTTCCTATCTTTTAGAAACTTCTTCGTACAAGTATAATCAACAATGAACATCACATCAGTTGGAATCGCTCAAAGCTCGAAACTAAGCCTGTTCTTCTACACCCTAATGACCAAGTGAATGCGAAAACATTCCTTATACAGAAGAGTCGTTAACTTACGCCACGTCATCGTCTCATTTATAACTGATTGGCAGTCGACAGACTTTAAGAATTCGACAAAAAATGGGGTAACCGAATCAACACCTCAAAATAGGAACTTTTCATTTTTGAGAACTTCAAGTGCTATTCATGGATGCGGCGTATTTCGCTACACCGATAAAAGCCAGCTTTGTGATTTCGCAGTAGTAGATTCCACATGGTTGTTAATACCCCATTGTATAATGCTGTCTAAATTGGATTCTAGAGAACAAGGTTATGAATCTGTAACCAATAAGAAAACCTGAGGGTGCTATCAATAAGAAATCATTTATGAATATAGGAAAGAGATTCGGAGAGAAAACGGACCCTTGGGGCACACCACCAATTTATTTTTTGGATATCATTCCAGTACAATTTGAGTTGTAATTTTTACTCCATCAAAAGAGGATATCGTGTCTAACTCTATCATTTTTGAAGTAAAACTTCTTTTCCGGCGTTGGGGGTAAACAAATTTCTATGCAGCTGTCAGTGACATGTCAAACCGTCACGCCATCCGTCAAAGACAGCGACATGTTTTTAGAATACAAAGTAATTATAACATGAAGTTGGATACGATTTAGAATTTACATATTTCAAATGGCTGCATTCAAAGATAAACATAAAACTATAGGTTCAGACGCGCAATGGCTATGCAACACGAATAATTATTGACAAGCATATTGCAATCCAAATAAATTTTACCAACACCTAACCCTCGCATACAAAGTACTGGCCAAAAAGTTGGGTATATCCACTACCATTTGTATTCTTCTTCGCACACACCACCGACATTTGTTTTGGTATTTATAAATTTGAACGTCACCCGACTAATCAATCAAATACTTTAATAATTAATTTTACAAGAGTGCCGCTATCAGTGTACTTGCTTTCCAAGTTGCCTGGATACTGAATTAATGCCAGGTGACTACTAAGTTGCTCGGGTTTGTACGGGTTAATAAGAAATGCTTGTGTACATTACAAGATTACAACATGCTTGCCCATACTTGCACGTGCAGCCCTAGGGTAATACAAACAAAGCGAGGCAACTTGCTTGTCAAGTGGCATGGCAGTTTTGTACTTTTCTTCTTGATTTCATTTAAGGCTAGGCGCGCACATTCAATTTTTTGAAGTAAAACTTCTTTTCCGGCGTTGGTGGTAAAAAATTCTCTATGCAGCTGTCAGTGACATGTCAAACCGTCACGTTATCAGTCAAAGACAGCGACATGTTTTAAAAATACAAAATGTTTGTGAATTATGTGGTCGACCAATTTAACAAGCAGAAACCACTATCCTTTAAAAAAAAAAACAAACAAACATATCTTTTTGATGTTTTTTTGAAGTAAAACTTCTTTTCCGGCGTTGGGGGTAAAAAATTCTCTATGCAGCTGTCAGTGACATGTCAAAACGTCACGTTATTCGTCAAAGACAGCGACATGTTTTTAGAATACAAAATGTTTGTTCGTAGGTTATAATCTTACAGAAGCTTTGCTTGAGGAAAAAGAAGTTTTACTTCAACCGCGCGTACGTCAGTACACACAATCTTTTTTTTTGTATATATCAAGTGCACATATGTACCTGAATTTCTCTAAAATATTGCAAGGATTGGTTTAACAGTTTGGTAAGCTCTAGAGCTGTGTAAATCGTTCATTTCAAATGATCAAATCGTTCAACAATCAATTACAAAAATGATCCGATCATTTCAATCTATCGATCATTCGATCATTTTCATTTCACTGAAATGATTCAATACTGTTCCTATTCGATTTTAATTTCGATGATAAGATTGCCTTTTGGCTTTGATTGTTCGCACAAAATACTATATTATTATTGTAAGCTATAAATTGACAGATAACATCGAATGATGGCTACTTTGTACATGAATTAAAAAGTGTAAAAAATTTCAAGAAAGATATTTTATTTCTTGAAAAAAGCAATTTTATAGCTTTCGGCTGACATTTTGTACGAAATACACTTTGTACGCCATAACTGAATTAGTCCTCTATTCGTCAAATCAAAAACTGTCAAATTCCATCAAAGGATGGCTACGATGTCGATGGATTAAGAAACGTTCAAATATCCACATTAAACATACCGGACCCTGATACATCAATTAACATCAATTCAAACCAACAAATGTTTTTGCGGCATACAACATCAACAACCAACTCGGTCAATCATGTTCTTCAATGGAGTTAACTGATATCAAAAATCGAGACTCATTGAAATGATTGAGATTGAAATAGAAAATTGAGAATCCAGAGGCAAAATTACCGCATCAGTTTTCGAGTAATACGTGACTGAATTATGTGTGTTTGGCATTACCGCTTACGTCATCGAGCAATCGATTACACTAATTTGACATTTTCATTATATCACTGATGGGACTCACTCACTCGGTCACTGAGCGGTAATTTAGCCCCAGAATAGAGAATCATCTAAATGATTGAGATCGATTAAAATTATTGATTTCGATCATTAATACTTTTGGATGATCGGATCAAAAAAATCGAACCGATCCTGATTGACACAGCTCTAGTAAAAATATTAACCAAATGAAGATTAAAAAAGATTTATTTCTTATTTACGAAATAGTTTTTTTTTATGGTAAATCTTCGAGATTTGGAGAAGATTAAGGGTAAACCAACTTTAATCTTGGGTTAGTGGTAAGTGGAAATAGAAACGTATAAGTTCTAGTTTCATTTTAGTTTTTTTTTAGTAAATTTTTACTTTTTTGACAATATATTTTGTGTTTCTTTTACTGTCAAACTAGAAAAACTTTGTATTGAATGAAAGCGTAAAGTGCAATTGAAAGTTCGATTAGCACAAGATTAATCTTGGGAATTGAAGAATATTAAGATTTAATCAAATTAAATTTAGGTTAAGTGGTCGATGGAAACAATATTTAAGATTTGAAGAAAATCTTTCTAAATTGAAGTATTAAGAAGATCTGAGTCGAAAGTAATGAACAGTGTAATTCTTGGGATCTTACTATGTAAATATACATCCTACTCTTATTAACTGACTAAACAATGGCCCAAAATTTTAAATAGGCTTGTGTCAAGGAATTACCAATATACTACTACAAAATTTGCCAACTTTAAAGTTATTTACTAACTCATTTTTAATTTTAAACATTTTGTAACTAGTATAGTATAGTGATCTTCATTTTTATTATAATTGTTTTTGAACACGCCTAAAATAATGACAGTTCGTGCAAGTAAACAGACTTTTTGACTTTTGTGATACAATCTGAATGACTCAAAATAAATGTCTTCCTCGGTTGTTTTCACCGAGATGGAGATTGATATCTCGTCTGGAATAGACAAGTATCGGGGAAAAATTGGGATGCGTTCAACCACACAGGCTAGGCGCGTCCACGCACACACCGCGATTCTCGACCCTCCGCTTTCTATCCAAGTGCGAACTGAATACGGCGGATTGAATGCGGAGTGGGCGACAGACAATTCACATAAACAATGATGCCAAATTCGATTAAAATTTGCAAAATCTTCGTTTTAACCTAGTATTATACTAAATCAGGGGCCAAATTACCGCTCCAGTGACCGAGTGGGTGAGTCCCATCAGTGATCGAATGAAAATGTCAAATTAGTGTAAATGATTGCTCGATGACGTAAGCGGTAATGCCTAACTCACATAATTTAGTCACGTATTACTCGAAAACTGATGCGGTAATTTGGCCCCAGTTTTAACATTGTACCAATTCGACTAAAATTTTGCGCCAATCTTATGAAGTTCTCCTCATCTGACTTATAATATTCGGAACAAGTCTATTATTTGCCAAATTACGAAATAACATAACTTTGTAATACTCATTTGTCCTGACACAACAATTTCCCTAGAAAAGAAGGCTTCCATCAGAATTGTCGTCTGTCTTGGGGAATTCTAAAAACAAAAGACCAATTCAATAAGTCCAAAAGCCGGAAATAGTGAACGAAATGACAATTTCCATGTTGCCTGTTGTTGTTTTTGTTTTTGTTCTTGTTGATGGAATGGTCGTTGTAAAGCAGTAACTATTTGAAATTGCTTATGGGGGTAAAATTGAAATGCCAAAGGAGATTAGAATCTGAAATGAGCTAGCAGAAGTTTGTGTGAAGTATTTTTAGTTTTAACTAACTGCAATGTTGTTTAAATTAGCAAGTAAAATGTTTTATTAAATTCCCTATGGGGAAACATTTTAAACGTACTGACCCTAATTCCATTTTTATGCCACAAAAAAATGTTTGCGTCTATATTATGTCACCGAACGACACGTCTTCGTTCTTCTCTGCGTTCTCGCCTGTGACATCATACTTTTTAGACTCTTTAGGGAGTTTTAGGATATTTATAGACCTAGAATTTTGAGTGTGGGTTTTGTAAATCCTTGCGTTATCCACACACTCAAGTCGCAGTCAACCCCTAAAGGACTAAATCATGATGGCATAAATGAAGACAGTCCCCTCTCGGTTCGGGAAATGGGTTGAATTGCATGAGCGATTGAGAGAAACATATCACATCGATTACATTTTATTATTGCCAAGGGAAATTGATGTAAATTGTTTTATATAATTTTGGGTTGAGTTCCTTTTATTTATTTTTTTTTTGTTCATTTTATTTATTTCTCCGATTTGTTTGGTATTTAAGGATTGTGTCAAAACACATTTCAAGTATCCCATATCCGACAAATCTATGGATTATTCCTGAGGGTGGGGGAGGTAGAGAAACGGAGAACGGAGTAAAAT
Organism: Chrysotoxum bicinctum; assembly: GCA_911387755.1. Lineage (NCBI taxonomy): Eukaryota > Metazoa > Arthropoda > Insecta > Diptera > Syrphidae > Chrysotoxum > Chrysotoxum bicinctum. The sequence goes on along the minus strand of OU426990.1, from coordinate 70,721,358 downwards.
GTTCAATCGAGCTGAAAGTAATCGTAAAAGATTTTGTTCTTTGTTCATTTCGCCTGGAAATTTGAAACGAAAATTTGCTAAGCGACATAATTTGATAGGTTGGTTTAGGTTTAGGGTTTTCGGGGTTGATTTAAGGGTGGCAAATGAAATGGAGAAGACACAGTTTAAGGGGCGATTATTGTGGTCGTATTTCATGCCAAGACGACGAAAGACTATCATCATTATTATTAGAAGACGTTGAATTGGATTTTGTATATATTTTTATTTTTGTTTCTGTTTCTGTCTTGGAAATAACTACTCGTCTAAGAAATAAAGACGAATATACTTTATTTTCGGGGACAAATAAACAAGAAAACAAAAACTGTTGAAGAACCAGTGTTAAATGGAAGAGAAATTGCAACCAAGAGAAAATTAGTAGTCCTTCAACTTTGCGTAATTACGAAAAGTGGTTGGTATTTTTGGGGAAAAAACAGATTTGAACAAAAAGAGAGGGAGATGGTAGGAATTTGAATGGCCATAAAAATTGTCAATAGTGATGGAAATATTATAATTATTATTGAAGAGGATTTTTTTAAGTACGTCTTTGGAAACGGAATTCAAATTTAGTGTAATTGGAAGTGCTAATGGATTCCGAGAAGCGGAAAATCTACAATTTAATGACCGTAATACACAATGGATCCTTGGAAAGTATAATTTTAAAATTGCCAATTGTTTTTAAATGGAATTAGTAATTAGCCATTAGAAAATTAATTAATTAAACAGAGCATATTATTGGACAGGGCTGTTTCGGTAAGGAAATGGACAAACTTACTAAGCCGTTTGGATAAGGTAGGTATGTTAGAATGAGGAGTTTCTTAACTGGAATGCGTCAGCAGTTGTTTCCAATCAAACCCAAAATTTCAGAATCAAGAACACACCGAAAACGGGGTGGTTTAATAGTTTAAAATGGAGTAAAACCAATTGAAATTTATCAGACAATTTGTTTACAATCAAGTGAGTCATTAATGAACTGTTGAAATTTATATTGAAAGATGAATCAAATTTTAAGTCAACGAAAACGTATAAATATCGCGATGAACTTTATCGATTGTTTTTTTATGCACACAGAAAATCATCAGTTAAAAATTCATCAAGTGTCTTGTTAAGCCCCATTTGGACGATCATTTCAGTTTCAGTTGAGCTATAAGTTAAACTGATGTTTAACAGTGCATTTAGACGTCAGTCTGATATTCAGTTGAGATTTTATTTTACTCGTGAACAGTCGAAATATAGAAGACGTACACTGCATAATGGACAATGAAAGGCTAACTGCAGTAGCTTTTGTTTTGTTTTTGGAAACAAATGAAACAAAGATTGGTATTCAGGCGAAGCCTATTGCACGTAAATTTAATGATTGGTCAAACTATTTACATATAAATGAAAGCGTATATTTGGAGCTACTGTAACAAGTGACGCCAATTATAAAAAATAAGTCGCCAATATGGGAGAAGCTATATCATCTCACGAAAGACTAAGTGCAACCCTAAGATTTTTAGCAAGTGGGGATATGTTACCAAAGACTTAAATTTCCCACTGCAATATCGGCACCAAGTCTAAGTGCAATTATATCTGAAACTTTTAAACCAATAATTAAAGTACTTAGGGATTATAAGTGTAGTTTTAAATAAAAAAAAACCATTAATTTATCTAAATTGACTGCAATTGAAATGACAACTGAACTGAAACGTACTTACGCATCAGTTTAACGGATAGGTTAGGTTAGGTTAGGTTAAAGTGGCTGCTGACCGGAAAAGGACAGCACACTTAGACCAATATTTGGTCCGTTGTGATACCACAAGGATTTCAAAAATCCCCCTTACTCGTTAAACCATTTTGAGCTAATAATGAAGCGTTTGAGACAGTGAATGTCGGAATTATTTAGATCACTAGGATCGTTATAGTAGTAGTCTCCCAAATGGAGTCTACGTCTTTGCGCTAGGGCAGGACAAGAGCATAGAAGGTGGGGAATTGACTCCTCCTCTTCTTCATCCATGCAGCTTCTGCAAAAGTCATTTGCAGGAACTCCAAGACGAGAAGCATGTCTTCCTATTAGGCAGTGCCCAGTAAGGACACCTATAATGGAGCTAATATGCAATCCACCAATAGAAATTAGTTGTTTTGAGCGTTTAGCATCAAACAATGGCCAAATCAGTTTAGTAGACCGGCAAGTTGGGGTGCTGGTCCACCTGTGGTTGGCTTTCTTTATGGTATCTTGCTTTAGCATAAGTTTACAAGTAGCTAGGGGTATACCGATGTTAGATTTGCTATCCAATAAAGGTAATATTGTTCCGTTTTTTGCAAGTTCGTCAGCTTTACAATTTCCTGGAATGTCTCTATGCCCCGGCACCCATGTAAGGTGAATGTTAAACTGTTTTGACATCTCCACCAGAGATGATCGACAATTTTGGGCTGTTTGTGAGTTAATGGAGACAGAGTCCAGTGACTTTAAGGCAGCTTGACTGTCTGAGAAGATACGTATATCGGTTGTCGATATAACGTTTTCTTTTAGCCAAGAGAGGACTTCTTTTATTGCTAAAAGCTCTGCCTGGAACACGCTACAGTGATTGGGAAGACGAAAAGATAGACAAAGATTTAATTTTTCGGAGTATACGCCTCCACCGACCCCGTCATCGGTTTTAGATCCATCTGTATAGAAATGAATTGCTTCGTCTATTAAAAACGACTCATTTTCCCAAGAAGACCTGGAAGGGATGGATACTTGAAAATTTTTATCAAATTTTGGATGAGGGGTGGTGTAATCGACGTTACTAGGTAGACTACTGAACGAGTTCAGTATAGTAGAGTGACCAATATCATTATTGATCCACTGCGAGGAGGCTTTAAGTCGAATGGCTGTGTTAGCGGCCGATTGTTTGCTAAAAATATCTAGCGGTATGAGATGAAAAAGAACATCAAGTGCAGCAGAAGGAGTTGAGCGGAGAGTTCCACCCATGATTAAACAGGCTGTTCGTTGGACTTTGCTGAGCTTATCGCGGTTAGTTGCTGTTTCCAGCGCAGTCCACCATACTGTCACTCCATATGTAAGTATCGGTCTAATGACTGAGATGTATAGCCAGTGTGTTATATGAGTTTGTAGACCCCATTTATTACCTACGGCTTTTTTGAAAGAGAAAAGAGCTAGTTTAACGGATAACTGAACTGACAACTTATAAGAATTCCATCAGTTTCGGTTACAGTTTTAGTTGCAGTTAAAGGCTTCAATTTTTGTTTAAATAAACTTAAAGCTTAACTGAAATTGAAGTGATCGTCTCAATGGGGCTTAAAATTTATAAGGTTCAGTTTCTTTTATAGTTGCAAAAAAATTCAGAAACTTAGACGATTTCAGACACCATTTAACCGTTTTGTGTAACATAATAGTTGGTTTAAGAAGACGTCGCACAGTGGTCGGATTCACCAATCTAGCGCGATTAAATACAAAAATCAAAGTCAAGCGAACCGTTTCAAAATGATGTGGATTACTTATCAATATAGTAGGTAACTGTAATTCATGTTTTGTTTTTTAATCTCTTTCATTGCACAGTGGTTCCACTCCCGAACAAAGGCGGCCATAATTACTAACTCACTTGATAAAATCTTAAAACGATCTGTGCTAAAATGTTTTGAGCTCTCTGATTTCGAATCTGCAATCAGTTTTAAACTATTCGTCACGACTTTGAGATACGTTCGATAAAAGGGTTGAAGATCGGTTTAATATAGTTTTATTTAAATATATTTTTTTACTTGCGACTTATAGGTACTATAAGGCCAGTTATGTATTCGTAAAAAAAATCGAACTCGGGATTTTGATCAAAGTTAACATTACGATGATAGCGAAGACTAAAAAAGTGGGTCTCGCAATTCTGTCTGTCTGTCTGTCTGTCTGTTCGCCTACAGGCTAAACGGCTCGGCCGATTTTCTTTAAACTTGGTAGATATCACTTTTAATTTTTTCCCCCACACGTTTTTTTCTTTTTTTTTTAAGACCAAAAATAACGGTACCTGCCATACGATTTTTTTCGAAATTTTATAAACATTTTTTTTCTCAAAAATTGTTCGACAGATTTGAAAAATAAGAATACAAAAAAAAATTCAAAAATTCATTTAATTAAAGCAAGGTCATGGTTAAAAAAAAAAATCCGAAAAATAGTTATTGAGGGTTCCCCCATGGAACCATTTTTGTTTGTTTTTGATTTTCTCAAAAACGGTACTACCGATTTTGATCATTTGTTTTTTTTTGCTAAAGCTCCCCAAAACCATAAATAGAATTGTGTACTCAAATTTTCAAAAAAAAATTGTTTGGATTTAAAAAAAAACTTCAAAATTTCGTTTCAAAACTCAATATTTCGAAAACCCCATGCTAGATTTTTTTTAAACTTTATAAATAAAAGTTTCTCAATATAGTCTTCAAGATGTGAGAAACAAAATTTACTTTACCTAAAAATAAAAACAAATGTTAAAAAAATAAAAAAAAATGGTTTTCAAAGATCGTATTTTTCTCGAAAACGGCACCTAAAATTTTGATACAAATTTTTTTCTTTCGATTAATTTTTAGGATCTTTAATTTAAGAAAAAAAAAATTTGAAAATAAGATATTACCTTTCTCATTATCCACATTACGGATCTTAATGAAAATGTTTATAGAGAAGCTTCTAAAAAGTCTAAAACACAGCATTTCAAAACTTTACAAAAAAAAAATTTTTTGCATTTTATTTTATATGTAATCTGTACGATACGTGAATAAAAAATTCAAAGAAACGAATCCATGAGTGGAGTGGGGAAAGACCGAATTCATATTTGCATTCATTAACTGGCTTCTCTAAACATTTTGCAATGTTATTCACTGCTCTTGGCAAAATCTTTGAAAGGTCGCCCTGAAGTTGCAGGTTGCCCCGCAGAAGTTGAAGGTCGCCCCGCAGAAGTTGAATATGGCAAATAATTGTTATTTTCGGAAATGATACATACTTACTTCCTTTGTTTTAAGCCATCCTGAATAATTTTTAAAAAGAAGGCATCTCTTTCGGCAAGTTTTTTTTCCAGAAATACGTAAGTTTTTTACAAACATATACGATTCTAGTTTCCAATACTGCAATTGGAATGTCATCTAAGGACTTGGAAATGACGTCTAATATTGAATGGGACTTATTTTTTTCGGTTCCATCAGCATTTAACCAATGCTGAAGCAGAAACATTCTCGTAAATGAGACTTTAGTTAAAAGCCCTAAAGTGCAATAAATGAGACTTTAGGTGGCTCAAAGATTAATTAAAAGTGAATTCGCAAGTAATCGCAGCTAAGTCAACGTGCATTAAAAATTACATGAAATTACCTTTCTGGTAATATATAACTTTGTGGGGGCGTAACGGGGCGTAACAGTTAAAAGTTTAAAACAAACAACATTAAGCTAATTTATTTTTATTTTTATTTTATTTAGACCCAATTTATAGACTCTTATGCTTAGTCGAAAAATGAATCATAAAAAATAAATAACAAATATCTTACCTTCAACTAATATATCCATTATAAAAAAAATAACGCACAGATGAAAAAAAATATTTAAACAAATGCAGTCGCACTTACTCTTAGAGCACTAAAACTCAAATGCCATGTGTTTGCAATGTTATTACTCTGAACATAAAAATCTAACGGTTTTTCTTTTTCTATTTCTAATTAGTTTGGAATGTTCTCAGCTCATTTTAACCGTTTTATATAATAATCGCTACAGTAATTTTTTTAGAATTTTGGCCTACGGTGGAACCACAGTGCATTGGTAAGAAAATATTAAGCTTTGAAGTTAGTAGTTTATGAAAGCCACTTAGCGACAGCAAATAAAAGGTGTTTTTTGTGCAATTTCGTTTAGCTATAAAAAGTGTAACGGTGCGTCTTTTGGAATAATTTTTTTTTCTTGAATAGAATTATTTGTGGGTAATACAAAAACGGTTCCAGAAGTTAAGTGGTTCATTAAATAATTTTTTTATAGTTTCTTAAGTTCAACGTGAAAAATTTGACTGGATTTTTTTTTATTGAATTTTCAACTGGAATAAAACTAGATAGTTCCGCCGAGTTCCGACTCGAAAATTATAAAAAGTAATTCTGTGGAGTGTTGGCTTTGAGATATAACAAAGACTTTTTGCGCGTTTTTGCGACACCCATACAATTATTTTCAATTTTCAGAATGGCCTCCTTAATATCGCGAAAGCAAATTTTTGAAATTTGGCGGAAAACGGATAAAACGAAAAGGGTAGATGTGGTTAGAGCAATTATTATAGATAAGTTTGAGCTTCTAATAAAAAACTTAATACTTCCATAAAAAATTTGCTGTCCAAAATTGGTGAAAAGTGGGTGAAAAGCGGTAGACATGTTAACCGATTTTTAGCTGCAAACTCAGCCTGGTTAGAGGAAACTTATACGTTGGCCGACATATTGGACAGAAAAATTTCAAAAAAAAAAGTCGGAAGAGCTAGAAACTCTTTTGAGGAATGCTGTGAAAAATTCAAAAAACGCAAAGTTCAAAATTTAGTTACATCAACTAGCCCTAGAGAAATAATAAAAAGCTAGTGAAGCTGTGCTTCGCAAAATTTCATAAAGGATCTTTCGGAAGATTCATACAGTAAAGGTACTGAGGTAAAAACATTATTTAAAAATCGCAGCTCTGATCAAGGGTCTCATATACCTCTGTACCCCGATGAAGCATTGGCTTTAATGAATGACATTAATCTTTCCAAGCATCAATATCAACTCATACGCCAAAAAATCAACTTTAAATGCAAAGATATTTTGCCTTCTTATAAAAAAGTGCTAAACTCAAAAAAGAAATGTTATCCCACAGAAATTGAGGTCACTGAAGCATATGCTGTGAGTCAACTTGAATCCTTGGTTGATCATACTATAGAACGGCTTTGCTTTGGTCGTGAATTGGAAGTAACTGAACTCCAAGGTGGTGAAAAGCATCTTGAAATTTCGATCAGAACGTCAGATAGATGATAATTTGTTTAGTATAAGCATGGTTCCTGTTCAGATGAATCTAATCTATTTTTGTTTGCATTAAATTTTTTATATATAATAAACCTGAATAATGATAATAATAATAATAGTAATGATGACTTAAAGTATTATTCCAATAAACTTCAATAGAATTGAATTGAATTAAATTTTAAATCCAAAAACGTATTTTATAAAAACAAAAAAAAAATCATCTTTTTTTTCGTATCGTGAAATCGTTAATACGAGTAGTTTGGTTATTTTTCATTAAAACAATATTATTTCTAGGAAGGATCGTATAGCTTATCTATTATTACCTATGAAACATCAAATCATTAATTTAAAATATGATTTTCCTATTCAAAATAATTTTGTTCCTCTAGATTGGTGAATCCGACCACTGTGCGTCGTGTTATTTTAACATCAAATTCTTGTAATTAAAAATCATTTGCGAGATTTTGATACAACCGCAGGGTTAATGATATTGTTAATTATATGTGTCAATGTGTTATTTTAACATGGTTTCCTGTAAATTTCGATTTTACTACATATCCCGTTGACTTAAGGTTTCACGTAGTTAATTTAACAATTTTTTTAATGGTGAACTTCTGTTTTGCATTGAAATGCATGACATAAAACTGCATGTTACCTTAAATAGTATTGATTTAACAATAGAATGTCTACTCATTTCAACACAATCAAGCTCATCATTTAACATGATCAACCGTGTTGAAAAATAAACTATTAATTGGAAGACGTCTCGTTAACTTAACATGATATTCTCTCTGATTAAATGATTCCAAATGACTTTTAAAACGAATTATTTGGACTTTCAAATCGGTTATAGCATTTTTGGCAATCAAAAATTGATGCGGTAGAAGCCCGAATATACGAAACAACGATTTTAGATTCGAATGCTATCTATCTATTTATCTTTGGATTTCGAAAACTATAGCCAATTGGAAATTTTAAGATCCGATTCGATCCAATTCACCACATCGGTGAAAGGTTCAAATTTCCTTGAATTTAGATCACCTCTACATACAATCTGAACCACTGTGCCACGTTGCGTTATGCCAATCAGAGTGTATTCCCCTAATCAACGTTTGGATTGCGACAAAAAACTATCAATATTTAACGTGAAATATAATTCAGACTTGACAGCCAATAACTTAAAACCCACTACTCGATCGAAAGCAAGAGGGGATATTACAAGATGCGTGAATTAGCAGTTATACAATGCCCTACAAATCCAAATCAAACTAAAGATGCTTATTGTCAATTGAAATGGAAGAGTTTAGTCACCCTTCGGAGTTATTATTCGCCCTACAACTCCCGTACAAGTTTCAACGATTTGGAGCTTTAAAAAATGAAAAAAGTGGATTATTGACCAAATTAAGTTACCCAAGAATCTGGATAATAATTCATTGTTTGATTTAAATATTTTGATTAGGCCTGTTCGTTAACTTTTAAAACGTGCACAAATTAAATTTTTTTATAAACTTTGACAGAAATTTAACTAAAGTTACCAGAACGAACCTCGAACATTTTCAATTGATGATTAGAAGTGTCATAGTTTTATTATAACAGAAAGTCAAAGATATAAAGCTGGTTCAGAAAAATGAGATTTTCTAAAGAAGATCTCATCAATCACAGAAATAAAAACAAAATTTTCCAGTTAACTTTCTAAATATTGAGGAGGAAGAAAAATGTTATTGACTTGCTCAATACTAACGGAACTCTATTTGTGAGATTCGATTTTAATCTGAACTCTTCGCATGTCGTCTGTCAAAACTGACAGTACATAGTACTATCAAGTCGGCGATCTTGGTTCGAATTCAGTCTGAATGGTTGGGAATGAAGGGCTGGTCTGTCAGGAGGTATAACACTACTTAATTTATGTTTTTATTTATTTTTGTAATATTTGCGTTAAATCACTTTATATCAGTTAGTTTTATAATTTAGCTGGATTTTTACATTATTTGATAAACAAAACTAGATTCTAAGCAATAACGGTTATTAGGGCGTAGGCAGTCAGTCAAATAACATCGAATACTTAAACAACAACAAAATCGTGAGTTTGACATTTTTTTTTTTAAAAAAACTTTATATAGGTGTGTCTTAATTACCCAGTCGATTTTTGAAACCGCCATTTAAGAGAAACTGTACCGGTAGATATTATAGTTATTTTCCGCTATAACGACACCGCCGTTAGTTTGAAAAAAAAAAAAATAAAAAAAAAACAGTTGAGTAAAAGCACTAATAATTACAGTTGAATTGTGATTTCAGAAAATTTCACTCATGTTATGTCGAAATTAAAAGGAGGTCATACGTGGGATTAAGCTAAAGGTAATTATGGTACCACATGCACTTCCTGCGAAATTAAAGACCAAAGCACAATCAAAATTAACTCGTTTGATTTAATTGCACAGTGATTTTTTTTTGCAATTTTTAAGTCCATTATGTGAATATGATATTGATATGTATTTCGATTTCGAAGAATTATAGCTGAACTCTATTTGAAGTGAAATAATGGAAATAATTACATACATACATTTATTTCAGGTGAAATCAGGTTAATTCAAAGCAACACAATATAAAGGCCTGACCATTCGACAGATATATTTTTTTAACAAAACTGTGGCTTAAATTATTAACAAATTAAGTGAACAGACGGAATCCATTTTAAAACCGTTCGTATGCAAATGTCAAAACTCAAACAAAAATAAATCAGCTGTCAACCGAAATTACAAAAACCTAGATGAACACACTTTTTAAGTGATGAAAAAATGTCATTCATTTTCGAACTAATGAAAATGTAGTATTAACTCAGTTATTTTCTAGGAAATTAATTTTTGAATAAAATATCCAACATATTTACGTACGACCGATCAAAATAGACGTATTCGAAAATTAATGGCGATTTACTTTACACATAAGAATTCTAAGAAATCAATTTCTGTGTGAACATTTTGATCTCTCATCAGAAAAACACCAACAACTTCGATTTTTCCTTTGACGGGGATCAACATGTTTAAATCGTTATTTGAAATAAGATTTACACATGCATGAAACCGTACTTGCACACAAACCAAACAAAAATTTTCGATCCGGGATCGAAAACTGTAGTGTGTAAAGGAAATCGACATAAGTCAAACCGGACAATTCTCATTTGTTTTTATAGCATTTACGTCAATCCCAAAATACACACTTAAAAGCAAAAGTTAAAAGCGGTATTTTGTAGTATTTAGTTCTCAAATGTAAATGCCTCCTTAGGTTGAATCAAAAAATCAACTGAACTCTATAGTTCCATGAGCGTTATTTTCATTTGTTATTTTCATCTGTCAAAAGAGTTGTCAATTTAAATCAATTATAGTAAACTGTCTGAATGAATACACCTAAAACGCAGTGGCGCAAAATTTTAAACAGCCTATTATTAAGGTATTAGTATAATACTACTTAACAATAGTAGTTTACTAACTCACTCTTAATTTTGAACATTTTCTAACTAGTATCGTACTAAAAGAATTTTCCTAATAAATTGCTTCTGAACACACCTAAAACAATGACATTTCGTGTAAGAAAGTAAGTACACGAACCTCTTTTGATGTTTGCAAATGTCAAAGAATCATATGAAGCTAGCACGATACTAAAAAAATAAAGAAGGTATTCGATGATTTTAACTTTAGTAAAAGGGTAGAGAAAGTATGATGCTAAATTCGATTAAAATTTGCAAATTCGTTGTTTTAATTTAGTATCATACTAAAACAGCTTTAGCATCGTACTAATTCAATTAAAATTTTGCGCCAGTGATTTTAAATTTGGGTGCGTTTGATAGTGCTCGATTTCTTATTATTGAATTCTTTATAATTATTATCTGAACTCAAGGAAATAAAGCATTTAAAAGTTTGTATTGAAAATACAATCACATCTTATGCAAAATTTTCATGGCGGTGTTATGCGAACAATTAACACCATACACCGGAATCTTCTTTACACGATTCGGTGTAAAAAAAGTGAAATGTCTAACATTGGGTTATATTTTTCATAAGTCACGAGAAAAGTGCAAAATTAATGAAACTTTTGTATTCACTCCTCTAATATTACATATAGAGAATAATTTTTGCGGGCTCTAGGTCAATAAAACAAGATGTTACTGGTTAAGCGACGCACGTTTCGAGCATGTATACGCTCTTCTTCAGGCAATGAAAATTAAAAAACTCGTTTTAACAACATTAAGACATTTATAAAATATTATTCACACTTGGAACAAATTTTTGAAAAATTTTTTTATATAAGCAAAACATTCCAAAAAACAAAACTGCTTAATTTCACACAAAAGAACGAAACGTCGCTTAACCAGTAACATCTTGTTTTATTGACCTAGAGCCCGCAAAAATTATTCTCTATATCAAATTTGAGAGGTCACTAATAATTCCCACCTCTAATATTACTCCGTAGAGCTCAGAGAACACTTTAATTTTATTAATCGTATTCTTCGTTCGACAATGAACAAAAGTACTCATGTTTTGCTCGAAGGAACATGTCATAATTATTCTGAATAAAAATATGTTAAATGAGAAAAAAACTTAAATTAGGACAGAACTTTCCAGATTACATAAGAACAAAGATTCATGATAAACGTCAAATGATATAATGTAAGTTATGTTATGTATCTTCAGCTGTCAATTTCTCAAATTTATTTCGTATTGGTTTCGAATAGGAAGTGCAAAAAATAGAAAATAGAATAAGTTCTACTTTTCTGTTTCAAAAATCTTGAACATTGTCAACGAAAAGAACTTTAACTTAATTATTCTCAAGACATAACATAGTTTTTAACTTTCTGAATTCAATTGAAAATCGATTGCAGTTTGAAGAATTTCCTGCTATATAGCAGCTGTCATTAAAGTCACTGTCAGTTATTTAAACTATGTTTACAAGATTAATATTATTGTAAAGCGAAGGTTTTTTTATTTTGTTTTACTACCCGAACCAGACAATGATTGAAAAGGCTTGAAATGTACAAAATGTGCCCATTGCCAGCTACTGTTCTTGTACATTGAAGTGCTTTATACTATTTTCGTGCTTTTAAACTTCAAAACGACGATTAACAACTGCATGTAGAGCATTATGTTCAAATTAGGCCTGAGAAAAGTAAACGTCACTATGACAGAAGAAGAATAGAACCAATACGGTTGCCTTTTTTCTCTAGAATGGCAGCTTGGTGAAATGTCTTCCGGATTACAAATGGAACGCAGAATTCATAAAACGGCGGAGAATGTTTGGTACGTAATTTTTTAATTGCCAATTTGACAGGTAACTGTTCAAGTTTGTATTCAAAATCTTATTGGAGCGCATGTCTATAGTATAAGGCTTGCTCTGTCTGTCAGTGCTAAACAAACTTAAACGTTGAAGTTGGTCACATGGGTTATTAACAATATGTTTTTTTTATAATCTACACGCACTCAAGGGATTATGATTACCCTTTAAATGTTTCAACACAGCGCGGGCGTGAAGTTAAGGAAGAGAAAGAAGGATAGGAAAGATGTGTGGCACGATGTTCTGAGACTGAAGGTGGTTGTCTCAGATTTTTTTTCTCCATATTATGTCTGTTCGCTTATAAATTCTACCACTTTTAGTAGTATAAAATGGCATATTTTTGTCAAGTATACGAACTGATCTATTTATATAAAAGAGAAATAGGAAGTATTGCATGAATTTACAGTATTTTATTACTGATTTTGTCAGTATTTCTGTTATTTTGTATTAAATTTCTAGGCGCGAATTGACTAAAATGTACATTGAGACAATATGACAGTGGTTTATTCAATCAAGATTCTTTAAGTTCACTTTTGTGCTAGCAGTTTTCAAGTTTTGCTCTAGTCATCTACAATCAATAGAAAATTGCAGAGCAGATTTTCATAAATGTTATACCTAATGTATTATACCTATTACTGTTTATGAATTCAAATCACCAACTACTTTACTACAATGCCATGCAATGTCATCGGAATTTCTCTGAACGAAAGAAAACTACAGATTCGTTAAGTTTTTGTTTCCGAGATTTGTAGGAATGAAAAGATAAGAAAGAGAAAAGATCTATGTTCCAAGATTCAAATGTGTGTCTTTAGGCTAGGCGCGCACATTCAATTTTTAGTTTCGCAACTGCTTGGTTCGAGCAACTAAAAAGTTTTTGTTTTGACACAAACTAAACGATTGCCTTAAATGAGTTCGCTATTTTGTGTAACATATAATTATATGCACATGCGCGGATATTCAACCAATTTGTTTATCTGTTTTCTATAAGCAACCAAACAGTTGTGCAACTAAAAATTGAATGTGCGCGCCTAGCCTTAAGATGTATTTTTATAAATTTTCCAATACCTATTTCTTTTGATCGTAAACTTAAAGATACCCTATTGAAGTCGATTAAAAGAAATTTTTTTTTTGTTTTAATATAGATAAAAGGCAAACAAAATAAACAGTCCTATTTTGTTTTTATTCACAAAATAAATATACATATCCAATAATGAAATCCGATATAGTACCAACGACTCACCACAAATGGGTATGGGAGCATGAATGCTTGGTAATCCTCTTGGTAGCCATTCCATCATTTAATCCAATTCAATAAATCGTATTCACAGATCACAACAATAGGATTAGGTATGTAGTTTGTGAAAGATTAGCAAATATTGTAATATTCTTAGTCAAACTTTTCTTCTCAAGAACCGTTTAGTTTTACTTTAAATCAAAAACACGAACTTTTTATGCTGAAAGGTAATACCTAATTGGGTTTTTAAGCACTAGAAATTTTTTCAATATTTTTTTTGTTAGAACTGGATTTTTTCGTCAAAATCTATTTTTGTCTTCCTAAGATGTATTTTTGTTTTGTTTTAATAAGAAACTTCACTATTGCAATTTTCAATTCAAAAAAAAATCTCGAGAAAACTAACTATAAGTATATTCTCAGAGATATGTGTTTTAAAATCGGATCAATGGCGCAAGGAGCACACATATAATATACCCCCAGATAACCACCACACAACGACGACATCAACGTCAACGACGAGGAGATGACAACGGCGGCGAAAAGCGATACCGATACCAAGGAGAAAACGACACGACACCGACGACAACAACAACAAATACAACAACACCAACAAGGCACGAAGGATGCTGAATTTCTGCTGAAGCTGTTAGTGCGGTTGCATCTATCTGGAAAATGAAATATGTAAAACTATAGTGCGACAACGGCGACGATGACACGAATACAAGGACGAAAAAATTGCCGCGACGATGTCGAAAAACTCAACTACAGTAGGTAGAGGTACACTCATCTCATCTCATCTCACCATCACCATCCTTCTTCGTGTAAGAATTTTGGAGGGGACTGGACGGCGGTAGGTAAGTTTAGTTCTTGCAATGCAATACGCGAAAAACTTTTCGTATCTACACCTTTGCGAAACCACACAGAAAAAAAATTATCAAGAAAAAATATATTTTCTTCCAAGATCCACAAGAAGAAATCACTTCCAGCACAAAATACACAGAAATCCTTTTTGTTTTTTTTTTTTTGTTTGATAAAAAAATATTCTTTGCGAAAACCGGAACCGGACACACCAATCGATTTATTTTAAATTATTCTCAGCCGGATGTTAAACAGGGGTTAAGATGGGTTTAATGATTTAAATCCTTTATGACTTTGTCTATATCCTTCTTTATACACAAAAAGGTATCTCTCTCCCAAGAATATCCTTTTCCTTTTCCGTTTTTATTATTATTATTTTTTTGTTTTACTTTACTTCTATTTTTATTCAACACAAAAGTTTGAAGTTATCTGTGTGCAGACATTTAATGGTGTTAACCGAAGACGACCACACTATAAACTGACTGACATCAATCTTGGGTTGTTTTTCCTTCAGATTTTCCTGCTACTGCCAACTGCCACCACTATCCAGTCCATCCATCTACTACCACACCATTCGTACATAGAGATTTTCCAGTT
Organism: Chrysotoxum bicinctum; assembly: GCA_911387755.1. Lineage (NCBI taxonomy): Eukaryota > Metazoa > Arthropoda > Insecta > Diptera > Syrphidae > Chrysotoxum > Chrysotoxum bicinctum. The sequence goes on along the minus strand of OU426990.1, from coordinate 70,706,336 downwards.
CCAGAGTAGCGGGTTTTTCTTTAGGTATATGTCGTGTCAGAGGTATGAAGCACACAAAGGCAAGTTGCACCCACACTAGTATCTTGGAAGAGCACCAAAAGACCCTACGACATATAACGGTGTGTCGTTCGTTTGTCGATGTTGAGTGTCGAGTCGACACGGAGCGCATGGAGATTGGTGCAGTATAGAGTATGATGTGCTTTTGAAAGAAGCGCGACGTTATTTGTTCTCTGTTCGTTTGTTTGAGGCTATAATTATCGATACCCCATCAGAGCGAGAAGGGGTGTACCTGTACCCTGTTCGTGCCTCTGTGATGTACCAGAAATTTCACCATATAACGGTACCTCTACTATAAACTATACACAACACACTGATACGCACCTTTGGTGCTGCTGAGCTGCATATTAAATAAACTACACAGCCGAAGGACGAGGACGAAGAGGCAACGATGTGTGTTTCTCACGCAGCAGGAAAAGAAAGAAAACAACACACTAACGAACCACGAAAGAGTGAGTTAAAGCAAGGAAACAGGATAACACGCAGTGAAACACAACAGATAAGAGGGCGAAAACAATAAACGATGACACGACACGAGGACGAAATGAAATACACCCCTATATGAATGTCCTGTGTGTAGTAAGTCCAATAAAGGATATACCTATGAGGGTTATTCGATTTTATGTAGCAGAATATGAATTCTCCCATCCTCTCGCCATACCACTTTACCTCTTGATCATCATATCATCGTCAACGCCATCATAGTATGTGAGAGAGCAAGATATAGTGTAAGTTAAGTACGAGTACAACAATTGTTTTTTTCTCAGAGAGACGATGTGGATTTTTTTTGTACTAAAATATAACCCCGAGTGGCAGAGAACTTTTTCGTGAGATTTTTCAGGATATTTATGTAAACTGTCACACGAATACGATTACGACAAAAACCCACCAAAAGGAACACTAAAGTTTTGAATAATCGTGCAGAAAAAAAACCTCTCGAAAAGGGCACACACACAGGGACGCAAAGAGCCAGTAAATCGAAAAGAGAGAGATTTTAAGTTGAGAAAATCTCATTTCGACAAGAGAGATATTAATATTTTTTTCTTATTAAAAATAAACTACTTAAGGGCATTATTATTTATAGCATTTACCACTGTAGTGGGTTTAACTGAGTAAGTGAAAGGGCATTGTTTTGTGTTTTATTCGTACGGCTATGGCTATGTGTTTAATGGTACTTCTTTGATGAGGACGCTCTCTGTCTCTGACTCTTTCTGTTTGTTAGAGGTCTTTGCAGCAATACCTATCCTATAAGTGCTGAAGAAGTGAATAAATACACTAATGGGGGCTCGTTCCGGATAAGTGTTGCCAAAGAAAAATCTTGATAAAGAAACAATTTAAATACAAAAAGAATACAAGTGGATGAGGTTTCTACAGAAAGCTGCAAAGCAGTTAAAAGTTCTAGAGTTATTTATGTTCTTAGTGAAATTGTCCCGTTTCGTTTACCAAAAGTAATTTACAAAGGATATTTTAAAATGTGGACTTTTTAAAATAAGAGTGCTTCTAAAATTGTTGCTATTTGTGCTTTTGTTTGTTGCCATCATTTCCTTTTCAAAACGAGGTTAAAATTATTTCGCTCTTCGATGTCGGTGGTTTTGTTCATTAAAAGGGAATGAAAAATACGAAAAAGAGCAAAGTATGTGGTTTTGTAATGGTGGTTTTATTCTAAAAAAAAAACAGTGTTTTTACGCGTTTCCAGGGGTTAGACAACCAGAATTAAGTTATTATATTTAGCCCGTGTTTTCCTGATCTTTTTTTAAATTAAGAATATGACCTTCAGACCTGAAACAAACTTAAGGACTTATTATTGCTATTTATTATATTGGTCTTTGGAACACAAAATTCCAACTGAACAATTTTGATGCAACATGAATTGAATCCTTAAAATACGCTCTATATATGATAAAGATAAAACGTAAGCTTATTTCATTCTGTTTCACTGAACATCTTTACGCCAACACGATTAAAGAAGTGTTCTTCAAAAAGATAAAATGATTTAGGAATCTCTTATTACAAATGCTGTGGAAACTGTTCCAAAACTTAATTTTTTTTTATATAATAACTTAGTTTTTTACAATTTAAATAAATTTGTACTAGTCTCCGCTTTGCTCTTTTTAACTAACACCAAACCCATAGTCCTCTAGGAAATCAGAGTTCAATCAAAATTTTCATCAGAGATAGGCTCGTTTCTTCAACCAATAAAATGTTCGAAAAAAAAAATTGTTTGTCCACCCCCAGTTAGAAAAAAATATTTAACTTAAGGCTAGTCGCGCACTGGCAACTGTGATCGAAATCATATAGTTTAATCACCAGTTGAAAGGGAACCGCGCACTGGCAACTCTTTACTCACGCTCACACTCTTTTTTCTCTTGCGCTTATAGAAAGCAGCTAAACTGTTGCGAAGGCAATCGTTTAGTTTGTGTCAAAACACAAACTTTTTAGTTGCTCGAATCGAGTTGCTCTAAGTGCGCGGTGTCCCATATAAGCCCATATGTTTCATTTTAGCAACTAAACAGTTGAGAAACTAAAAATTGAATGTGCGCGCCTAGCCTAACTGTTATATTAAAACAAGTCTTCAAAATTAAATCAGGAATATGGGGCTCATTAGATTAAATTGGATTGGCTTTGCCTTAGTTTTTTTTTTTAAAGCTGTATATAAAAAAAAAAAGAAAAACTGTTGACAGATAGTTAATTACTATTTTCCCACAAAAGCCAAAAAAACAAATTTTATCAGAAAAAGATTTAAAACAAAATCTGAAGTGTTTTCAAAGCCCCAAACCGGATTTAAAAGCATTTAAACTTTGGCAGCACTTGTCAAAATAAAAATGGTGTTAATTTTTTTTAAGGAAGTGAAATAGAGAAGGAAATTTTGACTTTTTTTTTATAATCTACACGCGCTCAAGGGATTATGATTACCCTTGAAATGTTTGAACACAGCGCGGGCGTGAAGTTAAGGAAGAGAAAGAAGGATAGGAAAGATGTATGGCACGATGTTCTGAGACTGAAGGTTGTTGTCTCAGATATTTTATCTCCAGGGATGGCGGCTGAACTAAAGCGGAGAATGCCGTGTCTTATTTCTATGTCGCTTATAATTCACATTATTTTTTTCGTATTCATCTTTGTTGGGCATACTAGTTTAACTCAATTTCATGTTGTTAGTGTTATGCCTGAACAACATGTAATGAGTAAACCAGCAACCCATTGATGACAATTTTAGAAGTTTTTAATGGAATTAAAACGACATAGACGACGGCAGGTATCGAACCTGTGATCATGAGGTTCACAGGCGAGCACACATCCATCGCGCCACGGCCACCCCAACTTATTAGACATTTTTCTCTTTAAGTTCTCATTTATCCACATTTGTCGCTTGTTCGGAGCGCGCTCTTTGAGCTTAAAATAAAATGACCGATCAGATAAAGCGCAGCCATATTCACTCTTTTTTGTTCATAGAATTTAATAAAATTAAAACGACGTTAAAAACTTTTTCCAAATTAGATGAATAACTCTTTCGTTTGACAGCTTGTCAGAAAATTTGTAAGCACATTACAGTTCAGTGCTCAGGTGTTTTTCATTTATTAAATCGAAAAGCTCTGATTATACTCTGCCTAAGAGCTTACTCGACTTGCGAAGGTTCTGATCAGAACTAACAAAGAAAAACCGCCATTTAAATATTTGTTTGTATATCTGTCAAACTTAACCATGGTCCCAGTTGGAAAAGTAATTAGAAGAAGATTAAGGATAGATTTAATTAAATTTAGGTTAAGTGGCGGTGGAAACGTTGCAAAAAGATGAAGAATTGAGTAATAAATTGAAGAGGGCCCAAGAACGTTCTGAACTTAAGGCTTAAGTGAAGTAGGCCAAATTCCTAAACGCAAGATTTACAAAGCAAAACACCTGCAAAGCAGATATAGGAAATCAGAATACGCAAATGTAAGAGAATTGCGCAAGAAATGTTTGACATTTGCATAGCAACGATTGCATTTTGAGACACTCTGCTTAGCAGAGATTTTTGTATTTGCATTTTGGAACCGTTTGCTTAGCAGAATTTGCGCAAGATATGCGTTAAGGAATTTGCCCGTATATTCGGGACAATAATAATATTAGGTATGTTTAATTAAATTTGTAAAGAAGACGGTCAAAATTTAACAGGAACGAAAATTGAAAAAAAAAAGAACGGATCTTCTCAGCTCATTAACTCTTACAATATAACTGTTTGGAATAAAGAAAGGATATTCAGAGCTATATGTAAAATAAGTTTGAAGTATTTTCAAACTTCAAAGATTTTGATTAAAACGATATGGTGGCTGAAGCACCCCACCTAAAGACACGTTATTTCTTCAGCATACTCGTGGATAACCCAAATATCAAAAAAAACTGTATCAATATATATAGTTAGGATCGATAAAATACGAAATCAACAGCAACTAATCAATATTTAGTCTTAAACAAAAATCGAGATGGCAACACTGCTACTAAAAGTCAAGTAAAACAACATCTTTTCCGTTATTCACACTACTCAAAAACCAATACTTTTGCATAAAGTTCTCAGAAACCTTATTTAAGTTATCTCTTTTCCTCTTCCATATTATCATTTTCATCTCATGTATCTCCCTCTCTATGTCCCATAACTGAATAAGTGTTTGTGTGTGTGTGTGTGTGTATGCTAAAAGGAAATCGCCTCTCAAGTTAAAGTCGAAGCACGCGCGTGAAATCCTTGTGATTTCAAAACCGTAAAAACCACTCTGTTCTGTATATTGTGATATCCCTTTTTGATGATGAGGGGGTTTCGGTGGTAGTGGTGCTATAATGGTTATGGAAGCTGTCTTTTTGTGGAAAACATAGTAGATGTGGGGGTGTAAAACCTCAAAAATAAAAAAAGGAAAACAATAAATATATGTATATAAAAAAAAATAAATGAAAGAAACTTCAAAACCATAACGGAAAATGTGGTGGGAAACAAAATGACTTGCTTGTCATCCCGTCCTTGCTCCTGGCCGGCCATGGGTCGTAGCTGTTGGACGGACTGAGGGAATGGATAGAGAGAAGTTATTTAAACCAAAGTAAGAAGGCGAAGAAGAGGAAATACAACAACAAGAGCATATCAGCCCGGTACCACTCGTCACACACACACAACCTTTACACCCAACTCAGGCAGCAGTGCTGCCAACGTCTCTTTTGCGAGGGTGGGGTTGGTGTTTCTGTGGTTTTTCCGTGTCCTGAAAAAAAAAATACACAATAAGCAAACACAAACAAGAAAATATGCTCCCCGAGCAAAAAGGCCGAAGAGCATATCATCTCCACCCCTCTTGCCGAGAGAAGAAGTTATAATATGACCCTGCCCCCAGTCCCTCAACGGTAAAGGTGCGGGGGCAAGCAGATGGCACTGTAGTGGTAAGGGTAGTGATTGGCAAGGATCGAGCAAGAGGCCGAGCGGGTGAGCAGGTCATCAGGATGATGGGGTGCCAGAGGGATGCTGGGGTTTTTAACTAATATCAAGTAAATTGATACGTGACCCTGCATTTAAATACCTTCATTGCTTGGGCGGCTACAGCTACAGATACAGCTATGGTGGCTCTGCCTAGCTTCGTTTAGCTCGGGGTTGTTTTTTTTATTTGCTTTCGTCTTCTTATAGTCTATATGGAAGCTTCAGGGGTTGATGCTGTGTTGTTGTTGTTCTTGTTTAGTGTTATATTGGTGTACCGCTTGAGCTCTTTTGCACTTGTGTAAATTTTTCGGTCTCATATTTACAGTTTAACTTTAGTTTTACACACAAATAGAGTTGAGGGGGTATTTGGATGGAAAGTCCAAAGAGGACAGGCGGCAATTGTCGTCAGGAAAATAAGTTCAGTTCTCGAGGCAAATATAAGAAGTGAGAGTGCCCTCCGCACTTTAGAGAAAATATACAGAGTGCCAAAACAAGGGTTAAGAATCGGTATTTGGTAGGTACCCCAACGGGTGGAAGAAGTTTGTTCTTCTATATCGTCCTGTTTCAGACTCTGAGGTTGTCTCCCCTGTACAACTTGTCGCCGCTTGTGTGTTGTAATTCATTGTTTGTGGTGGTGATAAGGTTGTATGCGGTGAAGGGTCGGCGTGAAAATATGTAATAGAGACGACTTTGGTATCTGCAATAATTGTGCAAGGGTCGGTGGTTTGTCGGCTGTGTCATCTTGGTGCAGTTTTTGTTTTTTAGTTTTTGGTTGGTTTGGGGGTTGTTTTTCTTCTATTTGCAAGATTAATAGTGTTCTCTTGCTCTCTGTGCCGGTTAAAGGTACTTATAGAGAATTCTATCCGAGTGTACAACTTAAATAAGGATATCCTGTGGTTAAATAGAGTTTGACCCGTATGTCAAATAGATGTTCATTCCTGAAAAGGTACCTACACACACTTGGTAAGCAAAGAGAGTTGGATAGTTTTTTTTTTTAAATTGATTTTGAAAGGTGCAAGCTATATAGGTACTGATTCGTATTCACTTATGCCATCTTGGATTTGAAAAAGCTTTTATATTTTTGTTTATTCAATCGATTTATTTTTAAAAGAAGACGATTAAATTCTGTTTGTACCTATTTGTCTACAAACAATGTGATAGTTGGAAGAGCACTTTAGAAAATTTCTTTGAAAATGAATACGTATAACGCATTTTGCATCGCGGCTTCAACATAATTTATCTTAGGCACAAAATAATTCATGCGAATTGTGGATATGTTACGAATGCAATACATTACGTAATGCATTGTTTTTTTTTAGATTTTCTACTGAAATTTTCCGTAAAATGGATTGAAATTTGATATAAATGTCATTAGACTCATATTGGGCGCCATTTAATATCAGTCAGTTTTTAGTAGGAATCCCTCTTTCTTTTTTTTCAGGACTTCTAAATAAAAGTCCGTATAATATGCATTAAAAAATTGCCAATATTTGCATACCTATAAGCATAAAGTTTTGAATATTGCTAGATCTATTTGTTGTCTTTTCTAATGCTGATAAGTCTATAGGTCGTACATTTATTATATCAATCGGCAAATAGAACTGGTTGAACAATTAAGGAGGCGGCCATTCCTACTTACGTGATTTAAATGGCATCCTAATAATTTAATTTGATTTTATTTTTTTTTATTTTTTTATAAAAAAAAATAAATAATTAAAACTAAGTAAAATATTTTTTTAATAATAGTAACTGAATCTTGCTAAATAAATTAAAATATAATAAGCAATTAAAGGTGTGTCAGATTATTTCAAAAAAAAAAAAAAATATATGTATATATATGAGAAAAACCGAGCGTTGGGCGCCATTTCCAAATTCATTTGAGAGATCAAGCAAATGATTTTAAATATTAATGTCAATAGCATAGGGTGTTCTGATTAGCATAAAATGTAGAAAAATGTTAGGGCGTGTGAATTGAGACAAAACAACAAAAAATTGTTTATTTTTTTTTATTTTGCAAATAATTTTGAATTACTTGTATTGAAAATTAAACAGAAGAATAGAAGTTAAATTCGTAGCTTTTTCGGTATTTTTTTGTTTATTATGTTAATTTGTTTTAGAAAATTACCCATCTCACTTAAACGGGGAATATTGAACCTCTTCCATACGGATTTATTCTTGTCTTGACTATTTTTTACTTGCAATATATGTATATAGGTACTATAGGGCAAGTTCTACATTAGAAAAAAAAAATCGAACTCGAGATTTTGATCAAAGTTGGCATTATGATGATAGCGAAGACGAATAAAGTGGGTCCGGCAATTCAGTCTGTCTGTCTGTGTGTCTGTACCTCGAACTACAGCCTAAACTACTGGAGGTATTTTCTTCAAACTCGGTAGTTATGAGTCTTCGGTGATTTCCTAGAGGAGAAATTGAATTTTTTTTTTAGCTCTAAAACTAACGGTAGCCTCATACACCTATAATGTATAATCTTATTTATCTCGAAAACGGCTCTAACGATTTCGATAAAAAAAATTAAGTGTGATACTATGGACAAGGACTATATTTTGGTTGAAAACAAATTTGGGGGGAAATGTTATTAGGGGTATTTGTCATAGAACCGTTTTTTTGATTTTCATTAACGGCTCTAAGGATTTTAACCAAACATTTTCAGCAGGAGTTCCATAAAGCTTAAAATAATATTGTATATAAAAATATTAGAAAAAATATTTGTTGGGTTTTTTTGATTTTTTTTTTTTTTTAAAATCAATTTCTTCAAAACCTATGAACGATTATTTTTTGAAATTATTTCCTAAAATCAATATTATTAAATACTTAAAATGCGCATCCCACATTTTTTTCTTGAAAAATTTTAGAGAAATTTCTTATATAAAAAATTTATTTAATAATAAAACGATTTTTTAAGGTTTATTTGCATAAATTCATACTTTTCCAGAAATCAGACGGCAAATTTATGCATTTGAACATTATTATCTAATTAAATCCATGTTTTATATTTATAAAATGTATCTTAAATTCCAAAGTACTTTTACATAAGAGCAAGTTCGTGCGATCCAGTCGTGCATTTTTTTTTTTTTTTTTTCAGTTTAAAATGATTTTATAGATTTGTGGAAGTCATGGTGGTTTTGAAAATGGCGCCCAACGTATGTTTGATATAATTTGCCAGAACTTTAACTCCTTATTATTTTTGTTTTATTGAATAAAATTTTGCCTACTAAAAGGGGTACTGGCATTTTTTTGCGAAGACGTGACAAATCCTCAAAAAGTGCAACTTCTACGGAAAATAAACTTTTATTTATGGCCTACAGCTGAGTATGTGCATCGCTTGTTATGTGGCAATAGCTGGTTGCAGTGTAGGTTCATTAGGGAATGCAGTGTTTCATAAATCTGCTACGCTTAAGGAAAGTGAAATACAAAAACTACATAATATATAAATTGCGTTGGGCGCCACTTTTTGTTCTTCTAATTTTCTTAAGATCATAGTTTTGCTGTGGATCAACATGATTACGATACCTGAATATTGTTGTTTGTAAGATATCTATGGGAATTTCAGTTATCCAAACATAAAAAAACGCTTATCTACTTCTTTGTCATTCAATCCAACTTTTAGATTTATCGCACCCTAACTAAACGGACATAACTTTTATAGTATCTACCCTTTAATCAGCCAAAACGAAAAAAAAACTAACACCATTGTTAATCCCCTTTTTTTACATGAACGACTTATTTTGCAAAGCACAACACAACAATGGTTTGAGTAAATCCCGTTTATTACTCTGTCATGTGTACCATAACGAAGTCCTTAATTCCACACATAATCTGTCATATTTAAAATATATTGTTCACACATTTTTTTGGAACTCCTTTCTTTGGTGGAAAAGTAACATATTGACAAATTATCCTCTTTGTATGTCCTTTCAAATGTTTTTTTTTTTTTTTTGTTGTTATCTCATCACATAGTGTGGCCGGCTTTTATTGTTATTTTTTTTACATTCCTAACCGTGTCCTTTTTAGTATTATGAAATGTGTTTGTAAGGGAACAACGGGAACTATAATATAACATCATTAATTTTATAGAAAAAAATGTTAACACCTTAATTTGAAAGAATTAACATAGTTTTATGTGTATGTTCATTCGTCATTTTGAGGAAAGAGATACGCATTTGATAGTTGTTTAACTGTTTTTTATAAAGGAGATATCCTTAGAATGAACCATTAAAATAGAAATACAAAAGTAAGTCTAGTAGTAAGGGGAAAGTGTTTTTTTTTTTGCATTTTTGGGGTTTGGTTTGGTTGAGGTGGCTGACAGCAGTAAAAAACGAAACACACTTAGACCATAAGTTGATTCGTTGCGATACCACATGAATCTAGGCTGCTCCATCCCATATCATAAAACCATTTGGAGGTCTTTATGAAGAATGAAGGTCTACTTATATCTGTACCTGCGTCACCGCTATCTCAGATGACCGGAGAATTTAGAGCAGCTTAGTTTTCTGAGAACCCATTCTGGAATTTCGATCCTTTTGTGTAAAAAAAAAAGAAAATTGATTCATCTCTTCTAATTATCCAATGTCCTTCCAGGAGGATCTGAAAAGAATGGCAGCTCGAAGTCAATATTAGTCAGAATTAATCAGAGGAAATTTAGAATAGAGAAGTGACCAATATTTTTAATGATCCACAGTGAAGAAGCTTTTAGCCGAAAGGCTACTGATTCGTTGGTTTTATTTATTTGATAGGGATTTATCGTTTTACCCAAAGTGATCTAACAAACTGCCATTTATTCCCAATGACTTTCTTGCATGACAAAAGTGCTACACTAACCTTTTTGGGGCTATTTTTAAAAAAAAGGCTTCCTACATAACTTCCTATTTTAAAGAAGACCCAAATATTTTGCTCTGTCTGAAAATGCACGTGGTGCGCCTTTGGCAGAATCAGATTCTACGCAGGGTATTATATGTTTCCCAGAGCAGAGGACAAATCTGTTTCGGTGAAGGTTAACTCCAAGTTTACGACGCAGACGATCCGCTGTTAGAGTTCTTTCAAGATCTAAAAATGATACAGCAAAATCAACTTCATCCGCATATAGGAAATCACTCTGTTGATCCTCCTTTCCGGGCATACTAAGAGATCCAAGGAAGGGAAGATAGAACACAACCTTGCGACATACCTCAACTAACAAATCTAGCAGAAAAGCTGCTCAATTTTTAATTGATTTTCCTAACTTTATCCATGAAAATCGAGAGGGGATTGAAGATGTATCCAAATTTTAAAAAGCGCCCTCTATAATTAGGAAAACAACTATAGTTTATTTACTCTTTATACGAAAATAAACAATTTCATAAGCCACAGCTCAAAGAACACCAGGGTTTAGTAGTTTACATCTCTCAAACAATCATATGTGGTTGGCAGTAATGGAGATGAAATGCATAAGAGAAATTTTTTTTATTTACATATTTATTTACAAATATCAGAGAATCGCATTATCATTTTATATATTTAACTTAAGACTATTTATGTGCCACCAAATTGACAAAGAATCAAGTACAGAGTGAATAAAGTTGACAATCATCAAAACTGGAAACTCTCAAAAATAGTTTCAAATCATCAGTATGATATCATCAATGAAAATTATGAAAAGCAAAGGTCCAAGGTGGCTGCCTTGGGGGACACCTGAAGTGCACCTAATTTCATTTGAGCAAGTATTTGCGTTCTTAACTACTTGTATTTCTCAAAAGAAAAAATGTGAACTAGATTTAAACAATTAAAAGGTTCTTTCCAATAAGCATTTCCAAACTTTGACAGGTGATTGCGGCCATATTTTTTTTTTTGAAGCTACATTTGTAAAATTAGCCAAATAAACATGGAGATTTTTAGCGTTAAACAACATTTGCAAATGATTAAATTCTTTTAAGAAAGTGGGTCTTCTGTTCGAGTAATATTTCGCGTGAAAAATATATTCAGCGATGAGGGTCATTTCCGGACGTATGGTCAACAAGCATAATTATTATCGAGTTTGGGACGAACACAATCCACACGAGATCCACTAAATGGCAATGCATCCAGACACAAACACTGAATTTCTCTGGATGCATTGCAATTTGTATTGTGTTTGTCCCAAATTTGATAATACTTGTGTGGATTTAGGGCTAGCCGTATCATCGTACCATACTTCTTTGAGAAAGACGTTGGCCACACCAGGCCGGGCGCTATCGGTCCCTGAAAACCAATTTTTTATGACCCAAATTGGATGGTATGTACACCAACGACATGTGATTTCAACAGAACGACACAACTAGCCACACAGTCCGTAACACAATGGACATTTTGCACGAGCGATTTCCGAACATGGTTAACTCACGCGAAGGCGATGTAAATTGGCCACTGAAATCGTACGACTTGACCCCGCTACACTCCTTCTTGTGGGGTTTTCTTAAGTCACAGGTATATCAAAATAAACAATGAGCCACCACTGAGAGCCAACACAACCAATGCTATTGGCCAAATTCAATCAGAGTTATGGAAAATTAAGAGTTTCAGTTGGGCACCACCCAGCAAAGCCACGACAAATATTTGAATGATGTTATAGGTATTCCATACAGAATGGCATAAATCGGTCTTCAAAATCAATACAAAATTTCAATTGTATTTTACTCACAGTTTGATTTATTTAAATTTAACGATAGGAAAAGCTTAATGGAAATACCTTTATTAAATCTTATCTTTAGAATGGATATAATTTGACGTTATTTTGACACCAGAGAGTCAATGCGTTAACCATCTTATCATAGCTTTAGCTGAATACGGATTAAATTTTAACATTGGAGGTGGATTGCCCCTGAAAAATAGCATAACTTAAGGTCCGCCATGGGACCATGTATTTTTTGATGAGTCGACGTTTGCGCCCTCTATAATTCGGCCAAAATTCGAAAATTAAAAAAAAATAATTTTATACTCTTGACGCATGTATTCATTATTTAAAAAAAACTTATGTTATTACCTAATAAGGTTTCCGAGAAAAAAATTGTCAAAAATCGTGCTTTTTTTTGGCATTCTAGACCGTACTAGTACCTTAAGTACATATTTTGAAAAGGTGTTTTTACCAATAACTCAAGGACAGGAACCATATTTTGTAAAACGAAAAAGTTCGAATGAAATCAGTTGTCAGAATGACGATAGCTGTCAGAATGACTATAACTGTCTCTATTCTTTTCAACGGATATGAAAGAGAGATCAATCGTTTAAGATATAAGAACTCCAGCACGGCGTGCATAAAATTCTATTGCCTTCCTTCACTGCGTAGGTATAACAGTTTTTATAGAATCAATAATTAAAACGTCAGTTCAATTTTGTCCGCTTAAATAAAAAAAAAAGATAAATGGTAAAAATTGAAATAAAAAACTTTTCATCACTGTAACTCTGAAATTATAAATCCTATAACTGTTTCCTACCAAAAAGATTCTAACCATTTTTTATCCGATAATCCGTTCTCGAGATATTACTTAAAACGTGTTTTTTCTTAAAATGGCACCTGAATCAAACCACTTACAACCAATTCTATGTTAAATAACAATTCTCTCCACAAACCAAAAAAAAAAGACTAAGTGTCAAATCTCCTCAAAACCAACAACCAAATAAACTTTACAAAAAAAAAAAAACATCTCAATCAAAACTTCACTTCCAAATGCCATTTCAGACATATCATAACAAACCGCACACTATTTACCCTTAATAATCAAATCAGTCCGTCCGTTTGCAGCAAAGAGTCCTTCACCACTATCACTTTGCCAACAAAAAAAAAAAAAAAAAGAAAACAACAAAATTAAGTATAAACTAGGTAGTTGGCAAAACTATACTCTCAAACACACACCCCACCCTCACACCCGTTTCCAACACACATGCTTAAGGGTGGACTTTTTGAAAATAAATTTCATTGCAAATACCAAAAACCAACAGGACCGACAGAAATAAAATAAACCAACAAAAAAAAAAAAAGAAATGAAGAAAACTCACAAATAAAGTGCCAAAATGTCAGCACTTATACACTCGTATAAAATGTGGTTTGGTTTGGTCTTGTGCTAATATAACTATATCCCTCCAGGATTCTGTGGGACAGAAGGACAGAATGACGACAACGACGACACAGCGAGATCCTTCATCTTTCTCACTCTGGCTCTGGGTTTTTGTGTCTCGCCTTATGATGATGACCTCACCCCGGCTCCGTCTTCTACACTCTCTAGCTTTGACTCCATCCATACCATATCATCATCAGCCCCATCTCTCACCACCACAAGGCAAAAGTGATAAAAGTTGTGGAAAAGTTTGCGGAAAATTGCTGTGCATTTTTCATTGCATTAAAATTCCGTGTGGTCGACTATGAGGGTTTTTTTTTTCTCAAGTATGGTGAGAGCATACTCAACCACAAAGTTTTTTTTCACCCGCCCACTCTACGAACGCCTCTCCATTCTATCAGCCCCCCAATAAACAATACAAAAAGCTCAGACTAACACATGTTTTTATAACAGTTTTTGGGAGGGAGTTAGTTTGGGAGAACTACTCTCTTTCTCCCTCTCTCTCTCTCGTTTTGATGTGATATTCTTGCCCACACAAGTGTGTTTCTCCCAAAAATGTGTTTACACAAATACACTGAAGCTGAAAGGACTCTGAAAAATCCTGATGTAGAGCAAGTCATTCAAAGATTTTCTATTTTCCCCACAACAAGATTAACTTGGGAAATCATTTTTCATGCAACACAAGATGTTTTCTTATTTTCTTCGTTTTTTTTTTTCTTGTGAGGGGGATGGGGTGGTTGGTTGGTCCTGTATATGCACCAGGCTGTGTGTGTGTGTTCGTACAAGTGGATAAATTTGTAAAGAAAAATATTACATTTTTCAAAGAGAAAAAAAAAACCGAGTGAAATCGGTGGTGTTGAAAACAGTTTTCTGGTGCACACACGAAAAGCAAAGTGCAAATGAGAAGATTGTTTCTAATTAAATTAAACAAATATCTAAAATGAACTTTAAGGTTAAATAGCGTTTTCAAGGGTCATCCTACGAGTACTATCATCGCAGAAGTTATGGGTATAGGTGGAGAGGCACTTAACTTTTGTGCTGGAAGGCAAGGGTACAGGTACATGCCAATGCTGGAACCAAGAACAAACTAGGAAAGTCAGTTGGGGAAAATATGTGGAAAATTTTATCCGCTTTTCTATTGCAGCCCCAGCCATATTGACAGTAGTTTGTGAAATTATAGAATTTTCATATATGTATGTATAGGTATGTATTTATTCCTGTATTTGGTCAACTTACTTAGTTTACGGAAAGATACCTTAAAAGAGAAATTGAATAGCACGGGCAATTTAAGTCCATAAAAATGTGTGTAAGTTGAAGATTAAAAAGTGAACGATTAAACTCTTTCGCTAAATACCTAGAAACGGGCTGAATTTGAGTAGGAGGATTGGTGGTGGACGTCAGAAGTTATATTGGATAGGTAGGTACTTTATTGATTGTGGGTAAACGATTCCACTCCGGAAATAAGTTTTATATTTCATAATAAATTGAAAGGGTTTAGTGAGAGGTTGCGCTTCAGCTTTGTCAGGAAACCATGAAGAATATTCATTTTTAAGGGTTTCAGAAATCAATTGGAGCTTACTCACTGATTCATCAATACACTAAATTCAAAATTGAATACATAGACGCACGCCCAGACGAAATATGTAATTTGAAAAGGATAAACTGGGCTAAAATTGTTGAGTGTTTTAGGTAGAGAACCGGGCAGGTAAGGATTGGTATCATTACCACCAACAGCAAACACCAAGGGAGCGTATCGGAATCCCGTTTTTTGAAATCCCGCTTTTCAAAAACCCCGAAAAAAAGTTTTAAAATCCCGTTTTCTAAAATCTCGCTTGTTCAAAATCCCGATCTACTCGTATTATAATCCCGCTTTTCAAAATACCGCCAAATCCCGCAAATTCCGTTTTTTAGAATACGTAGCTAAAACTTATTGATTTTATGTTGGTTATTTTCCAGATTCTTTAAATGCTAAAGAAACTTTTCATACACCCAACCTCGCACCTACCCCAAATCCTATAGTGTGCAGCATGCCCCCCTTACATACCTCACTTCTTACACGTTGTAATAAGAAACGGGATTATAAGAGACGGGATTTTAAAAAGCGGGATTATAAAAAGCGGGATTTTAAAAAAGCGGGATTATAAAAACCGGGATTTTAAAAACGGGATTTTAAAAAACGGGATTATAAAAAGTGGATATCGTACCCAACCCAACACCAATTGTGCTAATTTTATCCCTTAGGAGTACTGGTACCGGATACCGAGTCTCTATTATGATCTATCTTGAACAAGCCCATTAGAAGGATTATGTGCGACTGTGCGTGGGATGAATTCAATACACTGAATAGGGCATTTATCGTATTGTTAACAGTCAAATCATTGAGACCTTACGCGAGTGCCTTCGGTACGTTCGAGCTCCAGCCGCTAAGGTTCTTCAGAGTGGTTTTTCTAGGGTGCCGGATAAACCGTCTTCAGCAGTTTTCATATCCCAGAAATGGGAAGCTACGAGTATGATCGGACTATCTGGTCTACTTAACTAATTTAATGACGCCTATTCTTAAATGAAACCAAGACCCGAAATGCTAAAGGATAAGGTGCAGAGGATATGTATCTGGAACATGGAATTATTTTACATGCTGTGTGTGACTCAAAAGCTAGAGTTTAGCCTCATGAGGTATAAGGCAGATATAACTTTACAATGAATAACATCAGTTTTGTTGAAAGGAAAAAAAATGCCAGATATCGGATTTTTGGTTGGAAATCAGCTAAGAGGTAAAGTTATTGACTTTATGGTATTTTGAAAAACTATACGCACTAACTTATGAAGGAGTTTTATGAATTCCAGGGCAGAGCCTGGCCGTGGTACGATGTCGAAGGGGATTTCTATGCTTAAGTAAGAAAGGAAGACATCTTGGGCAAATAATTTGGTAATCACAAAGTCCACGAAAATATAAAGGATTAATTGATTTTAAAGCAGTTCATAATGATGTGATATGTAGCACTAGTTTTCTAAAACTAACGATCCATAATGCAACCACCGTTGTCCAGATAGTCGAACCGTCAGTCAAATCGATCATTTGATAATCAAAGAAATGCATGAAATAAGTATATTGAACGTGCCTTAATTTCGAGGTTCATAAAAGTCGTATCAGACCAGTTTCTTGTTGCGGAAACATTCAGAGTGCGACAGTTTAAGGAAAAGAAATTTCGAAGAAGTAATTTGACGTTTGTAGTCTTAGAACATTTCATGGATCTGCTAGAATCACAGAGAGCAGTCCTCCGCTGTGTATTCGCCTAACATTATTAGTGATCAAAGTATCGCAACATCATCAAATAGGTAGCTGCAACTATCGTGGATTACCAACTTCTCCAGAGAAAGAAGATGCACATACGAAAATGCAGCAAGACGAAACAAAACCAACGAACAAAGACTATCGAGTCAAGAGAAGGAGATCTTGCGTAGAAATAAGATTGAGGCGCAATCAGTTTCTTAACTCAAGGAGATCAGAGTGTCTGGCAAAACGAAACGAAAAAACTCAAAAGAACTGACTGGTGTTTCTATTACCAGAAATTTGCCACCGAAGTATAGGAAATAGAACACTTGTCAAGCCTCTTCAAAATTGGTATCAGGCACATGAGACAGTAGTATGAGAAGAATACCAGTTTCTAGTCAATGAAGAATTGGTTCGACCACCCAGTATACGAGGGCGTTCCGATAAGTACTTCGCCCCACCGCCCGATGGTGCCAGTATCGCAAGAGAGATTTACTATCGTCTAGTTCATTCTCTTAGACGGCTACTGACCACGTGTGGAAACCAGCTAGCCCGCGAATTTTATAAAAATGGAAAAAGAGCAATATCGGTCGGTGATTCGATTCTTTTTTGGAAGGGAAATCGCGCAGCGAAATCAAGGGGCGCTTGGATGCCATGTTAAATGACTCTTTTCCTTCGATGGCGACCGTCAAAAATTGGTATAAAATTGGCACATCGGTTTTTGATGAAACCCGCCCAGGTGCCACGATCTGGTATTGGTAGACCGCCGATTGAAGGTTCGCGAGAAAGCTGAAACAGTAGGTATCTCAAAGGACCGCGTGGGTCATATCCTCCATGAAATTTTGGGTATGAGAAAGCTGTCGGCGCGATGGGTGCCGCGTTTGCTCACTCCGGACAACAAGCGCAGTCGCCGTCGCCGCGGCAAAATTGATCGAATTGCACTACTGCCCCATCCATCGCGACTTTTTCTTGTTTGTAAACTTGACAAAATCACTCGCTGGGCCGAAATTTGAGTCATCGCCGCGCCGCCACGGAGTCCTACTTTGCAGACCCCAAGAAAACCTATTTTTGGGATGGATTAACGAAGCTGGATTATCGCTGGATCAAGTGTATCAAGCTACAAGGAGACTATGTTGAGAAATAAATCGCCACTTTCGAAAATGTTTGTTTTCTTTTTGTAGGCTAAGTAGTTACTTATCAGACCGCCCTAGTAGAAGCGGTGGGCTAAGCTGTACAAAAGCTTAAGTACAATAAAACCGTAAGAGTGGACCTCTTTAAATACGGGGGTAATGTGTTGATAGGATGCATGTATCAAATCATTATCCACTTATATTGGTGGAAGAAAGCCTGTTGACTGGACTATATATCATCTACATTTATCATTCCATCTTGCCATCTTTTGTCCTCCCAAAACTATTGAGCTATAAGATCCATGAATTTTTAGGCAAAGTCCTTACTGGAAAGTACCAATGTGACCTAGCCAATCGGCCATAAGCAACATTTTCACACTGATGCAAATTCTCGAAAAGACCATTAACGAACCTCAAATCGATACTTCCAATGTTAGCATCGAGTTTAAAACCAAAAATGATAAAATAAATTTTCAGGACCTTAAAATAAAGGTAGTCAAACTCGAGATCCCGGTAAAACTTATGCAGCTGTATAGCGTGATATTGAAAAAAAGTGTTGCGACTAAAGAAAGAATTTCTAAATTTAACAGTACATCTAAAGTTGGCCTCAAGGGTAAACTGATGTGCATTTCCAGAAGCGTTAGTATTACGGTTGAATTGTTTTAGGGAATATAGAGAAAAGCTCATCAACCTCGGAATAAATATTCAGCTATACTGCATTCACCATCATAAAAGACTCATACTACTACCCCAAAAAAAAGGAATCATAGCTCCCAGCGTAGCAGAAATATTGTTTTCACGAGATCCGAACTTCACAACAATAATTTAGATAAGCTCCGAGAATTACATGAATGATACTTTTATTTTTGGGAGTCGAAGCACTGTGGTCTATGGTAGGGCTGATTAACGATCGACACCTAAGTACAGATCTAACGAAGAACTACCACTGCGATCAGGTAAAAGACAATATGCTCCGCAAAACCCTTACACAACTGATCTTGCTTTAAGGGTGACCATGAGCAAAAAGAAATAATATTTTACGGATGTTTGTTCCTATGTGTGTGAATGTTCACAAAGTTAAACTGGGTAACAATGCTCCAGCCAAGCGAATCCCAGCACCTAGGTTCAAAGCGTCAAGCAAAGGTGTGCCTTCGATTAAAGGACGAAGCCGTCAAGGGTGCCAGAGCGTTGGGTCTCGACGACTGAAATTAACAACAAAATCATGATCGTTTAGGATGGAAAACCACAGTGTCTCAAGCTGCGACTCCTCATAGATCGGCAAGCCTGATCAGGATCTTGAAAACGCAAAAGATTAGATGTGCTGTTCATTACCAACCGGCACCCAATAGGAGTGTTTGATGCGGAGATTTTTGCTGGGTCGGGAAGCGAATTAGATGATGGAAAATACACTGACTTGAAGAAAACAAGAAGACGGGGTGGTTAAAGATACTACTTAAGACTTAAGCATAATATAATATTTTAGAAATATCCTTTAAAAAATGGTATGAACAAGACTTCTCGGACCTCAAGAATATTTAACTTAATTTAATCGTTTCTCCGAATTCATGTTTATTGAAAATGTTTTTTTTTTCTCCTTGAATATAAATGTACGAAGCACCATCCAAACAACCCCCATAAAATGATAAACTCAAACAAATTAGCAGAAGAAAATCTTAACACCTAATACTAAATTCTACTCAAGTTGCTTTACTAGTTATTTTTTTAATTACGTCGTTGTGTCTACAATCTTAGAAAATTGTCGCCTCCGCACAATTTTTATAAATATTTTTTTTTTAGATCTCTATATCTTCTTTAATTCTAAACATAAATTAATTTATCTGCAAACAATTTTATATCACAGACACCAACCCAACCACATTTACCCCTAGAGTAAAAGATGAAGAAATAATGACCCGAGCTTGGTCATTCTCTTTGTTTAAACAACCATCAGCAAAAGAGAGTAAAAAAAAAAGAAAAATCTCAACTAAAGACGATTAAGAAAAAGAAAAACGAAGAAAAAAGAGAAAAACACACTCAAAATGAATGCAGAACATTAAAAAACAACAATCACACCCACAGCGCTGTCATCGTAGTCCTCGTAAAGAACAAAAAAAAGGAAAAAAAAACTTTGTGTTTGGTTTTAAGAGGTGTTTTTATGAGCCATAAAAAAGAAAAGCTAATAAAAAATCTCCGAAGAAAACTTTAACGACATTTTGTACTTTTATCCGCCCGCTCCACTGTACATTAATATCTATATAAAGAGTAAAAAGATATCAGATACCTAGTCTTGATGGTAAGCTGACAGATGACAAAGGAAGTAGAAGAGTAAAATAACCTCTGAGCTTAGACTTAAGCTATAAACGCAAGCGATTTGTGTTATAACATTACTATGGATCATTTTGACAAAAAATTCTTGCAAAATGTTCGTTCTTATGCTGAAAAATTGGAGCGTTAATACCTACTAAAAAAAGAGCTAAAAAAGGAATGATTCTACCCCTGTAACAGAATCTTTGGGAAATCCCAGGCCAAAATTTATCAGGTGGATGTGTTTGATGATAATTAGACCAATACTAACTTACTCGTATGGTAATTTGGTCTGGTGGAATGTAACTGAAAAAAGCACGAAACTCAAAATTCTGACAAAAGTACAGAGACTTGCGTGCATTGCAATTACGGGTGCCATGAGATCCACACCAACTGCAGGGTTGGAGGCGATACTCAACCTGAAACCTCTAGACCTTTTCGTACAAGAATCCGCAGCATATAGCGCCTTAAGGCTAAGCCAGACTAATACCTGGAAAAACAGCGCAATAGGACATGCTCAAATTCTTCAGAAATACTTTGGTGATAGCATTATTACAAATTATAAAACACCCGAGCTTGACTTTTATAAACCATTCCAAACTGCCTTTTGAAGCAGAGAAGAATGGCTGAACAACCAACCCTACACTAGTGAATCAGCAATAGCAATCTATACTGATGTTGGTGTTGGTGCAGGCTTTTTCTCAGAACGTCTTGAGCTAAGCAACTCACTTAGGCTCCCAGATCATAGCAGTGTCTTCCAAGCGGAGGTCCTGGCAGTGACAACAGCTGCTAGCGATAACACCTTTTACATTGACAGCCAAGCGGCAATAAAAGCGATTTCTGCCACTGTGATAAAATCGAAGCTTGTCTCTTGCTGTCGCGAAGAGCTTAAGGTTCTTGGCACGCAGCACAATATTAAACTCTGCTGGGTCCCGGGACACAGCGGCATACCATGTAACGAAAATGTCATGAGATTGACTTGACTGTTAATTGACGCTAAACGATTTTTATGTATTCAACTATTTTCGGTTTAGAAGAAGAAAGAAAACTGGTCTGAAAGTAAGTTTTAGATGATCAACGTTTCGAGCATAAAGTAAACAAATTATCTAGAAAACCAACTTAAGGAGCTAGTTCTCTTTCATCCAATCAAAACATATTCGCAGTCACTATCTGTTTTTCTGGATTTTTCTTTTATCTAAAAACAAATAAATAAACAGGAGGCCATTACGGTTTGCAGAGAGCCTAAACATAGTGACTTAAAAATCTCAACCATTCCCGTGTGCGTCACCAGGAATAGAGGGGACTTACAATTTTCTGCCAATTCCGAACGACTAATGAGCAGCAGTTTTCATGACAAGAAAAATTTTGTATATTTCTCTCCACAGTGCTTCTCTTCACATTTTGCCAGTTTTATAAAAATCCGTTTATCTCGATTTCTATTGGCAGATAGAAATACTGCGTCAGCAAAAAATGCTTTAGCTTGTCTCAGATCAAACTCTGTCTAGTCATTGTGCGGGAAGGTTTCCAACAAGCCCATCAGTTCTTGTCATTTTTGGATCTATAGAAAAAAAAACTGAAAACTGGGAGCATTGGCGCCCTCTATCTTCATAGATTTTGTTTGTGCACACTGTTATTTCTCTATGATAAATGGAAACAGTGCGAAGTGTAAGACGTGAAGTGAGAAGTACACGGAGTGCGAATTGCGAAGTGAAAAGTGTAGAGTACGGAGAGCAAAGCGCGGAGTTAAATAATTGTTTTGATTTATTTTTTACCAGACGCTGTTAGACTTTTTGTTTAAGAGTGTCTACTTTTTTTCAAGCCAAGGTTGCCCAACTTCGCACTTTATGCTGCACATTTCTGCCTCCAAACTTCACTTACCGAATTTTACAATTCGCATCTCGCAGTCAGACTTCGCAATCCGCAGTTCACACTCCGCACATCCCACATCAGACTCCGCACATCAAACTTCGTATTTTCAAAATTTTTTTTTAGAAAAGGGTGAGTGAGCTGATGATGGGAAACGCAAAACTTTTTGAAATGTTTTGTATTTAAAAAGAATGAATCCAATATTCGTCATGTACATAAAGCTCTTTTTTTGTTGTACTTCACTCACAATACTTAATTTCGAAGCTGAGAGAAAAATGAGGAAAGAAAAACTCCTCGAAATGGCTCTAAGGAAAAATATGAGAATATCAATCTTTGTCAAGTTTTTAGGTTTTGCGAGTTAGCAAGCTAATACTTTTAGGGGATGATGATTTTTAGTCAGACGATCAACATCAATGGTCTGCTGTATTATCTTAACTGTTCGGTGTATGTACTTTTTGTCCATCTTACTCGTACCTTCAAAACTCCTTGGTAAACGCTCTTTACACGTTCTTTCTCTGTCTTATTTTAATATAACATTCTTTTTATAAATTTTAGACATATGGTGCTTTTCAGATAAGATGAAACAATAAGAACAAACGAGTAACTCAATAATAAACAACAGATTTGACAGATGTCACTAAAACAATATGGCCGCCAAAATCTTAAAAAGGCCTTTATATCATATTTTTTTTTAATTTTTTGGGCTAAACTTACACTTTACTTGCCTGTTTATTGGAATTTTGACGGTATATGATTTCTTGCAACAAAAAAATTTCAAAAAGCCCCACAGTGCGTCACGAATAGACGAACGAGTAGGTAACACAAGAAAAAAAAAGTTTAAAAAACTATAAATAAAATTATTCCTATTTTTTTATCACATGATGTTCCGACAGTAAGAAAGGAATTTCATTAAGGGTCTAACTATACGCCATATTGCATTTTAAGTCGTGATCCAGTTTTAAGGATGTAAAATAAAACTTGTAATAAAACATTTTTACTTTCCAAAGTTTGAAAAAGAAACACACAAGTGTGTAGCAGAAGAAGTAATGTTTTTCTTCTTTTTTTATTTCCTCGAAAAGTCCTTCCCTCAAAATCGGTTTAACCCTTGAAAACTTTATGCAAAAGTCCTTATGCTCTCGATGACGACATATTAATATATGAGTATTCAATCTGCACAGGCACACTCCGTATTACATTCACAATCACAATCACAATCTAGACATCCTCTTTGGTCTCTTAAAACTCATAAATATGTGTGCTCGCATTACTTGCAATTGAATGAGTTTCAAAAACTTTAAGGCTTAAATGGTGATTCGGTTGGATGAGTACCTACTTATCTTTTTATTGGGCTTTTGTCGTACATATAATGTGGTTGGCAACTTATGCATATACGTACACTCGTATAGGTAGGTAGAGTGTTTTTGTATGTTGATTATTCTTTTGAAGAGGGTCTATTTTTGGTTGATTAGTTTTGTAGTTGAAGTGTAACGTGTGTCAGGTTTAATGCAGGATGCATTGTCACAAGATTTTAGACAGTGCGTAGTTGTTTTCAGAATTTATATCTGCAATATATGTTTGTTAGAAGTTCACAACAGCTAGACTATAGTTTCGGGAAAATCCGAAATATTTTATGTCATGTGTCATGAAATACTACATTAATGCACATTTAATGAATATTTTATTTCTTACGTACATCTAGGTCTAGACTCTATTAAAATAAAAAAGATCAGAACTTTCTCAATTACTGGTTTTTTTTAATTTTTTGATTCGGGCTACTAGTTTTGAAATTTTGGACCACAGTATGTCGAAAAACCATCAAAATTTAAAAATATTTTTTTTTGTGAATAATGAACAAAAATATTGTTTTATATAGGGGTGCTGCCTCTTGTGATGAAGTAACAAATCCACCAAGATTATCTCCTGTGTTCAAAAGTGTTTCTTATCATAACCGTTGGAACTCAGCTTGAAATGGAAGGTCTCCACCATTCATTCCGACAAACACGAACACACGAATATTTGAGAGTTGTAAGTCACTAGGCCCTGGTTCTCTTGTAGTTGTTGCGCCAGAATTGATTTGTGTATGACATTTTTTGTCTTCAGATCTTGTTCAATGAGTCAATTTATGACATTTTTTATTTGGGCTTTATTAGAACAAATATATATGAAGATGCTTTGTTTGAAACCACTGGTTTGACGGTGAGTACATGGAGACGATGAGCACATGCAGATAAGCAAGAGGCATATAAAACGGCACTGCACAGAAGAACTTGATCTGTTATATCGAAGCTTAAGTCCAACAAATCCGCTGGAACAAATTGTTGAAAGCGGCAGCCGATGACTTGGTTTGGGAGTATGCATCAGCCCATGCGTAAAATATGGTCGGAAGAATGCATTCCCGATGGCTGGAACCTCAGCATTATCTGCCCGATCCTGAAGAATAGGATACCGTTTGAACTGACCCAACTACAGAGAAGTATTATGTGAACGTCTGAAGCCTTTCGTTAACATCTTAATAAGTCCATATCAGTTCGGCATAAGTCCAGGAAAGTTTAACATCGACCAAATATTCAAATTACAACAGATCTTGGAAAAAACCCAGTCACTCCAAATCGTCATCTATCATTTTTTCATCGATTTCAAAGCCGCGTATGATAAAGCAACGCCTAGTTTTGGCATCCCCGACAAACATGTGCGTTTGTACAGGTTAACGGTGGATAGCGCACCCAGCTCCATCAAGGTCGGAAAACATCTCACCGATCCATGTGATGTCAAAATAAGGCGATGTTCTGCAGTGCAACTTCTTCAACATCGTTTTTGAAAGAATAGTGCACAAATCACACGTCACAACACTAGAGGCACAATCTTTCAAAAGTCCATCTAATTACTCGGATACGACGACGACATTGACATAACTGGAACAACATAGCGTAATGTCCGAGGCACGTTTGTGAGCATTGAGACGGAAGCGAAAAAAGCTGTCTCTGCGGACAAGACCAAGCTGTCATGAAGAAAGGGCATAAAATACATAGATGGTTAGTGGAGGAGAAAATATAACCATAAAATGTACGGGCAAAACCAACGTATTCAAACGAATTAATCCAACGACTGAGATGGCTGGGTCATGTAGAGCTAATGAGTCCAAATGCACCGGCCCGGAATGTCTTTGAGTCCAATCCCGAGGGACGACGCAGTAGGGGAATACTCCGACTCAGGTGGCGCACACCTAAACAAACTTGATCTGCGAAACTGGAGACATCTAGCTAAGGAACGAGCTCGCTGGAGAAGTTTGTTGGGTGAGGCCCTGGTTCACCTTGGACTGTAGCGCCACCTTAAGTAACTAAGTTTGTTCAAAATCTTTGAATAAAGATCCTATTCCTATCGTACAAATTTTATGTGATGCCCCAAAAATAGTTTTTTTTTCGTTACTCACCAACTATTTAGTATTTTGGCAGAGAGTCGAACTTCCAGAGTTATAGAATGTTGAATGGGGTGAGTCGTGAGTGATTCGCTAGACAAACTTTCCAGACGAGTACCCTTTTTTAACCCAATTCATTCTCTCCCTCCAATAACTATTCAATACTGGTTCTGACTTTCTTAGGTTTTTTCAGTAGAAAGAAAGTCGAAAATAAATAACCTTTCTGCGTCGAGTTCTACGCTACAAAAATTGTATCAAATGGTACAACGTACTTAGAATTATTTGCTATTCTTATAAAAATTGTTAGAGCCGTTTTTGAGATTAATTCAAGATTTTTCAAAATTTTTGTATGGCTGCTACCGTTCTTTCCAGAGCTAAGACAAATATTAAATTTCCTGTTTAGGGATTCAAGTAAAAATCTTTGACGCCAAAGTTTGAAGTTTTTAAGGCTTTAGGTTGAGGTACAGACACGCAGAACTTGCAGGACCAACAGTTTCGTGTTACGTTGTTTTTAACATTTTAAACATGCGCTACCTTTACCGCAAGAAAAACACTGACTTTTGCCTTTTGAAAATGATTGCTTTCAAATAAGGCCGAACTTAGAAGTTCATCTGATCTTACTCTTCCGTGATACTGTCTGTATATAGAGACTTTTTTAGTGTTGTGTGGGTTTTGAGTAATAAGAACTAGCAGTTGTATTCATAGATGCCTTCAAAATCCGAAAGTCGATCTAAGTTTTGAAGTCGAACTTGCCGAGTTCTAGAAGTGAATTAAAGTCAATAGTTTTCGAGACAAACTCTCCACTCCAACTGTTGCACATGCGTGTTCAACTTTTCCAAGACCGGCACTTGTCATAAGTTACAAAATATCATCTACACAAATAGGTAAACCTATAACTTCTTTAAGTCTATAGACCTATCGTCTGCTAAAGTTCAATTAACTGGTAACATATTTCTTCGCGAAGGATTATTATTTCTACCCCATAACAAAGTCACAAAACAAACAATTTATAAAATATACACCCCAATCAGTGTGAAAAACGCTTACAACACAAAATTCCCAAAACACAATGCTTTGCCCACAAAAGAACACTCCAATATACCTACTAAGCCTGTCTATACTAAAAGCCAATTTATATGCGAAAATCTTATTCAATTCCCCGAAAATTAAATAAACCACCAACCCTTCTTCCCCCAGATACAACCAACTTCCACAACACCCCCACTATTTTTTCGTTCTTCTTTTAAAAGCAAATAAACTCTATCCATCATCGATCCCTCACGCACATGAAATCAAATATACAAAGGTACGAGTACCCTAACCATAACCTATAAATCTAAACACACTCAAATAACCACTCATTGCATAGTTGAGTTAACTTTTTGTTTGATTTCGTCGTAGAGCATAGGCGGCTGTCAAAAAAGGGCTACAAAAGTACAAATAAATAATAACCACCACCACCACATCACACACTCTGATCCTGTTCAACTTCACTTCACTTAACTTTATTCGGTTGGGTATATTCGGTTGCGAAACACCACTTCCAGGTCCGTTGCGTCGTTTTCGTCCTTGTTGTGTATGTTCCAAACGAGAGAACTGTGAACGACGCTACGGTCGACAAGGGCAAGCGGCAAGGACGATGACGATGACGACGACGAGTGACGCCCCATTATTCAACCACTTACCCATTCATTCATTTATTCAATTCATTCATTCAAATATAAAGCAAATCACCTCATTAGATGATGTTTTTTCAAGGGTGTGGGGGTGTTAATGTTTCCTGAGGGGGCGTTAGATTCTGGGCCTTCAGCTCTTTTGGGAGTTTTTTCTTTTTTTGTGGGGCAGAGTGGTTCACCACCCCCAAAAATATATACACACACACTTAGACAATTAATTTCATTTTGTTGTTAGTACTTTTGGGTACTTCATTTTAACACCCCATTTGGGTTTTTGGTATAGGGTTACCACTGTTAAATTTGAAGGAGGTTTTTTTTATAAAGGTGAAATATTGGTGTCCTATTTTGTATTACGAAACGAACGGCAAGTCAACGATACTGAGGAATACGATAGTCACGACAAAGAGCGATTAAGTAAAACGAAAAAGGCGTACAAAAGATGTTGCCAAGCTTAACCGAAAAACACATTTTTTTTCGAAGCGCAACCAACTTCCCGACTATTAGGAATGTCGAATATTGACATAAATAAATGAAAAAAAAAAATATAAATGAAGAAACGATAAAACGAAAGTTAAATGATAGGTATATGTCAGTCGTTAGAACTAACGAGTATCGTTAAAATTAAACGATTCTCGTTAAACATAATCGCATTTCAACGATAACGAAGTAATTTCAACGATAATCGTTTTACAAAATAGGGCCCCTGAATACATTCGACCTTCGGACTTGACACTTCCGCAGTCCGGATAAGGCAGTAATAATTTTGAAACTTCTGCATTTAACAAATTACATAGGAACGAATTCATCACTTAAAAAAGAAACAAGAAACGTAATGGGCGTGGTCAAATGACTTGACTTGAAAGCAGTTAGCTTATTGCTGGGGAATTCAAAGATCAACTACGAAACACACTCATTACTTTTGATCTTGTAACGTTCAAATTCTAGAGATTGTAGATTGTCCATAAAAATTAAAAAAAACTTAACTTAAAACTTTGTAGTTTTGGAAGTTTTGAAACATAGAATTTTGAATACTGATAAAAAAGAAAATTTATAACTTAATGCCCAAATTGAAGTTAACAACATTTTTGAACTCGATTTGATCATTTTCTGAAAAACCAACATTTTAAAACATATTTTCCTTAAATTGTCCAATTTTGGGCTACTGAAGTTTTGAAATATTGAATTTGTTCATATGTTTGCATTTATTTTACTGCGCAATTTTCCAAGCTTTTTTGAATTTTTGACACTTCAGAATTTTCAATTTAAGGGATATTGGTTGGTAGGAAGAAATGGCGACAACTGGCAGTCTAGCCCTGTAGCCCAATTTGATACCATAACTGGTGTGAACCTGTGGATGGAATTGTGGACATTCTCACGGAGTACCACCACACCCTTCCGACACCATCTACACCGTGTCAAGCTAGGCAGCTTGTTGGCTGGTTCTGAAACAGTAGCCAATCCGGTTGAGTGATCATCCGGCTTCTCGCACCGCAAACTTCCGTCAAAGCCCTCAGTCCGCTAGTTCGGTATCTAAGGAAGCAAACGGAGGGCACAGCACAGCCGTTAATTAAAGTTCGTCCAAGAACCATTTCGTCGCGTTGAATTTCCGGAAGTTCGTCAATGTGTCAAAAAATATCCTTCCAAATCTTTTTTCTCTAAATTTCGACAAAGGCATTTGCAGAGGAAATGAAGGACTGTTTTCTTTTCCCGCAGTGAGTGTTGTACGGAATGCTTAGCTTCGCTGCATGCTATCATATTGGCCAATGCCCGCTACAGGTACCAACGATTCTGGCTAAATCTGGCTTGGTATTGCATATCAGATCAAGCGTTCTGGATTTGTTATAGGTGAGCCAAGTCTTTCTAGATATAATGTAGTTAGTTAAACTTCTCCATCTACGGTTTGATTGATTCAAAAAATATGAGAGAGTAACTCCGAACGGAATGTTGGATCTTTCCGCAATTGAGTTATTAATTCAGCTTGAAAAAAGACTAGTAAGGTCGGGTAGCCTAAACGACCAAGGTATATTCAGAGTCTCAGAAAAGATTCCCGAACCAACACCAAACTCCATCTTTCAGCCATCAGTATAGATAGGTTGTGTCGAAATTTTTCGTCAAGCTATGCAGGCCTCCTTAACCCTTTCTTCAATATTCAGTTTTCAGTTGAACTTAGGGTCTAGGATAACATCTAGATATTTTGCACTGGAAGAGAGCAAGAGTGTTTGGCCGTTGAATCGGAGTAGAGCGAAGGGGTGCATTCTGTTTTGCTTTAGTTAATACCTAGTCCACAACTCTTAACCCAGTTGCTAACTTTTATTAAAGCCATTTCTGTGATTTCATTTAACACAGAGGTGATCTTTCCTGACACTAATAGTACCAAGTCATCTGCATAACCAACCGCCTTTACGCCACATCTTTCCAACTTAGCGAGAATTTTATTCTAAAAGCAATAGAAGAGGCGACAGAACTCTGCCCTGGGGTGTTCCTCTACTAACGTGCTTGGTCAAGTTTATAAAGAGTTTTTCAACAGGGACGCTACAAAAGTAGAGCGACAGGGACAGGAAACGACGCCATATTTCTTGCCGCTCTTTTGACATTTCTCTTCACTAAGGTTTGCCATTTCATGATGGAAATATATACGAGCCAACAACGAATCGAAATTATTAAAATTTACTACCGAAATTCGGAGTCAGTGGCCTCAACGTTAAGAGCGCTACGTCCAACTTATGGTCGTCATAATCGTCCTAGCAGATCAACAATTGAGCGTCTAGTGGAAAAATTTGAACCCACAGGCACAATACCAAATATTCCCGTGCCAGTGAGACAAAGAAGTGCCCGTAGTGTCGAAAATATTGCTGCCCCTGAGACTTCTGCTGCAGAAAGCCCAAATGTGTCTCTCACATGTCGTTCTCAATCGTTGGGCATCTGTGACGTCGTTGTGGCGAATTTTGATGCTCAAGACTGGCACGTTACTGTGAATGGGGATCGCTGCCGTTCAATGATAACCGAATATTTTTGGCCCTAATTGGATGATATGGACTTGGAGGACATGTGGTTCCAACAGGACGGTGCCACAAGCCACACAGCGAATGTCACAATCAATTTATTAGAAACCAAGTTTGGAGAACGTGTTATCTCACGAAATGGTCCAGTCGCTTGGCCGCCTCGGTCGTGCGATTTGACGCCGTTATACTATTTCCTGTGGGGCTACGTCAAGTCTATGGTCTATGTCAACAAGCCAGCGACGATTGATGAACTTCGTACGAATATCGAACGTGAAATTGCAGCAGTATCGGCCGATTTATGCTTGAAAACCGTCGAAAATTGGGTTCAGCGTCTGGACTTCTGCAAGCGTGCCCGTGGTGGCCATGCAAAAGAAATCGAGTTCCATACATAATGGCATCGAACGTACTTTCACAGGAATTAAGAATTTCATTGATATCCAAAACCGTTTTTGTTTTATTTAAAAAAAACTTTTGTAGCGCTCGTATTGAAAAACCCGATATTACCTAACGTACCTAGATTCCTTCCGTCGTTGAGCAGGGATATAATCACTTCCTCATGTAGTCTTTTACACCAAACTCGATAAGTGGTTCTTGAATAGATTTGGTAAGGACGTTGTTGAAATTGATTTCATCATTTAAGAGGTATTGAATTTTTGGGATTTTCATTTTTTTTGGAATACTGATTAGGTGATTTGGAATAAATTTTGGTCTTCAAGATTTAGATCTTTCGCAGTGATAAATCTTAGAAATATTTTTTTTTTTGTAGAGTTTAGAATTTTTCATTCAGAATAGGTTATTATTTGCTGGGGATTTGATTTTAATTTTGGATCTGCACAGATATTTGTGATAGATTCAATATTTTTTAGATTAAAGTATTCAAACAGTTTGTTGGCATATTCTTCTTAAATTTTTGGGATTTTAATTTGGGAATCTTGATTTTTGGATTTAAAAAAAAACTAAATTTTTGAGATTTCAATCCTAAATTTTTAAGGACTATATAGAGAAATTTGTTTTTTGGATTTTATTTTTTAAGGATTTTGAACTTTTGGGATAAGGATTTTTGAAAATTTGTAAAACTTTGAATTTGTTCGTTGTTTGCAATTTTGATTTTGATCTAATACTTATTAATATAAATATTTAAATATATAAATATTTATATATTAATATAAATATTTGAATTGGGATTTACGTTTAATGGGATTTTGACATTGCAAAACTTAAAATTGTTTCTCCTATTAAATTAGGCTGGATTTATGCAATTTGAGAACTTAAGGGATTCTATTTTTAGGGATTTATATTTTTTGGGATTTAATGTTTTGGACTATCTACATTGATTAATAGGGATTTAGGGAAATTTAATTTTGATTAATATTCACGTTTCTTGTTAGGATTTGAGTTTGTTAAAATTGTAATTGTCATCTTTTAAGAATTTGACTTTTTGGGTATTTTGAATCATCAAGATTTTTGATTGGTGTCGGATTTTCACTTTTTTTGGGGGTTATAGGTTTTTGGGATTTTGAATATTACGTATATTAAATTTACAATTAGGCACATGGTTTTTAAAATTTTTAATTGGTTAAATTGGGTTCCATGGAAAATTTAATTTCTTCGGTATTTTGACGAGTCATATATTGACTTAGGTTTATGTTTGTTTGGTACTTGGGTTTTTCAGCTTCGTATAACACTGTAACTGATCGAATCATATAAAATATGGCTCCAGGATTGACAATACAAAAATACATTCTGAAGTTTTAAGCACTTCGGCAACCCGGTCACTTGTGGAGATGAAGTTGAAAAGAAGAAGAGGATTTAAGGGGATTGCGCTCTGAGCGGAAGAATTATGAGTGTAATTTTTCTGTTTTCCTTATTCTTTTTTTTTTAATTCATCTTAAGTATTTTTTTTTTTGCTATAATAAAGTTGGTTTGGACGAGTTTTTAAGGATTTTGTTGAGAATGGTTTTGTCTCTGCATAGACAATTTGGTGGGCGATATGGTAGTTAAAGTGAAATTAAGTATTCCAGGGGATGAGGATATTGGAGCAGGAGTGATGGGGGTGGTGTGCCGTGTACCATAGAATGGATGGACTGTGGAACACTGCTGCGGTGGAGGGTTGTAAAAAGTTGCTAAACTTTTTATGATTATCTCATAAATTATATTGAGTTATAGGCGGATTATAAGAAGGAAAGATACGAATCAGTTTTAGTACTTGCTGCTACTTTGAATTACAAATTTTTGTTTGCGTTTTTGTTGTTTGGAACTCTGTGTGTAAGAGTTGCGGTAGTGGTGGTGAAGATGATGATGACAAAATGGGTCAGGAAAGGGGGTTGATACAGTGATATATTTTTCGGCAGTGAAGATAGTCGCAGGAAATTGGTCCTCAACAGTGAACGGAGGGAGGACGGGGCAGATTTACTTTTTTTTTTTCGTTTAACGATTATCGGATGATGAAGACTCAGATTAGTATATAAATGGCAAACAGTTAAATTGCAATTTTATTTGAAGTGTTTAGAGAGTATTTTGTGTAGTATGTTTGTATTTCTGTGTTTAGGGATACCAGGACGATAAAATATTTGATGACTGGTTGTTGTTTAGTTGTATATTTAATGGCAAATAGACTTGAAGTTTGAATAAGAAATGAGTTTTTATTTGGTTTACGGTTTTTTTTTGTTGGATGTTGGCTTTATATACATAGTTTTGCGAAAACAATGGATTTTGACAAGGACCCATTGTTTGATTTGATTTTTATTTGGGTCTTAAATGCTTCTTAATGAATAGTAATTTACCGCTACAAGTAATATCTATTGATAAAGAAAATTATTATTGTTATAATAAATTATGGCACTGTTCATAAAAGAAAATGGGTAGCTATAAAAAAACGATGTTGGTTTTTAATGATTGTTTTTGATGGGATATTCTATGGTGATTAAGGTTTCATTTGGTGAAAATGGTAAGAATTGCGAAAGAAATACCGAAATTTGAGTCGAAATTTCGATAATTTAAGGAGTCATGATATTATGATGGAAGAAAATCCATTAACTCTTTACATTCTCATTTGAAAATACATAACTATTTATGTTTTGGGAACTAAACATACATTTTATGGATCTTCTTTATGAGTTGTAGGTAAGAGAACGGTAATATTGATATAAGTTTATGAGATTGAATTGAATTCCTATTAGGGGTTAGTAAAGATGATAGGGAATGAACTAAGTTCATGCCTATTTAAAAAAAAAAGAAAACGGGAAACAGGTAAGATCTCAAGGTCCTTTCTAGGGATATGACGATAAATTTTTCTTAAAATATATTGATGCTTTTTTAAGGGTGGTGTGTGGATACATCGTTAAGTAAACACTTTTTGTAACAAAAATAAAAATTAAGAACTTCGAGAAGAACCTTTAATCAACAAGATGACAAAGCTTTTCCAATTGGGACTTGGCAACTTTAAGCTTACGTTGTGAACGCATCCCTAAAACAATGACCAAACTGTCAATGTCGAGCATTCAGGAAAAACTACATTTTTATCAGAATTTATTTCACGAAGGAAGAAAGTTTACACATTAATA
Source organism: Chrysotoxum bicinctum (assembly GCA_911387755.1). NCBI lineage: Eukaryota > Metazoa > Arthropoda > Insecta > Diptera > Syrphidae > Chrysotoxum > Chrysotoxum bicinctum. Next base: position 70,672,540 of record OU426990.1, on the reverse strand, counting down.
AAATTTATAACCAAGATTCCGCCAATTCTTGGTCGTAATTCTCGTTCTTGTAGAGAAATTAATCTAGTTAACAAATTAGAGTCTAAATTTTCGATTCTGCATGTTCCCTTGCCAGTGAGGTATTGCTGACAATATTGCTGCCGTTCAAGCGTTTTTAGAAAACGAACCATAACAGCATTCCGAAGAATTCCGAAAAGACCTTGGTCTGCACCGATAAGAATGAAGTTAACTCATGAGCTAAAGCGACTCGATCATACGAAGCGATGTACGTTCTTGGATTGCTGGATTGGGCTCTAGAAATGTTGGAAAAAGCTGTGCAATTTCATCGTAAAATCATTTTCAGTAATAAAGCACATTGTTTGGATAAATGGCTTCGTCAACAAATAGATGGGTACAGAAACATATTGCTACGTTATTTCTTTGGTCAATTGCATAAACTCGACATAAATGATATGTGATTTCCAGAACACGGCGCCACAAGTCACAAAGTGGGTGTAACAATCGACTCATTCAAAACTCAGTTTGCGACCTTAAAGTCTATTGTGGCCTCATCCAGAGCTAGATAAGTTGCTAACCCTACAGCTCTTCCTCCAAGTTCATCCCTTTAAGAAAATTGATTATTTGGAGTACCTTTAGAGAGGATCAGTTACTTTCTTCTGCTTGGTAGCAGAATCTGTATGTTTGACTGTTTTCTAGGCCAAGAATGCTAAAATGTCTTTTTAGATTACAATGGCCTGTGAGGAGACCCGTTCATATTCTTAGATTGTTCCTATCTAAACTGGTACAGTTCATGAAATGTTCTTGGTTATAGTTCCCAAGTATAAGAGATTAGCCTGTCTCAGCTTTGGGAGTTCTTTCCAGTTTTTGATTCATTTAGTCTCCTCTTCTGTTTTTTTGTTCTTCTATTTCGCAGTAGGGAATGGCCTCATTAAATGAGTCCTTGCGCCTAGATTGTCTACCTTCTCATATCCCTAGACACCAACATGTCCAGGTACCCAAGTTCGTAGAAAATGCTAGTGGATTGTCCCATCGGTATGGAAAGTTTGGTTCTAGGCCCAAAAATTCAAGCGCCAGTTTGTTCTGGTCTTCTCGAAACATCCGTGTACCACTTAATGGTACTGGTTTTGATTGTGTACATTTCTGTTTCACTTACCCACTGTTTTTTTCAACTTGGTTACGTTTAAAAATGTTTACAAAGTTATATTGTGTAATAACGCCATGCCTTATATTGTCGATAAGGTTTGTTACCTGATGCTGACCTTAAAAGGCAGTCCCTTTGCTTATAACTTATAAATTTGAAGGACCCAGTCCACTTTTTATTCATTCATTCACCTAGACACAGTGGGTTCTGTTGTACAAATGTAATTATAAGTTCGTTGAAAGAACGACTTAGTGCTGTGCGAATCGTTCATTTTGAAAGATCGAATCAATCAATGATTGATTGCTTCAAGAATTCGATCTTTTCAATCAATCGTTTATTCAATCAAAATCATTTTTTATCCAGCCGTTTCGTTCCGAACGAGACCAAGACCGATACGAAATGTTTTCAATTGTTAATTCAAATATTTTTTTTCCAATCGTTTCGTTCTGACCGAGACCGAAACAATGTGAAAATGAAAGAAAGTTTGGCTTTGTCTTTTCGTTCAAGCCATCTTTCATTCGCCCATTTTCTGTATTCCGAGTGAAAGTGAATTGAAAACGAATTTCAATTTCACTTAAAATGAAAAGGCATGTTCTATATTCCGAGTGAATTCAATTCACTCCGAATTTATTTGTGAAATGTCAAAATCGGCTGAAAAACAATTTACATCATTTATTCAAACATTGTTTCTTGTGCAAAATGAATATATGGTAGATTAACTATTATTATGATTAAGTGGTAGAAGGGACGAAAATCAATGATAGAGAGTTTGTGGAAAAGTTTTACGTATTAAAGCCAAAATTTTAGATGTTCCAGCAGCATAAGTAAAAAATGTGCAATGAATTAACATGGTACCATATTTGAATTGTTTGTAGTTTCAAAAGAAAATTCAGACTAAGCGAAGAAGCATTTGTTTACATTTTGAAAATAAATCCTTTAATAAAATCGACTTCAATTTCCTTAACACAAAACTTCTTCCTTAACTTATTTCATAAATTGCAACAAAACTCTTTCTTGTCGGTAGCTCTTTTCTATTTCGTTGTAAACAACAATTTATTTTAATAAAATCAAAATATCAAATCTTTATTTATGCATGTTTGTCAATTCTCGCGCAAATGTAAAGTTTCACCAGATAAAACTAAGTGAATTGAATTCACCGTAAAACGCTATGTATTCGAAATGTAGAACACGAATTTTCATCTCCGAAAACTTAATTCACAATCTTCATTTCGGGTGGAATTCAGAACACTAACATTTCACATTCGGAATGAACAAATCACAAAAGTCATTTTATGTGGAATGTAGAACATCAAAATTCACTTTTGTTGCTCGAATTCACAATAAGTGAAATGCAGAACATGGGTGATTGTAAACAATTTGGTTTCATTTCCATTCCTTTTGTTTATTGTGAAATGACTAAGAACAAGTTGAATGAACGATACATAACTTTTTTTTCGTTCGTTTCGTTCACTTTATGTTCATTAGATTGACATTAGGTCTTTTGCGATTGCAATCTTTTTGTTGAAAAAGTCACAAAGACCGAATCAATCGCGATTGACACAACTCCAGAACTTTAATGTTGTTTTCCATTGGGGTTTTCGGATGCAGTATATTTCCGAACACTTCTTCATATCAGGGGCCAAATTACCGCATCAAATTTCGAGTAATACGTGACTGAATTATGTGAGTTTGGCATTATCGCTTACGTCATCGAGCAATCGATTACTCTAATTTGACATTTTCATTCGATCACTGATGGGACTCACTCACTCGGTCACGTCACTGAAGCGGTAATTTGGCCCCAGATTACTATTGAAAGGAACTTTGTTAAAGATATAAGCGTAACATTTTAAACTGCCTATTGTTAAGGAATTAGTATGATACTACTTAAGAACCTGCTCTGTTTACTAACTTTTTTTTAATTTTAAACATTTTCTAACTAGCACCGTACTTAGGCTGATTTTTGAATAAATAGTTTCTGAACACACCTAAAACAATGACAGTTCGTGCAAAAACTATGTAAACAGAACTTTTTTGACATTTGGAATTATCAAGGAAGTTAGTAAGATACTAAATAGATAAAATAGGTATTCGACGATTTTAATGAAATGTTAGAGATAGCATGATGCTAAATTCGATTCAAATGCGCAAAATCGTAACCTAGATAAATAACAGTTGAAAATCAAGTCCAATTTAGCAAGAAAACATTAATGATATTTCAATGAACTAGAGCAAAAATATTTCCAAAGAAACACTTTACCCAACATTCTCCTAATTTAAAAGGGCACATTTTTTGTTGCTAAGCCAACGAAATAACATAAAAGTATAAAATAACTTTAAATTTGAAATTTATGCTTAAGTTATTGATGCCAACAACACATATTACACATTTACTATTCGGGGTTTTTCTTAAGAAACATCCCTTTTCAAACTTTAACCCTTCCACAAGATACCCTCTTACCAGTCACATGAACAAGAAATAGGAATAATACAAGAAAAAAAAACATAAACTGTATGCAACAGCAATTTTTATCACTATCAATCGAACCGAGCAGCCTTTCAAATAATTCCTTAAGCCTTACCAGGACTTAAGTATAACCCTCTTTCATGCCATTCAAGAAGGAAAGAACGACAAAACAAAAAAAAAAAAACGAATCGAGAAAAATTATTTCATCTCCATCGATTTGGAAATTTATGCCTCCAAAAAGTAACATAAAGAAAATCCATGTTTAAAAGTGAAGACAGGACGAAAAAGGACTACGACTTCGACGTCGATGTCGATGATGACGACGAACACTTCGACAAACTCTTAAAAGATGTCGTTTTTTTCACAACACGAGTGTGCCAATAAGAAGGATAATATACAAAACTGTTATTATTCGCATTGGTTGGGGGTTTGATATAAGAAAAAAAAAAAACCAAGAGAGGGTAGTAGAAGTAGTAGTGTAGGTTGGTTGGGTTGATTCAGTCTTATGCAAGACAGGATAACCCAAGATTGCTTTGGGTAAAATAAGCGTAAACTCAGTGGTTTTATGAATACTTCTCCTGTCAAGCGTTATGTGTGAGTTGAAAAAAAAGGGATGAGCAAGGGATTGGCATTGGCAAGTACAAATATTTGGCAGTCAGTCAGCCATAAGGGAAGGGCGAAAGAAATTGGAGTGGAAAGAGGCACCACGGTAAAGCAATTCAATTCGAAAATCTCTTCCCTGTGGGATAAACGAAACGGCAAAATAAAGATGAACAAGCAAACATGAAGAATAAGATAATGGCAAACAAAAAATAAAAGAAGGAATTTCAAAAAGTAAATGTTAAAAGGAAATTTAAAAGAACCGGAAAAAGAGAATTTCATCGTGGATGGAATCGGTTAAACTGATCATAGTCGAATTTCTTTTTATTATCGAGCTAGAGAGAGCAATTACCAATATGACGATCGTTTAAAAGATCGATGGCTTTGGGCTTACGTGATACGGGCCCATGTGTTGCCAGGTCTGAAGAGAATCACAACAAAAAGCGTAAATGTTAAAAAAGAGAGCCAAATTCTTATATGTACAAGAACCATGTGTGTAACACTGTGAAAAGTAGTGAGATCCATAAGTATGACAAGTTTTAAATTTATACATTTTTAATATCAACTTTCTTAAGTATATTAATTTCAAAACAACTCCAAATTATAAGAGAACATGAATAGCAACTAAAATTTGAAAAGGTTCAATGACCAAGTTTGTATAACTTTTTAAATTGTGAGTAAATACAGAAAACTTACCAAGCAAACTCTGCAAATTTTAGTTAAATTTGATGAGGCGTCTGTGTTTGATCAGCTCAGCAAGTACTGTGAATTTTCTGACTATATAAATACTGAAGTCAGAGGGCGCTAGAAAATCACCTGAGATTGTTCATTTAAAAAGGGCGTAGTGCCGCGAACTTGCCTGGGAACTACTGTGCCTTTTGATAATATTTACAAAATAATTTTAAATAAATTCCTGATTCATAGATAGTTAAGATTCTACTTCATATTTGGCTAAATATGCATTAAGAGGTTAAGAATTATTTGTTAACTTATCAGCATCATGTAAAATCAAACAGAAATTAATAAGATATCATGTTGTAATATCTAGCCGTAGCGTAAATCAAAAACATGGGTCTAACGTATACGTTCCGCGTAACCCGTTACGGTTACATGTTCTGAGCAGCACTTTACCTTACAAAAGATTGAAATCTCGATTTTAGTACTTTACAACATTTCTTGACCAATATAAATGAACCTGCTATGAAATTTGACACCAGTTATTTTTTGTTTTTCGGCTTTTTGACATATTTGGTGTGAGTTGAAGAAGTGTAGCGGATTAATGCTACGTTTCTACATCCCTCAACCGAACTGTCAAAAGACGAATCGAACGAAAAACAAAGACTCGTGTAATCATTCTCCAAGAGTCAAACTGAAGTATCATATTTTCGTTCACCACTTTGGGCGTTCACATTCTCAAATATGTTTAATAAGCACGGCATGATTGGCTTGATTTTGATAATGGGAACTCTGCATTCAAATTTCAAACGTTTGTCAAGCATGCTGGATGGATTTTTAAATTGTTTGATATTTGTATGACAAGCATATATTTGAGAAAGGGAACGCAGGCTTGTCAAGCAAGAAGCAAAATTTAATTTTCCATGTAATTCTCGATCCATGCACATCGTAGGAAAATACATATATCAAAATGAGTTTTATAAGCAACTGCGGTAATTCTGATGGATTTTTTTCCCAGATAAATATAAGTTTTCTGCAGAATTGGAATATAAAAATTAAGTAAAATTTCTCATTTATAATTTCATTTTTGCTCAGAATTGGTCCGCCTTGTCAAAATTCTAATGAGAAGTAATATTTGACAGCATATTTGACGAATGTGAAGGCTTTTGTTTTTCATCCATCAAATATTCATCATGCTTTTAAAACTAATTTGAGAATGTGAACGCCCATATTAATGCTCCGATCAAATAGTAAATAACATCTCTGTTTGAATGTAGGTGGAAACATTCAATGTTGTATCAAATAACATCCCTGTTTAAACATAAATGTCTAATAAACTTTACGTTAAAGAGCGGAGTCTGGTGGTGCGTTCTTTTTCTAGCCAATATTTAACTTTTGAAATAAATAGGTTCGTTCCCTTACTTTGAAACTCTGTGATTTTTCTGTACATTTCTGTGAATTTTAGTCTAAAATTCTGTCAAAGTTCATATAAAAAAAATTTAATTCTGCTAAAATTCGCAATTTAAAAAACAATGTTGACATTACCATGTCATTATTGTGTACGTTCTATAACAAAAATTCGATTCTCGGACGAACGTTGATGTTTACAAATCTTAACCGTGAGTCCCCTTACTTTTTTTTCAAACGGTTGATCATGTGTGAAATTTAACAAGACACAAGATTTTAAAGTCGAAGTTCGTGTTCAATCAACATAAATTATTTGAAAGGTATACATGACATCTTTGGGGAGAGTACGATAACTTAGGCGCCAAAAATTGATAACGGATTTTTGTAGAAGGGTCAAATACAAGCGTTTTTTACTATGGGAGGGGGGGGGGGGTCTATCTCGCCCCGTTTAGGAGGTAGGGGCGATTTTAGAAAAAATGACTTAAATTGAAAAAAAAAATATTTAAAAACAACGGCAACACTTACAATAAAGTACTATACCGGGTTTGAAAGCCAGAAGTCTGTTCTATAATCGTAAATTTAAATTAAATTATTTATGTCAATAGTTTTTGAAAAATTTCCATGCAAACTCAAAATTTTGTTAAAAAAAATGAAAAAAAAAAGTTTAGACCAATTTTTTTTTCAAAATTGTGAAATGAAGTGCTTAATTGGCTTTTTGTGGTCAATGCTACTATTAATTCTGAATCGAACACAAAAAACCGAATGGTTTTGTCCCTTCTAGTTTTTGAGAAAATTGAAAATTACTAAAACTACTTTTTATGAAATTTTTGATTTTTGGTATTTAACTACGGTGATTTCATTATGAGGATTAATGTTAATGTGGTTCATTTGTAGGTAAAGTACAGCAAATCATTTAGGGTTACCAAGAATGCATCAGAGGAGGTAGAATTGCATGGCATTTTGCGTCTCAGTCAGTCAGTTTGTGAGTAAGTCAGGTGTTACTTAAAAACAGTCAAGTCAATTTTTCAATATTCAATGCATTAAAACCGTGTTTACAGGCATTTTGATCACAAAAGAGATAATTATAGCAAGCACCTCCCGAATCTCTAGCCAATATTGAGGCCCATGGAAAAATGTGCCGATAGATGGGTTTATTGCTCTGAGATTAACTTTTATATGGATTGCACCAGAGAAACTTTTAAATCATTAGTTTTAAGCAAAATTTAAGTAACGTTATTTCTTAAAATAAAAGATTAACTATGTAAATCATTTAAATGTAATTTGAATTTTATATACCCACCTACAAATTTGTAACTATATATTTACTTATGTATCTTAGTCTGTAAGAGTATAATATGCTCTGGTTGAGGAATAAAAATATTGTATTCTTACAATTTTTGTCACCTTTTTGAGTTGGAGTTGAGGGGAGTTGACGCTTTAGTTGGAATAAGACCAATTTCTTCTAAGAACGCGATGCTTTTGAAATATTTTTTTTGAAATATTGAAAAGTTATTTAATTTAGGATGAAATAGTGGATGCTTAGTCGCCATTCTTTATTCAAAGAAAAAAATACTTCACTCTTACAAAGGTTGAATAACGAATGACCTTGGTAAACAATAACCTGTACCACATTAGCATTAAAAATGTTAGACACAAACAATAAACATAGATACATATTAATTAAGGAATTATATAAATTTGCTGCATTCGTACATGTCTGAACATTTTAAATGTGCAACTTTGGGCTACGTACATATATTTAGGAGACATTGGATATAGACCATAGGGTAAATTCAAAGTTTCTTTAAATCCAGATTCTGTAAATGCAAAAGAAACCTTGCATACACCCAACCTCGCACCTACCCCAAATCCTATAGTGTGCCCAAGCAGGGGGTTGCAGGGGGGCAGCATGCCCCCCCATACATATCTCACTGTTTATACACCGTAATGCGTAAGCAAGCAAAAAAAGCAAATATCCCATAAAAAAGTAGTTTTAGTTATTTTCATTTTTCTCAAAAACTAGACAACATAAAATCATCTAGTTTTCAGTTTTTGAATAAAAATAAATTAGAGCAACGAATTTTAGGAAAAATAATAATATATAACTTTGCAGTTTTGAAAAATTAAACTTTAAACTGTTTTTTTATGTTTTTTTTCACCAAAATTTGAGTTTAAAACTCGTTTTTTCAAAAACTGTGCATAGATTCCACTTGATTTAAAAAAAAAGGTATAATACTTAATTGTAAGTATTACCGTTATTTTTTAGTATTTTTGTTTCCATTTTAGTACCTTTTTTATAAAATTGCCCCTCCCGCCCAAACGGGGGGAGATAGACCCCCCCCTCCCATAGTAAAAAGTGCTTGTATTGAACTGTTCTACAAAAAACCATTATAATTTCTTGGCGCCTAAGTTATCGTACTCTTGCCACATCTTTTAAGCTTTACAATTTTAAATATGTAATCCTGTTAAATTTACATGAACATCATGATAAATTAACAAAAAAAAGTTTCAAAATTTGTACATTTAGGGTGTATGAAACCCCAATCAATTTGATTTTGGGTTGTCAATAGAATAAATGACATCAGTTTGACGTCGGTACTTTTACCTATAACACATTTATGGTAATGTCATTAATAAGCCTTTCAAATATAAAATTCGTTGATACTAACACCAAAACTTGTTGTAATCAATCTATTCGTCACTTTTGGAAAAACCCTTTCGTTTTGTTGTTGAATTGCCAGTGCTTGTTTTTAAAATCTGCATGACTCAATATTTAATTAACCCAGTAACCTTGTTACAATAACATGCAAACCGGAATAAATTGACATGGTACACTGTAACTTTAACAATGTTCGTCTAATTGATGGGGCGCTTTATAATGTAAAACGGAAACGGTGGAACGATATTGTTTTGATGATAGCTTAACCTATCTTTATATGTAGATATGGTAGACAGCTATTGTCTAAACGGTATTGTTTTATCGTTTTTGTTAAATGTAATAAGGAAATAAGGTAGTTTCCATGAACCTACGGTAAACTTGTGCTTGCAGGATAAAAGGATAAAATAACACGGGTCTGTTACAACTGTGAAGCCTATTAAGTCTTTTCTAATGTCTAGAAATGTATCAATTGCCTTCAAATCCAAAATAAAATGCGACTTCCGTGGAAAACCGTTTTCTGAAGACTTAAGGATAGTTTTAGAAAATTTTCATTATAACCAAGTTTTATTTTGGTGAATTTTTAATTTCTAAGTGCCATCTACAGGAAAATGTTATAAGAAATCTTCTTTATAAGATACAACCCTTGCAAAATTCATCTTAAAGAAAAAAAAAAAAGGTTTCACGAAAAAAAGTGTCTTCCTCCCTAGAGAAATGGCTGCCGGGAAATGTCTACTTGTTTATTTATTTTTTCTTCCGTTTTATTAGTTAGGCATTAGTAAGTGGATATCCTTAAGCTCGCATAAGACCTTTCCCATTACTTATGTATGACTCTTAAAAACGAAAAAGGAACACACAAAAAATTGTATAGGGTGTTCCAATGTTTTTTTTGTTTTTTTTTTTTTTTGTATCTCATACTGAGTGGCTCATGCATGTCTTCCACTTTGTGTTATACTTTCGATACGATTCCTTAATTCCATTTTCATTGTTTTTTGTTTGTGTTTTTGCTGTTCCCTTTGAGAAATAATATTACCTACTTATATGTTATGAAGAATTGACGGAGGGTGGGTTGTGTTGGGGATGTTTAGTTCCATACGATTGCCCCACACGTTTTGTTCCGTTTTTTTTTTTACTTGGTGTTAAGTGGCAGTTGTGTTAATGCTCCTTGGAGAGTGGAGGGGGGACTCTCTTTCCAGCTACGACTTTGTCAGATCATATTACAATTTTCTTTTCAGGTTTTTTCCATGCGATTTGTTTTTCGAGTGAGTTTGTGTTTTGTTAGTGTGAACACACAATGTCAAATAAAATCGACTCGTATATCGGATTAAGTTTGATCGAAAAAGCAGAATAGAAACTTATACTTCTTGGTGAATTTATTATGCACAGTAACTAAATGGCAAAGGATTTGGGTCGACACTATTTGAACTTTGGAGAATTTGACATTCTTTGTCATATGAAAAGGAATTTGATATATTTTGGGAGACATGGACTGCTATGTTTGAAACTACGACGCACGTTAAGGTCAGAAAAGTTGATATAAGACTTCTCATGTGTCCCTCAGACGTGTTGTTTGTTAAACATAGAATGCTTGAAAACTAAGGTAAATATTTCGAACCGTTAACACTGATGCATATCATATTTTTTTCGAATATTTACTAAATATATACAAGGTAAGAAGTGGCATTTCTAGAACATTTAAATTGACTTTTTAAAATCTTAAATTATGTGAAGATAGAGCACCAAATACTCTTCGAGGTTTCTAAAATCTCAAACATCACGACAATAGGGTTTTTTTTTTTGTTCGGAATAGAGCTCTGATCAGAGTCCGAGCATGTCGAGCATGTTCTGAACATCTTCTGAGCCAAGAATGCTCTGAGCGCTTTGAGTTGTTTTTGAAACACTCCTGAATATTTAGCTGTCACCATTTTTTTTTTTTAATTTCCACCTGTCAAAATGTTTTGTGAATGATTTAACTCTGTCATTTTATTCTGAGCTAAATACGCTCAGAACATGCTCAGAACGAAAAAAGAAACACATATTCGAAGCTCTGAACTAAAAAAGAAACAAAATTTATGTTTTGACAACTGGGGCTCTGCTCTGAACTAAAAAAGAAAAACGCCTTAATTTCTCAGTTTTGATAGCTGCTGACGAAACGCTCGACAAATTTTTGACGGGAGGCAAACTGGATAAGGTTTTATAAAATCTTGCTATAAGGCAGTAAGAGGTGCTTCTAATTGGAGTCAAATTTGGTTGTGGTTACTCGGGCACAAAAATTATATCGTTTTTATTTGAAGGCACAAATGGACATTCAGTAAGGCGACAACCAAAACCATCAAAGCTAGCGTTCCTCAAAGCAGAGGTCGTACCTCTACTCAGAACAATCTCAACCAAACAATACAATGATTCTTATGTTATGAATGAATTTAAAATCAAACTTGAATTTATTCAAATTTATCGTCCAATCCATCAATATCCTAATCGATAAAAGTCACTTCTTAACGTGACAAATGCTTAGAACTGGCTCACTTTATTCTATTTAAATCTTCAATAGGAATATTGAGAGTTGATATTTTTCGGGATTCTATTAACAATAGAAGATTGTTTCATAGAAATGAGCTTTATTTATTATTTCCACCTCTTATGAAGTATTCTTTGATTTGAAACAACTGGCTAAAGTCAAAATATGTAAATATATTTGAACTCAACGAATGTTGAGTAGAGTAGAGTAGAGAACGTAGTTCAAGCACACTTTAACTCTGTATAATAAATGAGGTAACTGTCAAAGTTATCTGTGTTAGGTCACAATAACGAAATTATGAAATTGAGTTACACTGATTCCATTGACCTCGACTTAAATTAAATCTTTTGATAGAAAATTTTAAAAGCAATATCTAAAGCAGAGGAGCAAGGAATAACGATTCAACCCACATATAACGACAGTTCTCAAAAATGCGAATTTCGTTTTCTACATCATACACCTTCAAATGTGTGAAAAAGAATGGACTCAACTAGAAGAAAAAGTTACTTTCTACAACTAATTTTTCATGTACTGCTTTTTATCCGGTTTGCAAGAATGATACAATTGGTAATGTTTGAGAGAACCTAAATCTCTACTTTCATCGACAAAGACAAAAACACGTTAGCAATCAAATATTACGAGGCATCTAGAATCACATCTCTGACTGGTGTGGAATCTTAGCAACCATCCGAACTAGCCTATGAGAGATATCACACGTGAAGAGAAACATTCCGAGCTATAATACCTGCCTATGTATGTACATATGTATGCCCATGTTCCATGTAACAGCACAACTGGACGAAGAAATAATTTCAGTCGATAAAAAAACATCGACGAGTCAATCCAATTCCAAAGGAGGACAAGGCTTCAAGTTAACACAGTGGCTAAAAGTCACAAAAACTTTACATTAAATCACAAAGACAAAATAAGTTGATAAATCATCAATTATCATGTTAGTCTAAGGCCCTTTTAACACCACATTCTTTATTCGTTTATTTTGCATTGAAAATGAAACAAGAACAGAACCAAAACCTTGTTAATTTGAATATTTTAATCAAAATGTATTAAAAAACTTCATTTTGTTTCTTTTTTGACATTTGAATGTTATAAATGATTTTTTATTGCCTCTTCTTCGATTGGCTGTGTTTAAACTGCTAAAAAAATGAGAGGAACAAATCTTAGCTTCATATCAATCATTAATACTTACGTATTAATTTGGTAAATGTAGAGTTAACCTTTTTCTTAATTTCAAACATTTTCTATTTAGTATCGTACTATTTTTAAAATAAACTGCCGCAAAATTTAAAACAGCCTGCTATTAAGTTATTAGTATGATATTCCTTAACAATTTGCTAACTAACTCTTTCTTAATTTTAACCATTTTCTAACTAGTATCGTATTAAGGGAATTTTCTTAATAAATGGCATCTGAACACACCTAAAACTACTCAAAATTGATGCTTTTTCTTTTGTGTTTCAAATCACGATAAAATTGACATCCTAGTTGAAAACAGTTAGGAATTAAATAATTAATACATTTTGTTAAATATTTTGTGTTTCAAATCACCCTTAAAATTGAAAATTTTTGTTAAAAATAGTTAATCAGTTAACAAATTTAAATATTTTGTGTTTCAAATCAAGTTAAAATTGTTTTATAATTAGTGCTGCAATTAATTGAACATTTTTGTTTGCAATTTACAAACCTATGGATGAAAAATTATTAAATTTAACCTTTTAATAAATTGTTTTTATTTTTATATTATACTTATTTTTAAGATTTTTGCATTTATCTTTTATTTTTTTAAATCATGTAATGTTATCTCAGGCAGACGGCAGTATTGCCATGTCCTATTCTTAAGAGTAAAATATTGTAAAATTTGAAAAACTATGACAGTTCGTACAACTAAGTGAAAAGACCTTTTTTTGACGTTTGTAAATGTCGAAGAGTCATGTGGAGATAGCACGATACTTAAATAAAATATGTATTCGATGATTTTAACTTTAATAACAGGGTAGGGAAAGTATGATTAAAATTTGGAAAATCATTGTTTTAACCTAGTTAAATACTAAAACTGCTTTAACATCGTGCTAATTCAACTAAAATTTTGTGCCACTGTCTCTGAACACACCTAATACAATGACAGTTCGTGTCACATTAAGTACGATAATCAAAATATAAATAGGTATTTATAATTTTTAATTTAATTACATGCTAAAGATACGATGTTAAATTTAATTTAGAAATCGTCTATTAATCTATTAATAATATATGTAGCTCTAGTATCGTACCAATTCCATTAGGGGTGTACTGCCTCTTGCGAGGAATTGACAAATTCTCCAAGAGTATCTCTTGTCATGGAAAGTGCTGCTCATTAGCGGTTCGGAATCGGCAGAAAATTGTAGGTCCCCTCCGTTCCTGGTAACACGCACCCGGGAATGGTTGAGAGTTGTAAGTTGTAAGTCACTATGTCCTGGTTCACTACGAGCTGTTGCACCACCAAATTTAATTTAATTTAATATACATAATAAAAAACCGAATGAATATTTATGTAGAAAACAATACTTAAACAGACATCAAAAATTTCCTAATCCATAGACTTTTGTATACACAGGTAGCAAAACACGTATCATCCACGATGGAGTCCCTCAAGGATCAAATTCAAGAATCATGCAAACTTGATGTTGAAGAAAGCAAACTATTCTCTGCAAACGCTACTCAGGATGCAAAAAAAAAATAAGTGAGAAGACCAAGCTGCTTGTCTACAAACAACTTATCGAGCCTACTCGTATTCTGATCTTCGCCTTTGAAAATTAAGAAAATAGCTTTATATAAAGCCAAAAGAAGAACGTTGGGCCTTTATGGTTGAGCCAAAATAATTTACTTTAGTCATAATTTAGTTTTTGAGTCAAATTGCATATAAAACAAATTAAAAAATTAAAATTCATAATCTAAACAAAAATTTAATCAGGCGCAGACAAAGGATAGACACGTACCAATATAGAGGAATCCTGTTACATTTTGTACATCGGCAACTGAGTTACTTAAGATTTAAGAAATGTGTCTCTACATACGGCCCGAGATACGATGGCTCTTAAAGAGAAGGTATACGAAAATAAGCCCCTATATATTACAGGACTATAATTGGGAAAAAAAGGAAAAACTTTTTAAAACTGATGGATAATTTCATCAAAATGCTTAATTGATCGGAAATACAAATTGTGACAAATTAGAGGAAATATTCTGTTTAAGCTGATAACCTGTTAAGCAATTGCTTATTCAAAAATCAACCGCCATCGTTGAATCTGAGCGTTACAATGTTTATACGAGACGTAAGATTTTTTTTTACTATGCAACCATATTCGGCTGAAACCTTAATAGACTCTCATGTATGTATTAACATACCTCACAACTGATACCTAGAAAGAATGTTCATACGGAATTATGGTTTGAAGCCATTAATCGCAATAAATAATTATCTACCTATACGAGTACTATGGTTGAGTTAATAAAGAACTTTAAAAATCCAGTTCTGATTTGAATGATTTTTTTTTGCCAAGTGTTTGCTTATGTATATTTTTTATAATTCAGAAACATTTTTATTAGAATTAATAATTTTTGTTAGAACCAAACTTTTGAAGAAAAAGAAACCACGGTAAGTCCCTATTACACAATCTTAAATGTTTTGCGAATGTCGAAAAACCTATCACAGAATCCATTCGTAGTAGAAAAAATCAAATCGAATCGTAGTGGAAAATCGAATTTCGAAGTTCGTTACCCACTGAATCAGCTTGAAAAGCAAATTAGGCCATCTTTTTTTACAAAGTGTTATTATTTCGTAGTCAGACTGAAAATGGTTGTCTACATACATAGATATTTTCATATTTTTCAAGAATTTCGAACAAAAATAGATATTATTATTTAATTGATAAGTTGATGGTTCACATCCATGTTCTAGCTTCTCAAAATAATATTTGAAAATAGAATATTCATTCGAAAATTTATCATTCATCTGAACAAGATTCCATGTAGAAAATAAAACCAAAAAAAATATATTTATAATTTCGAAATGAAACAAAACATGATCTCATTCGGAAGGTTTAGTTTGTATGTTATGTTCGCCACAGTGTACGATTATCATTGATAATGATAGTATGACTCTTTTGTTGGAACAGTTTCAACAAATATCGGATTTTAATCCGTGATTACATAAAATCTAATAAACACATGTTTTAAAAATTTTAAATGTAAGTGAAATGTTTGTTTTAATTGTCAATTAGATGTTTACTATAAAGTGTCTATAAATATGGACCAAATATGATTTTATAAATATATTTAAAACTCTCAAACCGATGCTTATTTAATCTTTAATGCCTCCGAGATCTCGTTCTCCTGATGATGAGGGTGTGGTGCCGCCGTTGGTCGGCAGGAATATATTTATTATACCCTTATTAAATGTCAAGCTTTGAAAACCTGTCGATCCTAATTCTTGTTTTTGAAAGTTACTTAAATTTGAAAACAGATTGAGATTCAATCAATCTTAGCTAAGTTCAGAGTGACATTACCATAGTGGTTTGTTATTAATGAACAATTAACCAATACCCACATATTTTTAAGTGATTAAAACATAATTGCCTATTTTAAATACTAGCCAAATAAATAAAGACTACTTATCTACTTTTTTCTATAATTAACAAGCGCTCAAGGGTTTTCGAGACCCTTATATGCTTTAAAAAATGAACTTCTGTACTTGACGGTAACTAAAAAAATTAGACTCGAGTGTGAACTGATGATCATTCCTAGTGAAACGGGTATCACGGGTAGGAATGCAACTGGCTACTTCAAGTGAGCATTACTTGTGAAAGGACCAATAAAACAAGGAAGCCATAAAACATTCCGACGGAGTTCAAAAGATGGAAATGATTCTATGGTGGTTCTATTTCAAATCAGTTTTAATGCTGTGTTTTGGATTCTATCCAATAAATGAAAAGTCCTTTGGTCTGCATCTGCCCAAAGATGTAAGTTGTACTCGAGTTTTGGACGTATAAATGCCATAAATTGTAGCCAAATCAGAAAATACATATGTTAAACCGATTGATTAATCCTAATAATTAGCAGCTTTTTTGGCGGTCTCAAAGTGTGCTCATTCCAACGAAGAATGTCATTGACACACATACTGAATACTCAAAGCTTTTTGGCTTCTTTGATGCAAGTGCCATTCAAGGGCGTAGGGAGCTCATTTTGCTTCATCGAAAAAAGGCAGAGTTTTCGAATTTTTAAACTCCACACCATTTTGTATACCACATTTAACAATGCTGTAAAGATTGGAGTTTAATCAGCTTATTATACGATACCGTTGCAATTCCACTTCCGAACGAGATGGACATGAATTTAAGATCGGGTATTAAAAGCTGGGGGTTTAGTCGTCGGTAAAACAATGAAGACGATTAGAAGTTTCAGACAATAGATAATAATAAATAAATAAATGAGGAAGAGAGTTCGGAGACTAAAAGGAGCCCTATAGAGCACCTGAGATCAGTCCAATATAACATGAATTGAACGATCCAGAAGGTAATTCTAATCCAAGCAATAAGGGTGTCATTGACATCAAACACACGGATTTTCGATAAGAGAGCCTACTGCCAAACTCTATCAAATGCCTTAGAGGTATTTAACTTATATAATAAATATACCGTGCATCCCAACAGCTTTATGGCTTATACTGAACTACATTTAGGCATTGCAATACATAAATAGTGATATCCAAAGAAAGATACTGCCTCTGACCGACGGTTTTAAACCAGGTCTTAATCGACTTTTAATTAAATATTGTAAATCTGAATTTTTGTATGTTAATAAAGATTGTCTCTTGTGAGGCAGTAGAGTATCTCTTATCCTATCACTTTAGCCTTTCGGACTCGACAGGAAATTGTAGATTCACTCTATTCCAGCCCACAACATGTACTTAAAGGTTGAGTTGTAATTCACTAGAGCCTGTTTTTCCACGTTTTTTGTCGTGTAACAAATTTATTTAGCTTCTATCCCAGCTTTGGTCTCATAGTGTTTATGAAAATTGATTTCGACAATAGAAAATTATTTTTTTTTAAATAAGATTTATGACCTGTGTCAAATTTTTAAATATTTTTAGGTCTATGCAAATAAGCAGCCGCTAATTTTTGTTGTTCCTGATTCGACTACATTGGGTATTGATTTATCGATGTGTTTTCAATACTAATATTTACATTCTATTTGAAGTCGTCGATATGAATATGTTACTAATTTTAAATCTCACATCGATGTTTCCATTTAGTATAATTGATATGTTCTTATTTAAGATAGTTGTTGTTGTTTGATATAAAAATTTAAACTCATGTCATGAACTTTTTTTCTCTTAATGTTATAATATAATAAAAAAGGTAGATAGAATTCTCAAATAGGTACTTACCAACATCTCTTGGTTTCTCGTGTACATATTGTTTTGGTGAGCTGTTCTTTTTATTTGGTATTGGTCTTAGAGTTGTATTAATTTGCTGAAAAATAAAAATTAAAAGAAAATTTAACAAAATTCTCTTAATCGAGTTAATTGAAAAAAGTTACTATTTTATCAGATCTTTCGCCACAGGGCAGCCGGGCTACAGAAACATCAGGACTATCTTCGGGCGGTGGAGGTTGTGGCACCCAATTGTATCCTCTTCTTGATATTGGAACACCAACTCGATCATGTTGAGAAGCTTGTTGTCTAAAAGAACAAAAGAAATTTAAGAAAATATTCATAATTTCCATGAGATGAAAATAATCTAATTTTAATTAGATTCGTAATTTTTAATAAAATCATTACAATTTTCAATTTAATATACATACATATAAATTATTATCTATTGCTATTATCGTGTCAATTTTATTTATTTCAATATCTTATCAAATTTCTGTTTTTATTTTTCTCATGTGCTCAGAATAAAAATACATGAACGATAAATAGTTTTGTTTGAGTAAAAGTGATTAACAGCTAGTGTTTCAGGGGTCAGTAGTTCTATAACATTCGGTATCTAGTATCTACATTCGGTTGTATTAAGCGATAATCTGAAGAATTTCTAATTCCTATGTCACTAAATCCCTTTACATCACGTTTGTTAGGCTCATTCTCGAATATGCTAGCCAGCTATGGTCTGCTTTTTATGCTTCTCAGTCATTTCGAATTGAAGCAGTTCAACGTAGATTCCTTCGTTTTGCAATTTGCGGGTTACACTGGCCTGATATGTTTAACCTCATACCCTGTATTAATCTCCTAGAGCTCACAGACTTGGCAACTCTTTAATAAACGTAGGAAAATGGCCGACATTGTTTTTATCCATAAACTTTTAGTTGGTAATATTCAACTGCCCTGCGCTTCTTCAAATAATTTCACTTTACACCAGCTCTAGAAGTTATTCTTTTAACTCAACTTTCACTGCAAAAACTATAGATGTAACGAGCTTTTGAATCGCATGCTATGTGCTGCTAATAATATGCAAAACTTTTTTGACCTCCACTGCTCCAAAAATTATCTGACAATTTCTTTCTACAAAAATTCTTATCTCCAAAGACCCTTATGCTAAGAATGTAAATTATTTATAAGACTGTAAGTTAATCTTAAGTCTTTGCTTGCATTAAGCTAATAGAGTTAAACAAACTCCGCATGAGTTTATTGCTAAGTATATACAATCTAGATTTCAAGTTGCAATAAGTGAAATGTTTTAATATTTGTTCTAACAAAGTGCTAAAAAGTTGGGAAAAGTGAGAGGTTCTAAATGAGTACAAAATTTTGAAACTACACAGTTGATGCCTGCGACCGGTATTATGTTGAAATATTGATACCTCAGTTCCATTCGGAAAAATCCATTGATAAATAAGCATATGTCTCAATAAATAAATCTGGTACAAGGAAATACAAGTTTTTATTGCCGGTGTCCAAGCTTAGTTTATGTTTTACGTACTTGACCATTCTGTAGTTGTTTCCCATAACACCCGTCTTTAAATTTGTATGTCTCATCCTTACTTGGTTATTTAATCCAGCACAGCTTTTTTTTATAGTCGTTGACAAATAATTTCAAAGCTTTGGATATATCTTTTTTAATAGCTGGTCGCTTCGGCTTTTTCATAAGTTACTAAACTTTATAATTTAAAAGAATGAAAAACTAGATAGATTTGATAATTGTTAAACTAGATTGCAAAATTGAAATAAAAGAAACTGCACAACATAAAATGACCAATTTAATCACTCTTATATTTACTGAGAGTTTTGGAGGAGACTAGGAACAAAACGTGACAATTATTATCCGCAATTTTGGTCAAATAATAGTTGGAAACTGCTATCTTTTAGTTGCCTTTTTAATTTGTTTTGACTTATCATTCAGATAAAATAGAAAGTACTTCAAAATATAAGATAAGATTTCGCAGGGGCCGACGGAAGTATCAAAAGTTAACAGTTAACACATAAACAGAATCAAAAGGTGACATTTAAACTTGGTTTTGGATCAAAAGTCGACATGTAAGAAGTGAGAAGTGAAATCCTTTACATTATACAAATTTCCATTTGTCGACCCCCTTCTGTATCAAAAGCGATTACCTGACTAAACTGATTTATTGTGAGGGAGCATAAAGCTGTGAATGCAAGTACCTGAAGTTTTATTAAAGTAAAGTAAAGAACAAACAAACAGATAAAATCTATGAGATTAAAAAGAACGTATTTATCGTCGTAAGATTCGATTAGGAATTGTTTTTTTTTCTAAATTAAACATTGAACTTGAAAAATATTAAATCTTTAAACATAAAGACCATAAGTTTTCTTCAATGAAAACCGATATTAATCTTAAAAATGTATTCAATTAAACCTGTGTGAGGGGAAACATGTTGTCTGTTTAGTGACCTCTAGCAACATATGTACTAAACATTTTATTGCATTTTCCACCAAAAAAATTGGATTTTCTTTTTAGACCTAAGGTCGAGTCTTCAAATTTTGATTTCAGGTAAAATTTATATGCACTTTTGGAATGCCAAAGGAAAGTGCGTTTTACTAAACGTTTGAGTGTTGTTTATTTTCCATAAGAAGTTAGACAATTTTTTTAATAAAAAAAACTTGTACTAAAACAGTATTACAAGTCAAATAGCTTTACAAAAATAGTCTTTTGCTTGCCTGATTCATTTCAGTATTTTGAGTTTTTATTATAAAACATTGTTAAAAACTACCAACAAATCTTCTCTAGATTTTTGTAAAATTGCAAGTTAACACCTCCTGATAAATTATTTCGAATTTACTTTACAGCTGATCTTGTCTCACTTTAGTATCCGTGATTTTACACTGACAGTTAAATATCGTCATAAATCAGGGAAGTAGAATTATGAATGAATTATTATTTAAAAATAGCATTTTTAAAGTAAAACTTGATTTCCAGCGATGGTGGTACAAAATTTTCTATGCAGCTGTCAACGAAATGTCAAAACGACA
Organism: Chrysotoxum bicinctum; assembly: GCA_911387755.1. Taxonomy (NCBI): domain Eukaryota; kingdom Metazoa; phylum Arthropoda; class Insecta; order Diptera; family Syrphidae; genus Chrysotoxum; species Chrysotoxum bicinctum. The sequence continues at coordinate 70,651,595 of OU426990.1, read as the reverse complement.
CGTTATTCGTCAAAGACAGCGACATGTTTTTAAAATACAAAATGTTTGTACGTTTATAGGTTAGAATCTTGCAGAGGCTTTGCTTGAGGGAAAAGAAGTTTTACTTCTACCGCGCGTACGGCAGTACACAACCTTTTTTATATGAACAAATCTTCATGAAAGATAAACTAAAAGAAGAGAAGAAATTGTATAAATACCGACAAAGTACATCAATATTCAACTGATGATTATTATGTCGTGTTTCATTGCAATGAAAAAAATCTGTTCTTAAAAGCAAGAATTTATTTTTTGAGTAAAACAACAGAATAGACTAAATAGAATCGTTGGTGATAACAGTTCATTAGTTTGTTCTGTTCCGTGAGCTAAGGTCAGACCAGAAAAACACAGTACGGCAACACAAAACTTGGATCCCCCAGGTACATTAAATGCCCTCTAAAGTGTTCGGGACACATTCAGAATATTGCAGAACATCAAAATTTGTTGAAAAGATCAATTTGATGGGAGAATGTAGATGAAATGGGTAAGTTTAAAAAAAAATACGAGGAATGAAATAAGATAAAATATCTTTGCAATACGATCAATTTAAAGCTTCGTGCGTCCTCAAGACCAAATGCTTTTGACCTAACACGACAGTTGGGCTCATTTCATCATCTTACATTATCTAGACCATGGTCTATATTTTCTAGGTATCTGGATTTGAGCAAATTTCCCTAGAAAAATATAATTTACATTGCGATAATTCCATGTTGATAACCATGAACTAATAAAAGGGTACAACAGAATATAATTGATGAGCACAACTGTCATGCGAAACGCATTTGGACTAGAGGTTTGAAAAATCTTTCAACTGATTTATTTAACAAACAAATATTTTTTTATATTTTTCGGTGTTCTTTCTTTATTTTGCAAAAATATCCCATTTTTTTCCATTGAAAAACTTCATTCGAATGAAACACCAAATCTGTGTCTGATGTACTTGGAAAGTTATTTAATCGAAATAATAATACATGTTATCTGTAACAAACGTGTGAATTTTCAAACTTTCAATTTGTAAGTTCTAAAAAATGAGGACTAATGTGATTTCCTGATCTTGTAAGGACACTAATAAAAAATTTATATTAGCTCATGACTTTCCCGATACCTTAATAAGGATGTAAAGACGACTTGAGGCGCAGACACCTATGTTTATGAGTTAAATGTTTGCGTCGGACAACTAACCAGAACTTTAATAAGACATTAATAAAATATTAATCTATAGGTACACAAAACAGAAGGGACTTGTTTGAAATTCAAAGCTATTCAAAACGTCAAAATGAAAATTAAAGGTTCCTTTTTTATCTACAAAGGAGTTATTTTAAGTTTCAAAAAATAAAGAATTTAAAGTTTGTAAATAAACGAAAGTAGGATATATTGCAATTTCGTAAAAAAAACCACTGCTGCAAAATGGGGCAATGTAAATTCAAATTGACCATCCTTAAGTGTCGAATAGAATACGATTTCAAATTGATTTATCTTTGTCGTGTTATTGTATATTCAGTAGGGAAATATGAGCTTGTAGAATTTACTGAATTATTTTTAATTGCTTCTACTTTTTACTAGAAATAATGTCCTTCGTGTTTAGGATATAATTTTCGCAATACAAATAAATTAAAGAAACCTAAAACCCCATTCGAAAGGTGAAAGTTGAAAATTTGTTTGGTATTAGTACAGAGAGGGGCAAATCTGCCGAAAAATTAAGATTTGCAAAATTGATTTTAAATCGAAAAATAAATCGATTTTTGGAATAAAAAAAATGGCGAGATTGCGGCATTTGGCAGATCCAATTTAAAATATAATGATCTATTTTACAAATTGAAAACGCCATTAGCCATTAGATTAAGTAAATCTATGTGGTGTTTTCACAACAAAAAAAAAAAGTTTAAAAAGAATTAACTACGACAAAACCTAGCAAAATGAAAGTGAGAGATAAAAGGAAAAGGATCAAGATACTTCAGCACGATATGGATATAGGTGAGTTTGATTTTTGAAACAATTGGTCCAATGAAGATTTAACAAGATTAATTTCTAATCTACCAGATTTTTGATATATACATATTTGTATGGTAAATTTTCAAGATTTGAAGAAGATTATGGGTAAATCGCACTTAATCTCGATTAGTGAAAATGGAAAGTATTGACATTGCCAGTATTGATGAGAACGTTTACAGGAAATGCATGCAAAGCCTGTTCGTTAACTTGAAATTTTCACCAAGTTTTGCGAAATTGGTTATTCTCCCTATGGATTTTGACAAAGCAAAAGTGGAGGTTGGGAACAGCTGTGAAAATTTGTAAAAAAAAATTTAATTAAGCTGTGACTCTTTCAAGTTGATTAATAGAAAAGGCCGTTTTCGAAAACATCGTTTGCATCAAAATTGCAATTGCCAGATGTTCTTAAACGCAAACTGAAAAAGTCAACTGTTCGAAAACACAAAACGAAATTTAAATGCAAAAGCATTATTTTCGATAACGCAGCTTGCTGAAGTCAGATGTTCGATAACATCATTTGCGGCGGTACTCTGCATTAAAAAAATCGAGTTGAAGACAAAAAGATTAACTGCTTTTAAATGATGCAATATTACATTGCGATTCTTAGGCCCGTAGTCGAGAGACGTAAACGAAATTGCTTAGGCTAAAAAGATTGCAGAATTATCTTTCTATCTTCTTTTTGGTTTTCTTTATTTCTCAAAAGTATGTTTCATTTTCTATTTGGCGTTCGCTCAGTTAAATTCGCTTAACTGAGGAGAGTAAAGACTGAGTTGGACATGACTCTTACCTTTTATTAAAAATCGAAGTATTTAAAAGCTTTCATGTAAAAGCAGTCATTGATAAGCCAGAGAGCGTGTTTGCAAGAAAATTGACTGAAGTTGATCAAACATATTTTGAAGATCAAATTGACTTTAATTTGACGTTTTCGAAAACGGCAAAAGCATTAGGAATCTAATCGTTCAAAATCTTTTGTATACAAGTCGTTTTGGAAATGCAAGCAAAAAGACAAGCCTTAAATCGAAAGCAAACTACTTTTTGACCATCTGGCTGTTTTTTGAAAATCGCGTAATGCAATTTTGATAAGTAGCCACTTTAGACTTTAAGAATTAATTTAGTTACAATCCCATAAATCCTGTGTGAGAACTACGGGTATATTAAATTCTGAAGTCGAAATAGTATTTGACTTTTGTATGTTAAAAGTTTACGAAAATGAAGCATTAAACTTGTTTCAGACTGAGCTTCGAAAAAAAATAATTCTTAATCTAGAAATTTTAAGAAATTGAGCTTAAAAATAAACCTTAAATATCTATTTATCTATAGCTATATTAAAAAAAAAAAAAACGTTTACTTAAGCTTAATTTCGATTGACTCTAAAACTAAACCATTCATTTGTAAACGCAATTTTCAAAGATTACATCCCTTTCCCAAGGATCTATAATAATCACCTTAAACTCTCATAACAATCCAAACAAACGACCGCATATTCTCCATTTTCCAACAAAAGACCATCGTCGCTCTTTCGATTTTTCACAAATGGAAATTCGTTAACGGGCAACGCTCTAACACGTTTCCGATACGTTGTTATCCCGCACAAATGGCAAATGTAATCGTGCCAATTGTATTTACGTTCAGCTGGATTCACACTTGGATTTTGTGCTTCATATCTGCAAAGTAGAAAAGAAAAAAAAACAAAAATGAATGAGGATTACCAATTCACGAAGAGAAAAATAAAGAAGCTTACTTCCTCCATTGATTCAGCAGCGAATGATAACAGAATGTACAAACTAAAGCTGAATAATCGGAGCGTAATTGCTCAGCATTTGGCGGTGATTTATGTTTAAGTAAATGCGGGAAGTATGGTCGATTGCCCTAGAAAAAATCCAAAAGAATCTGAATTAATGTCTATTCGATTGGAAATAGGTCAACTTTAAAACCTCCTTGCTGGTGTACAAGACTCGAGCTAGAGTCAAATCTGAATGCAAACCACAAAGGAAACAATAGATTGAGGTGCTAGCTGGTGTTGTTGAAACCGATGGTGTTGATGGTGGTGTGTTTATGCTCATGCCACCATGTCTTGAGCCATTTGGTGAACTAGATGCCATCATTGGTGATGGAATGTTATATCTATTTAAAGAAAAAAACGATATTACTGTCTTATGTGATTAAGAATGCACTAACCTTCTATGTTCCAATGGAACACGTTCCGCATCCATTGTATCCCATTGACGGGCTAAATGATTAACACAGTCCTTGCATGCTAATACCCGATTTGAAGTACCAGCTGATTCACTACTACTGCTGCCCTTTAAACATGGAAAATGCATTGCATGGGAGTTCATGTGCTCGGCACTGGTCGACAGCCATTCCATTTTGTTTGTTGCACAAAGTGTTTTACAAATGTAGCAACTGAGAGAGAAAATGGGAAAAGTAAGTTCGATGTAGAAGAAAAGAAGGTTGAGATTGTAATGTAACTTACGGATACTGCCCATGACCATTTTCAATGGTACCCTGGGACGATGGAGGTGTATTTGGTCTGGAATCACGTCTGTATGGTTTAAGATCACGATTTGCCGATGAGGAGTTATTGGAATTGGACTCGTAGGGCTGAAATAATAAGAAAATAATGTTGTTATTAATTTGAAAGATAGATTTGCAGATTGAAAATGATAAGACCTAATATTTAATGGAACAATTAATAAAGAGCAATTAGAAGCATTTGTTTTGGCGAAGTATGGCATTGCAATTTAGGAAAAAGTTCGAAATCCAAAGTGGTACAGTCACTAATACTGTTCCTGGGATAAGCGATGTACTGCACAAAGTTTTGTTGACAGGAAATGGAGGAATTCAGTGGACGCTGCAATAGAACCTCAAACATATGGACTATGCAGACGATGTATGCTTACTCTTTCATAGGACCATTGATCTCCATCGAATGACAACAAAGGTGGAGAGAGAAATTGAAAAAAATTGGGGCTGAAATTCAATACGTTGGTGGTTTAATGTTCAACAATGTAAATTTGGTGCGAAATTAAGCTACAATAGCCCGAATATCCGCCTCAGCAGGTCGATTAAACTGACCATAAAATAGAAGAAGCGCGCGATGAACTTTCTTAACAGAGCACGGATTTTAATAATAAAATTCAATAATTTGCAAGCGTTGTTCGTTTGTAAGACGATTCATGGTTAAATTATAGACCCAACTGAAGATGTTTGACAGTGACATAAAACACGAAGCGTGCGTAAGCTGTCAAAACCAGTGCTGCCATAAAGAAATTGGCAAAAAAATTACCCATTACTAGAAAACATATTAGGCGTTTTTCTTTTTTAATTCAGAACAGAGCCTGAGTTGTCAAAAAATAAATTGTGTTTCTTTTTTAGTTCAGAGCTTCGTAAATGCGTTTCTTTTTTCGTTCTGAGCGTGTTCAGAGTGCGCTCTATAAGCTCAGAATAAATTAACTGAGCAGACAGAGTACAATGCTTAACACAGGCATTTGACAGATGGAAATTTAAAAAAAAAATGTCGACAGCTAAGTGTTCAGGTGTGTTTCAAAAAATACTCAGAGCGCTCAGAGCACGCTTGGTTCAGAGGATGTTCGGAGCATGCTCGACATGCTCGGACTCTGTTCGGAGCTCTATACTGAACTAAATAAAATGCACGACTGGATCGCACGAACTTGCTCTTATGTAAAAGTACTTTGGAATTTAAGATACATTTTATAAATATAAAACATGGATTTAATGAGATAATAATGTGCAAATGCATAAAATTGCCGTCTGGTTTCCGGAAAAGTATGAATTTATGCAAATAAACCTTAAAAAATCGTTTTATTATTAAATACATTTTTTATATAAGAAATTTCTCTAAAATTTTTCAAGAAAAAAATGTGGGATGCGAATTTTAAGTATTTAATAATATTGGTTTTAGGAAATAATTTCAAAAAATAATCGTTCATAGGTTTTGAAGATATTGATTTAAAAAATTTTTTTTTTTTTTTTTAAACCCAATAAATATTTTTTCGAATATTTTTATATACAATATTATTTTTAACTTAAGGGGACTCCTGCTAAAAATGTTGGGTTAAAATCCTTAGAGCCGTTAATAAGAAAGTCGAAATTAAAAAAAACGGGTCTATGGCAGGTACCCCTAATAACATTTTGCCCCAAAATTTTGTTTGACCAAAATGTAGTCCATGTCCATAATATCACACTTAATTTTTTTTATCAAAATCGTTAGAGCCGTTTTCGAGATAAATAAGATTTTGCATTACGGTTGTATGGGGGGTACCCTTAGTTTTGGAGCTAAAAAAAAAATTTCAATTTTTCCTCTAGGGAATCACCGAAGACTCTTAACTACCGAGATTGAAAGAAATAGGTCCAGTGGTTTAGGCTGTAGTGAGAGGTACAGACATACATACACACTGAAACATGTTTTTTGTGTACTAAATTTTCCTTAAAATTTTAATAAAAAAAATTGATATGCAAATTGTAAGTATTTAATAAAATACATTTTAAAACGTAATTTAAAAATTTAATCGTGTATCGGTTTTCAAGATATTGAATTTTCAAAAAAAAAAATTGTATTATTTTTTTAAAAATCCAAAAACTATTTTTTCGAAAAAATTTTTAGTTTATATTTTTTCAAATGCAAAGCAGCTCCTGCATAAAAATTTTGGTTAAAATCGTTAGAGCCGTTGGTGAGAAATTCGAAAATCAAAAAAACCGTTCTATGACAGGTACCCCTGATAACATTTCCCCCCAAAATTTTTTTTGACCAAAATATAGTCCATGTCCATAATATCACACTTAATTTTTTTTATCAAAATCGTTAGAGCCGTTTTCGAGATAAATAAGATTTTGCATTACGGGTGTATGGGGGGTACCCATAGTTTTGGAGCTAAAAAAAATTTCAATTTTTCCTCTAGGGAATCACCGAAGACCCTTAACTACCAAGTTTGAAGAAAATACCTCCAGTAGTTTAGGCTGTAGTTCGAGGTACAGACATACAGACATACAGACATACAGACATACAGACATACAGACATACAGACAGACAGACGGAATTGTCGGACCCACTTTTTTCGTCTTCGCTATCATCGTAATGTCAACTTTGATCAAAATCTCGAGTTCGATTTTTTTTCCAAATGCAGAACTTGCCCTATAGTACCTATATCGCAAGTAAAAAGAAAAACGCCTGTCATAAACATTGTAAACGGGGTTGTGTTTTGCGGGTTTTCGTAGCCAATCCACTTAAAAATACATTCGAAGTTGATCACAAAAATCCATGCTGTAATGTATTGGGGGTTAAATTTGAATTCAAACTGACATTTTTGACAGAACTCAAAAGGAAATACATAGTTTATTCTTTCGCGAGCGCGTCTGGTTAAAACTATGTACATTTTGTGAAGTCTGGAAGATGGGACGATTTAATAAAATATGAAGGAAGTCGCATTTTTGGCAAGGTCGGAAATAAACCTTTTTTTTTGGATAGATTGGTGATTGAAAAAGCTCTTTGCATGACATTGATGTAGATTATTATCGAAAAGAGTTCATTGATATTATATATAAATGAGGATTGTAATAGATTTCGATTCTAATCTCCGAAAAACACGATTAATTTCAAATGGAATTCTTCTATAATCGAGTTAGAATTTAAATTATAACAGTTTGACGTTTGGTTTCATAAAGAAAAAAAAAAACAATTAACAAGTATTTGTTGTTATTGCAAATTTCCTTACTTTTCTACATAGTACATTAGAACCTTTTCTAAACTATTATAATCACCATTTTCGTTCAAATATACTCGTTTACTCAGCAGCTGTCAAATGTTGACTCCAGATGGAGTGAAGAAGTCAATTAGTTCGTTTGTTTTAAGCCAACAAGAAAAGAAAAAGAAAACACGTCAATACACACCTTATTTCGTCAAAAGTAAACAGTGTTTTAAACTGAATCACACTATTCACATGTCTATGGCAGTTTTATAAAATTCTTATCTTTGTGCAAGTAAATTATTTTGAAGTTCATATTATTTAAGAAAAAAAAAAACTGAACTGAAGTAAACTGAATATTTCTGGTAGGTTCTAATAGATTTGTCAAAATCGGTCTTATCTGAAGACGCAATGAATTTGAACAGTTTTCTTTAATTGTTTTTGTTTTTACTTCATACTTAACCAATTATACTCTAATTTAAAATGGACAGTAAATAAATTATCTCTAAATAAATTGATAACTTTAAAAGTTAACAACCATTTTAAGTAGTTTTTTAATGAAAATAAAATTAGAAAAAAAACAAACAAAGATTGTGGGTGTAATCATTGTTTGTTTTGTAGTTTATTACATTTTTACCAAGAGTTATTGATAACAAAAAAAATAAACTTTCCGTTATCAGAAAATTACTTAACATTATTGTCAATAAATTGAGAAAGAATTGTACCCTTAGAATTGGGTGCAAACATTTTTGTAAAAATATTTAAACAAATATTTATCAACATCAAAACCACTGTAACGTGTGAAAGAAAAAGTTCCCATATTTTGTAACACATTTTGCAGCAATACAAATACCCTTTTATTACAACTTGACACTTAGTCTTTTACAAGTCACATTGAATGAGCAAACAATTATTTTACAATTCGATTTATTATTATATTGTTTAAAAAAAGACCGATTCTTGCTAAGAAAATAATGAGCATGATATTCTTATCGGGGAGCTCTTAAAGGCGCGGGATTGCGTACAATTTGTTAAAGCAAATACTTTTTATTTAGGGGCTATTGAAAGAGATACTCGTAGATACAATAAAGAGTCATTGTCTTTGAGAGTATGTTTGTTTAAAAGAGGAAAATAATGCAGATTTTGTTTTTGTTTATAAAACTAATCGGAAATTATTCAGATCTAATTACACCTCGAAGCTTTCTCAGTAGTAGTTTTTTACGACTTTTTATATAAATAATTTTAGGCTAACACACTTAAAATTATCTCGGTTCCAAATACTAATTTTGTGCGCAAGGAGTACGATCATTTCGGCAGGGCAAAATAATGCCGGATTCTTGCAGAAGCCCGTAATAGGAACATTTTTTACTTTTGAGAGGCAGGGGCTTTTCACTCCACTTTAGATTGGAGGTGTAGTCTATGGCTTCAAACAGAATTTAAAAAAAAAACAAACATATTGAAAAATAACGACAACACTTACAATTCCAGATTTGAAAGCCACCTGTTCAGTTTTACTTTTTGAACCTGGTTTTAGTCAGACTTAATGACATTTGTAATAGGGTTTCCAAACAAAGCATACTCGAGAACAGCTGGATTAAAATGAAAAACTTGCTATGCACCAAAAGGGTTATCAAACATCGAGGCAGAAACGTGGCCATGACGTGTAAAAGGATTCACCCTTATAAATGCTTGAAACAAATTACAGAAAGCTCTATCACAGACGATTGGCAGTTAGGGGTTTTATTGAGCTGATAGAGACAGAATCAAGAGATTTAGTGACTGCTTTGCTGTCCGAGAAGATGCGGACTTCTTTGATTGATATCAAGTTTTGTTTAACCCAAGACAGCAGTTGTGACTGGAACAAGCTTCGACTACAATAATTGGGAAGACGAAAAGAGAGTCTGTTTGAGTATACACCTCCACCAAACCCGTCATTAGTTTTTGATCCATCGGTGTAAAAATGGATTTAATCATCTACGTCCTCCCAGATTTGTCTAGAAGGGATATCAAATTGAATCTAAGAGATGAAGGTAATCGATGCTACTTGGAAGTGAACCGAATGAGTTCAAAATGGTGGAGTGGCCAATTTCATTATTGTCCCACTGAGAAAAGGCTTTTAGACGAATAGCTGTATTTGCAGCCGTTTGTTTTCCGAATATATTAAATGATGTTAGAGTGAACAGAAAATCTAGGGGAGAGCTTGTCACACGTTCAGACAAGCTGACAGTTGGACCTTCCTCAGTAACAAACAATTAGTGTTCTTGTTTAGAGCCATATAGCCAAGCCGTACATTACATTACAATCGGTCTTGTTACCGAAGTGTACAGCCAGTGAGTAATGTGAAGTTGGAGCCCCCATTTATTCCCAATGGCTTTTTTGCATGCGGAGATTTCAACTGTGGTCTTTCTTTCTTCTCTTTCTTTTCTTGAAGATAGGTTTCCAACTAAACTTATTATCTAAAACAAGACCCAAGTATTTTGTCTCGTCGGAGAATGTTAGTGGTATACCTTTAATGGAACAGGGATCAATATGGGGAAATTTAATATTTCCTAGAGAAGAGGACAAGATCTGTTTTGTGGGGGTTAACATCCAGTCCACAGCCACACCGATCGGCACAGTTTGCTAGTTTATTTAAAGCATATTGTAAGAGATCTAGGATGCTTTTCTGGTACGGCAATAGCAATGTCATCCGCATGGGCAATTACTCAGTAACTCTCCACTTCCAGATATCTCGACAGCTTATTCGCTACCAAATTCCAAAGAAGGGAGGATAGGACATCTCCTTGCGTCATTCCTCTAGTGATAGAACTTCTTGCAAAAAAAAACCGCCCAGATTTAAATTAATAAACGTAGGAGGTAAGTAGTTAAGAAATATAATAAAAAGGGCAGGTTCTAAATGACTTCCCTGAGGTATTTCAAAATTAACTTTTGCAATAATTTGGTTGGCAACTGTTGAAAAGTAGCTTCAAGTATGATCTATTGAATGAATAGGATTGAAGCTATATTTCAAAATGTTCGTTAATCCTAGCTCCCTTAATTTAAATAGCAAAATTCGATGTGAGAGCTTGAAGTCTGTATTGTAAGGACAGACTGCATTGATAAGTTAAACTGAAAAGCATAAAGACAACAAGAAGTGATTAACATTAGGAAATTTGTTGCCACTAAAACCATAGCTTTAATAACCACAAACAAGTTTCGTTCTATGGCAAGCGGTCTTTTAGGAATTGAACTAACAGTTTTTTTGAATGAATAAATCGAAGGATATTTCAGGGAGAGACACTCAAAGAAAATTGAACAGCGAAAAAGTGCGGAAATGCAAATTCACTTAACTTCTACAAAAAATAGGAATTTTAAAACAGAAAGTTTGCCTTAAATTTTTTTAGTTCCAACTCAATTCAAAGTTTAAAGCTCTTTTCTAAGAAAAGCTACAATTTTTTATTTCGGGAAAGCGTTAGGACTAAAAATAAGAAAATTCATAAATATATGCATATTCTAAATACAGTATTTTTTTTTTAATTTTAATTCTTTTTCTATTTTGATTGAAATTTTTTTGATGAGAAAACACACTGCATGTCATTTTATCCAAATTGAAAATTCAAAAAAAAATTGCTAGAAATCAGAGGAATGTATCGAAAAATTTTGATTTAGGGAAAGAATACAATATGAAATGTATTAGTAAAAGAAGGGCCGTTTTTAACCACATTTGAATACAGAGTTGAAGCGCAAATCCATATGAATTTGGCAGTTTTATTTTGATTTTAAATTTTTTGAAACTAAAAACGAACGTAAGTTATCAATATTTTTAACACAGCCACTGAGAAAACGGGACTCAAATTCGTCTTGAAATTATGCGTCTTGAATTGTGCAATATTGAAATCTTGAAGTTTCGCAACTGCTGAGCCACTTTTTCATATCGATGGATATGTTAATAAACAGACCATGAGATCCTGGCACAAGAGCAACTCTAAGAAACAAGATAATTAAAAGAGAAGTGAAAAATAAAAATGAATTACAAAAATTGCTTTTAAACGCAATAAAAAAAAAAACAAAATCCAACAATGTACAATTTCTGCTAAAGGGACAATTGGGCCCTATTTTTCAACCAGGGAGTGATAATTATTACTGACGTTTAGGAGTTTTTGGTTCCACAAGTGGAGCTTTTTACCGGGACCACACGGACTCCTTTTTCTATGGGGTTACCTTAAGTCGAACATTAACAACACCAATCCCCAAACGGTTCAGCCTTGGAAGAAAATGTCAGCCATGAAGTTGCTCCCATTGAACCAACAGTTTGCTCTCGCGTGTTTATAAATTTCGGATTCCGATTAAAAGGGTGTTTTGAGAGGAATAACCGCCATTTTGTATAAATTTAGTAGGAAGATAAAGCTGTAGTTTTTTTTTTTTATTTAATATTAAACTTGAAAACACCATTTTAAAATAACCATCATTAGATGTTTTTATAAGCCTCTAAAAAAGGGTGTCTTGAACGGAACTTTTCAATTTTCATAAAATTAATACCAAGATGTAAATCGTATTAATATTACTCGCCTAATTGAAACTTGGCGAATTTTGATTTTAAAATCATGAATATTTGTTTAAACGACACATCCAGGACTGTGAAGATTATTTAATAATAGCACTGGGTAAGATTATTCAAACAAAACTATCGAAATCGCTGTACACAATCAAAGTAATTTATAAAAAAATTGCATACTTTGCAATAATTAGCACGATCTGACAACACTGAAGAAATCAGATCAAAACCGAAGGAAAACACATAAAACAATGGAGGTTAATGTGTTGAAAAAAGAGCATCGATTTAATTTAAATATTTTTACTCATATCACATAACTTTGTCTCTTTCTTATCTAACTTAAAGTGATGCCAAATTCTTGTTTTAAATTCAAACGAAAGCACTTTCAACTTCACTTAAAATTTCACATCAATTTCTGACACTACATCAAATTCATCTAAAAAATACTAAATCACTTAATAACAAACTTAAAACCCGATTAAACAAAACAAACAAAAATAAATTCTTATCAACTTTCAACTTAACTATACTACGCCTTTACCTCAAACAGGGCAAGAGGTTAGGAAGAATATAACAAAACAAAATTCAAGGGTGCGTTCAACAAACCATACGAAATAATTTTCGAACAAATATTTGATGTGGAATGAAAAAAAAGAAAATAAATAAACACAAGTTCATACCACGTAAGACTACTCTAACGACTATACAAGCTGCTGATTTCAACGAATATTCACTTAACAAATTAATTAAAAAAAAAAACGACAACAAAAATAAGTTCGTATGTGCTTATCGCTGGATTTTATTTTGAGTATGCGGGCAGAGAAGTTCAATCAATGATAGCTCAAGGTCAGGAATAATTTGAATTTGCATCTTTCATAAATTAAAACAGAAATCGAAAAATAACTGTCAACCATTTGGAACCATTTCGAAAAACTGCAGAAAGCCTTTTAAACGAGCTTATCAATATTTTAAAACATGAAGTTTTTTTTTAAGTGATAGAACTTTTGCTTATGGTAACTGACACTTGTCAAATTTGTTGATCAGCTATGACATTTTATGTGTCAAATCCTTGGATATTTATTTTAATTTTTTCGCCACTTGAACATAAAATTTAAGTTCGTTCGCGCTTACAAAAAAAAAAATCAAACACACCATTTAGATGCGCAAAATAAATCTTCTATCTTCTTAGATAATATCAATAAATTTAATTGATAACCTGTCTAATTGACATCGCAATTTCTTCTAAGACTATCGTCGGGATAAGATAATAGAACCAGAAGTTTAATTAAAAAACGTTAAAAGCTGATGGCTCAAATTAAACATCGCAATAAACATCGAGTACCACATCATGTAAAGTACAAGTATATCGAACGTGTTATTCGTTATTCATACAAACTTCTGTAGGCGTATAATGATAAGAACCCGTCCCCAATTTTGATAAGAATTCAATTTTTTTGCTGAAACGTATACCTATGGAAACAGAAACAAAATGTTGCCAGCTCAATCTATCTCTTACCCTTCTTTCTGATAACCAAATATGACTTCATCTGTCAAACTAGAAAACACCGGATATTTTTTGACGCTTTTCTACAACGTTGTTGGTACCCCCTTAAACAATGTTGACATATTAGATCTTTCGTAAGTTCCCACTTTAAACAAAAAAAAAGTATTGGGCTTATCTTATCTTTCTTGTATACGTTTTGTTATCTGTTGAAATTTTGTTATTTTTTTTGTTTTAATTGTATTTGGTAAATACCAGTTAGCTATAAAAAATTATAAAATAAAAAACGCTAATCAAACAATAAAGAAAACAGATAAACGTGTGTGTTTAACAGTTGATTTCATTTTACACATAGGACAATTTTGAAATACAATTTGAACAGGTGATCGGAATGAATGATGACGGAATAAGTAAATGAGGTCAGAGGCTTTGTCAATATTGAAACATTGTTTTTTGAACAACGTATTCAAATATTTGACATTCGAAATTTCCCGAGACGTTAAACTAATTTGGAAATTTACCATTTTTTTTTTGTTTTCGGAACGTTGTGACAGAATTTTTGTAATAATAAGGGTGGGTCAAATTAAAGAAGCTTGTTTTTGTTTCTTGAAACCATGAAAAGATGGTTGCTTTGGTCTTTAACAAAATATTTAACGATATAAGATCAAAATGTTAACGCTACGGTCTATTCACATGAATGCGACTAAAGAACGACGAATTAAAAAACTTATAGGATTAAATTTATCCCAAAAACTTGACTAAAAGGCAGAAAACTTATTGGAATTAATGTTAATACTAAAATTTGCGGTTAAATTTCAAATATAATAGAATAGAATAGAATAATTGGTCGTCACGAATCGCATTCTAATTCTTACGAACTGTCAAACTCTGTTCGCGAATGAACGAATGAATTCTTTGCACGCGACTTACCTCAAAATCATTCTTGTTTTTGTTTTCTTGGTGATTGGTCATCAAATGTTATGTGAACGAAATGTCAAAATAGAAGAATGTTCGTTCATTTGTTGGTCGATGGTCACTCTCATGTGAATAGGCCGTAAGAGGATTTTAGGTTTTAAAAAACAACATCGTCTAAATGTCGTCCATTCGTCTGAACACACTATTGCAATCGAACACTTTTGGAGCTGCGAGAACAAAATTGTGAATGGCATCAACTGAAGGGGGGATATTTTCTGGTAGGCCCTGATTTGTTTGAGGATTAATGTTGTCAGCCCTCGTCTTAAGGCATTCCACTTCAAAAAAAGAAGACCTTTCAATATTCTGCCAAGTCCGAACGGCTAAGATGAAAAGTACTTTTCATGATAAGAGCTTCCCTTGGAGGAGGTAGTACACACCAGAAGAATTATTTTTGCAGCGAAATCAGGGGTACTCCAAACTTCCCAGTGGTTTTGGCAGCGTGGAAGAAGAACATTTCTTCCAAAAAATGAGGGGGATAGGAATAGGTGCCATAGGAATTATTTGTGTCAAGATCTTTAAGGACTCTTAAAACAGAACGATTGCTTACGACCAAATACTGGAGGAGCCATTGAAGTGACGGAGCCGAGGACGAAGGAATATTTCGTAATATTTCAAATGTCCGAAAATTCTTAATACCTTTAGGATATTGTAGTATTTCTTGGCTAAATTGTTGGTCATGCAACATGGGTCTGTCGATTATGGG
The DNA here is from genome assembly GCA_911387755.1 of Chrysotoxum bicinctum. Taxonomy (NCBI): domain Eukaryota; kingdom Metazoa; phylum Arthropoda; class Insecta; order Diptera; family Syrphidae; genus Chrysotoxum; species Chrysotoxum bicinctum. Next base: position 70,636,152 of record OU426990.1, on the reverse strand, counting down.
CGTTGCAGGCCATCCTGGCTTGTTTACACTATTTTTCCTCAGTCGAAAGCTTACTTCTATGATCTTGATATTCTCTTTAAAAATTGTTTTTTTTTTAATTAGCGCAAGTAAATTTTGGCAGCCTGTTGCGGCCATGTTGGTTTGGTGATATCTGTCAAATCTATTGTTGTTGTTTCAGTTACTGATGCCAAACCACCATGGCAAGTAACTCTATTGAACGGCATGCCCAATTGATAAAATTTTACTATCGAGTGGTCGTTAGTGTAAACGTTGCGCCTATTTCACGGTACAATTTTGAGACGACCGGTTCGGTAATCAATCAGCCAACATTCGTACGGTACGTAAAAGGAACGCAAGATCGTCCAGGACTATCGCTGAGGTCTGTGACAGTGTAGGACTACAAAGTTAATGACAATAGACAACGCCGTTTGTTCCAGGATTGGGCTTCGAAGCGTTGGGAAGAGGACCACAATTTGGGCCGAAAAATCCTTTTTAGCGACAAGGAGCATTTTTTGATGAATTGCAAATAAAATTGCCATAGATATATGGGATGACACCAACCCACACGAGGTTCAGCAGGTGACAATACATCCTAAAAAAGTCACCGTTTGGTTTGGATTTTGGACGCGTGGTGGCGTCAGTACTTTTTAGAAAACGACATTCATGAGGCGGTTACCGTCAATGGCGAGCGGAACACAACGATGATAACCAATTTATTACGGCCGAAATTGAACCATATGGACCTAGACGACATGTGGTTCAAGCAGGACGGCGGCGGGCGCTACGTAACACAATGCGGACGCCATGATTGACTTTCTGCAGGAAGAATTTGAGGGCAAGGTTATTCCACGCGGAGGCGACGTGAATTTTCCACTAAGGTCATGCTATTTAACACCGCTAGACTATTTCTTGTGGGGTTTCCTGAAGTCGCAGATCTATTTCAATAAACCACAATTGACCGATGACCTTAAGTTGAACACAACACAGACCATCGACCATCGCTCAAATTCAGCCGAATCTTTGAGGAAGAGTCATTGAAAATTGAACCACTTGGATGATCCGTGCCACCGTATGAAGCCAAGATGGGCATTTTAACGATGTCATATTCCATAGGGAATAGCATTTATGTATGGACCTTGCAAATAAAAAAAGAACTTTGTGAATACCTTCGAAAAATCCTATAGCTCGAATCTAACCATAAGTTTTCGGTTTGATGCCTTTAGCCGTTTTCGGGATACCATTTCAAATACCCGAAGTTTTTTTTCTTCAACTGGATTTAGTTGGCATGCGAAATTTGCAGATATGTGGCGATGGTCTTGTATGCCTAGAGGCTTTTAATAGTCTAGTTAACAGGGTCAGATAAATGGAACAAGTCTATGATGTTTCCTAGCATTAACTTAACCGATGCCTCGTCGACAAGTTGAGTAAGATAATACAACTGCACAAAGATCTCATCATGTATCCTTTTGGATGTAATCTAGCCAGAAAAATGAACCCAAGATGAATTGTGTGAATTGAAATCGCCCGTTATGACAATTCAACTTCAATAGAGTCGAACAGAGCTTCAAATTTACGAGAAGTTGAATTTTTGTCTAGGTCTGAACTTCGATTATAGAAAATAGAGAGAAATTGATTAACATGAAATTAGAGTGTTTGAACATTGTGATTGCTCTCAAAAACTGCTTTAACGATTTTATAAAAAAAGAAAACAACAATATTAACATTAAGTCTACAATCCTTTAAAAAACCAGCTCAAATTTGTACTTAATATCTACTTAATTTCAAAACTCCCGCTGCAGATTGCATCATAATCTAAATTCAAGTTCAAAACTATTTTTTTTTTACTTTTAAAAACCTATCTATAAAAACTAAACAAAAACCCTTGTTCATGGAATACTACAAGAATCGATTCATCAACTTTATCCCATGATTAAGAAACCCTTATTCTATTAGGGGAAAGAAGAAAGTGAGAAGGAATATTTCACCAAAAAGCCAGGGGAAGAGAAAAATATTCAAGCACTTATAGAGACATTCATGTTCAATGAACAAAGCTCAAGAGGTTATCGCCAAAACCTAATTAACCTCACAGCAATTTCGCTTGTTTGTTTTGTATAATAATTTTGATGCCGGTTCAGATGCTGATCCGGGCGATGTTGATAAAGCCAATCAGTGTATCGACATGTAGAGCTATTTAGCTGGAAGTAAGATTTGTTTTTAAGTTTGTTTATTAAACAAAAAAAAAGTAGTCGTTTCCCAGCAATTATAGTTTAAATTTAACCTTCGTGAATGAATGCTATCGATTAAATTGACAAATGTCTGTGGGTTACGGAAATAAGAGATAACTTTATGCTAGTTATATTCAATTCAATGTATTCTTTACATTAATAATAATAATAATTCTAATTATATGGTTGTAAGACCTAAGGCTTTTTAAAATGCAACCATAATTCTACGGCACAAGGCAGGAGGAACAAACAGAAAGATCAAATTCTATGGATGGCCTACGGTCTGTGTGGGGCTCGAAACCCGACTTGTAAGCTAGCAATCCTTGGCATTTTTGCCATCTTGTCATTCAAAGAATATACACAATGGAGGTGCAGTTTACGCGCAACAGCTCTTGGAGAATCGCAGACTGTTTTTTCTGTACAAAATGGTAGAATCTCTCTCTTTCCGCTTCCTTCTTTAAACTCATGCGTGAAGATTTTCAAGTTACTAAACAAACAGACCTTATAGTAGAACAGAATTTGGTACAAGAACTACAGAATATGTACCTTAGGGTTGTTCAGATTTAACAATTTTGGTAAGCTTTTTTCGGACCTTGGCACATTTTTTATTGGCCTTAAGCTCAGAATTGTAAGGTTTAGATAGAGTTCCTTTATTGCCATTGTGTTTTCGCATGACATGAAAGGGGAAACATTTTAAGAATTTTACTAATCGCTAACTATTGAACTTGGGACAACAAATCTCTGAAAAAATCTAAAACGAGGTCATCCCTAGTTAAGGTATAAAAGTTGTCAATTTTTACATATTGAATTGAAAAAATTCAAAAACAAAACAAAAAAGAAAGAAAAAAAGGTTTTTCGTAAATTTGAAATTCTTCAAAAACAAGAAGATTGTTTTTCAGATTTTGAATTGAAGTCACACTGCATTTTAGCACAGAGATTGAACTGTAATTCAACTGCTTTGTACAAGACCTGCGTTGAATTAAAATAGGTTTGATTTAACTCGATTGCCTTCGCTCATCTCCATTAAGTCGGTATATCCACCATATTTCAGTGTGTCTAGAATATAAAAATAATTGGAATTGTAAATAGTAATAGAGAACTTTACGAATGTGTCAGCGACAAATGTGGCAGCTATTTCTTTGATGAGATCTGACAGATGTAAAAAATTAAATTACAAATTTCCTGAATAATATTTTCTTAAATCTTTTCTTATTTTCGTTGTTTTTTGTATTTCTTTCATACGATAAGGTAATGAGTTCCAAAGACGTATCTAGAGTTTACGAAAAATTGAGTTTGCAATTATAATTCTTTACGAAACAGTATTGAGGTAAGTGTGTCAATCATATATTGGAGAGTAAGATTAAATAACGAAACTTGAGGTAATTTTCAAGACATATTTAGCAATCCTGAAAATCTGTCGTTTTTTCGAAGGCCATAAATATAGCATACTGCACTATTTAGGGCGACATTCGGCTTACGTTTGCCTCTATAGTTGCAATTACAATAAATTTCGAATCCGTAGATCATATCTATATGTATGTAGAGCTCCATACACCTTGCCAACAAGTAAAGCAAAGATTTTTTGCAGTTTCCACATAACCAATGAGAGCATTACCAAAACAATCGGACCTAGCGAGGTATCCGTTCGGAGCGGAAAATTGTCCGCAACGCATACTTTGTCGGAGGTTAGGTTCAAATTGCTTTCGAGGTATCCTATCGGAAAGAAAAATAATACACAAATGCGTTGGCGCAATTTGTTCCGCGACGAATTTGTGTCGGACGAAATCGGAAAAACAATTGCATTAAGCTGTCAAAAATTTCACAAATAAAGCACTTGATCGCACTTCAACGCAGTTCACCGGGTGCATTAAAATAATGTCGAAAAAAATTTTCAAACAGCTGTTCGGAGGTATACTTCCTCCAAGCAAAAATTCTCCGAATCGCATAAAATCGGAGAATTTTCCGCTCCGAACGGATACCTCGCTAGGGCCGAATAAAAGGAAAATAATTAAGATCTAGATTTTTCCCTGATATTACGAGACACTTAATTTTTTTTGGTTTTAAAATAACAATTTTCTCTATTAACATAAAAAGCTGCATGCTCATGCTCAATTAGCCCAAGAGGGCAACTCATATACATTTGCACGTCATTCGTGTATATATGTATGGAGCAGTTTTCAATAATTGATGGAAATTCATTGACATAGATCGAAAATAGTAGAGGTCCAATTATTGAACCCTGAGGTACACTAGAACCATTGAGCAGGAAATCGGATAAAAAATTTCAAATTTGGACTACTTGATTCCTATTATTCAAATAAGAATAGATTAGCCTAATAGCACTTGGTGAAAAATTCAAATTTTCTAAAAGCCTTCTCACACAAGTTAAAGTCATACGTATCCAAAGCTTGCCTAATATCGTCTTTGACGCTTAACAGTGCCTTGATACAACTCTGCTGTGAATTTCGTCCAACCCAACTGCATTAGACTTATAAAAAGCACACTTCCCACAACATCAGCACCATCTACTGAACGAAAACCCAAACCAGATTCGTCTGATTGATCCATAGAAGCAAAAAGATTCGTTCTCACGGAAGGTAAATACTGTAGGTAATGTTACAGAAACAATAGTTTTGTTGAGACCATTACCATCTACAGCTTCAATTGGACAGCTATTTGACTTTCCTTAGATATGTCCACAATTGACGCCCATTTGAAGAAATGCTAAGCGTTTTTAGAGTACATCTGGGACTCGACCATACGTATTTCCTTTACAAATTTATTACGAAATGAACAATATGTGCGATGTTAATCGTTTAACCTGTAATGTTTCCAATTCTTGTAAGCATCATCCCGTTTCCACATTCGTGCAGTGTGGCTAAAGAAGGAATCCCTGAATTTAACAGCATGTCCAAAGTTGGATATTTGATTAGAACACTGTTTATAACGATAACGGTAATATAATGAAAGACAAATGTTAAAATGTTTCTGTTATAGTTCTATCACCTATAAATTTTTATAGTTGATTTTTGTATTCTAATTCCAGTGACTCAAGTGGGTTATTGGAGCATCTACCTAAATATGGATATTATACTCAAGGTTTCAACGAGTATTGGCTTTATAGATTACACCCAGAGCAATGGCGGAGGGGGGGACAAATTTATTGTACCATTGAAGAAAACGTAAGAACTTAGTTGTGTTTTTAATGACGCTGAATATGTGGTTATTTCTCACAAGGTGGTCTGTTGTTTCCCCAATGTTCATTGGCAGTGGCTTCCGCTTTAGCAGGATACGGCATTTAGCTTTTGAAGCATTAAATTCTACGAGTTTTTTCGCTCCCCACTTGACAATGCGGTTGAGATCGGAATTTAATGAACTAATCATACGCTGAGTAGAAGTTTCAGACAGAAGATCATTAATGAACATGAAAAACAGAGTAGGAGACATAACAGAGCCCTGAGGCACACCAGCATTTATTTTGTGGGTATCAGACTCAAATCCATCCAGTACCTACTATTTGTATTGGATGATTCAAAATGTTGTTTCTAATCCATAGAAGAAAATATTCATCAAAACCGAAGGTCTGCATTTTCGATAAGAAAGCTTGATTCCAGACTCTATCACATGCCTTTTTTGAAATATCAAGCCCAATAATCTTACTTTCACCAAAACTATATAAAAGATTTGTTTCACTGGTTGGTGAGATATACCATCAAATTACCAGTGGACTTTTTGAGAAGAAAGTCGTACTGCCAGTCATTAAGAAGCTTCCATTCTTTGAGATATTTCTTAAACTGAAAGTTGATCAGCGTTTTCATGACCTCGGAAAGAAGGGACATAAGTCTAATCAGGCGATAGTTGGAGGGCGACTGGGTGAACCAATGTTGTTTTCCATCTACTCAGGAACTTATGTAGGTGGACAGATAGAAAAGCTTACGCAGTTGTTTTTCCAGCGTGGAAAAACTCTTTTTCAGAACGATGGCGGGTATACTGTCCGAGCCAAAGGATTTGTGTATGCCAAGAGCTTTCAGGACTCTTGAAAAAGTACGAGTGTGAAAGAAGATTGTTCCCATTGAATCGTGAAGGTGCTCAAGTACTGAAATAATTACACTTAATTGGAGCATAGAACTTCAGTATGTCTAGAATATAAAACAAAGGGTTGAAGAGGAATCTCTGCTCTCAACCGAAATTGGGTTCGAGCGTAAATTGATGAGCATTCCTAAAAGTGTGAGTTACGCTAGAATTTTTTAAGCCAGATGAACTACATTGTCGATTCCGAAAATTACCTTATCATTTATGAACTTTCGTATTGATACTGTCAGATACAGACATTTATTCAACGGCCTAGGCATTAATAATAGCATCGCTATCGATCAACGAAATCAAGCATCGTAGTGCGTGGTTAGTACTTGGATGGGGGACGGCCAACCGTGTGCTTTTTTTTTTTTTTTTTTTTAGATTTCTGGCTCTCCGGTTGCGTTGTTAGTTCTACGTTTTCTATTAAAATTTGTTAAACAAACACTAACATTCAGTATGATAAGCTTTTGATTTACATTTTTGTGCTGCTTATTTTCGTTTTTTTTTTTTTCGTTTAATCAAAAATTCACTTCAGATTCGTCTCGAAATTGGTGCGAATGTAAAATGATAGAAATTGCATGGAGTGCGGATGGATTGCGGTTTTAGTAATACCATATAAGTTGAACCGAATGTCGGTGGTGCAGGGCATGCGACCGACATTCGTTCAACTTTCATTCGTCGGATTCAGTAATAGCAAAAGTTTGGAAATTAATTGAAACTGTCACTTTAGCTCATTCGCCGAATTCTGTAATAGGGGTGAATATTTGTTGTTTGTTCAATCTGTTAATCGACTTAATCAAAATTTTCATTGAAGAATGTTCAATCCCCGAATCCGAAATTCGCTGGAACAAACATTTTGATTAGCTTTTATCCAACTAATTCATTGCGATAATCTCCAGGCAAGCCCAGGGTAATGATTAGTTTATAACATTATATCAACTAACAGAGAAAGTTATTCTCTTCTCAGGTTTTTTTAAATAATCTCTAGTTAATCATTTTCATTTAGGTAAAGGCTGTTAGGTGGCGTTGTATTGAAATGAAATTGATTTTTCAAATATCAAATACGAGTATGTCTTCATGGTCTGAAAAAATCATAAATAGTTTGGCTAGCCTATTGTGCTCATGATGGCCGCCATCTTGAATTGAATTATTTAAGTGAATAAATACCAAAAATAAGTATACAATATTCAAGAAGAAATAAATTTTTGAACAAAAGTAAGTAGAAAAATGAAAAAAGCTTTATCAAAAACTCCAGGGTTCAAACAATTTTTTTTTTTTAATTTGAAAATCCAAAAAATCTTTAAAAAATAGTATCTGCTTTTTATATTGCAACTTGACTTTTTGGACTATAATACCGTGATAATAATATTATTATCGCAAGGTTCATCACTGGTTATTTTCAGACAAATAAAAAGTATATAGTACCTAGAGTACATAATATCTAATAATATTTATCAACCAATCAATCTCGAAGTCGTTCTTCTTTGAGTATGAAGGCCGCTTATCTTATCACAGCACAAACACAGCACTATATTAAGCCTATTTGATGTTATCATCGTTATCACAAGGGTCACTTCAAGGGGAAAATATTAATAATGACTTGTCGGAAATTATCGTGATTTGTGATCCAATTACAACATCGAAATAAATTGGAACTTATCGATGATTGCTTAGGGTATATATATCGAAAGTTAGAGATTTAATGCACCTAATTATTGATAAATTATATTATTCAACTAAGTGCTACTTATCAAATGGGAAATTTTACGTTTTATTTTGATGTATAATTAAGCTTTTATTGTTAACAAGGAGAATAAAATTGAACTTGAAAAATTAGTCACTTGTTATAGGGTAGGTATTATGTTTTGAAAGATATTTTTTTAACGTTAGGCAAAAAGGTTTTAAGTCAGTAATTACATTTTTTTTATTTTTATAAATCAGGGCAAAATTTGTTTGAATAAGTTAAAATGCAACTTATTTAATTTGCAAATAATAACGCAATCTTAAATTCCATTTTACGGACAATTTTTTACCTAACGTCAAGGATTTGTTACCTTTAATTTGGTACTTAAATCATTTTTCTATATTTACATATACGTTTATTGGAAGATAAAGAAAGAAATTAGAAAACAAAATAAAAGGCTCAACAGCTATCCACGGCCTCGTGACTTACAAATCTCAGGAGGTCCTAAGTCCGTGTTTTCGGCAACTATTCAAATGACCAACTCTAATGAGTATCTAGTAATTTTCTTGTTAGGATTTCTTACTTTTTTTGTAGGAGGCAGTACTCCTGAAAAAAAAACTTAGGTGGCAGCGGCTGGTAGTCACATCATCATCCCAAAGAGTGCGACATTGGAAGAAAAAGAAAAAAAATTGGGGCACAACAGCTCGTGGAAAACCAGAGCCTCGCGACTTTCAACACTCAACAATGTCTTTGTCCGTTTTTTCAGCTGAAATGAACGCGACTTACAATTTTCTACCGAGTTCGAATGGCTAAGATGAGGAATAATCTTCAGGTCAAGTTTATACTCTTGGAGGCTTTATCACTCCTTTTCTCAAAAGGCAGTAGTCATGTAAAACTTTCTTTTTTTTTAAGCGGTAGCGGTTGATAACCACACCCAGATCTCCAATGTGGCAGTCTAACCATCACCCTTAGAGGTAAGACATCGAACGATATGAACTTCGGAAAAAGATTTAAAATATTTCTGTTTCTAATTGACAACTTCAAAGTGTTAAAAGCTTAACTCACAAAGATTTTGGAAATATTTCAGTCATATTTCGAGCTCAAAGTCAGACTTCATTTGATATCAAATTAGTTTGTGTAACGTCAGTTTATTGAGTAAATAAGTGGAGAATGCACTTTTCTCGAAAGACTTAAAAGGCTATTGAAAAAGGCTCTTGAAAAACTGTTCAACAATATTCAACCCGGTACTGCTATATTGTGCCGAGGTATATAAATCATACTTTGTCAAGAGTGGATTAGTTCATCTTCAGAATAGGAGCAGTAAGCGAAGACCACAACTCAGATAGCAAGGCACACTCACGTGAAAGGGGAATCAGACTGGATATAGACAGAGTTGTCTCAAGAAGCTTATTAATTGATTTTTGGTTTTATCGCCTTGAAAAAAATATCAGAGTTCTTAAATTCTACAGTTGACTATTTACCCATTTACTCTATAAATAGCTACATTTTGCAAAATATCTAACCCATAATTCATTCTATAAACTTTGAAAATTTGTAACATCGATTAAAGTTTTTTTTTGTGTCTACCTCATTTCCCCAAAGAAAACAAATACTGAACCCATTCAACAATTCCAAAACAAAGTCCTTCGTGGAATAAATTCATAAGAAATGTCGATCTACATCATGGCGTTCAAATAGAAATGGCTACATTAGTGGTTAAAAACACGCTTTATCACGCAATCAGCGACTACAAAGATATACCAACTCCGAAACCAGAACCCTTTGAAATGTTCAAGGCAATATTCGAAGACTATGTATGTAAAATCATGCCTCATGAGCTGATGGTCTAAAAGCAATGTTAAAGTAATAAAAGTTTAAACTTCCGTCAATGTGCTTTTAAATTTAGAAAGTTGTCAACCTTTCATAAATTGGTCTTAATCCTGATGGTAAAATTCCCACGCTACTTGGCAACCAAATATTGTCGGTTGTCTTTTGAAGATTTTACCGACAAAAAACCTAATTTCAGCCTAAAAATAGCTAAACAAAAATACCTAACCTTTAAGTGATTCCCAATATACAGGGTGGCCAAAAAACATTCACACGATATTATTTTCGTATTGTGGCAACACTTCCAAAAGAAAGGATAAAGAAAAACAAATGAATGTTCAGAAAGAAGATATGTATAATGAAAGAAAGATAAAATGATTGTATTTAATAGAAAGAGACTACCGCTTAGGTAGAAGAATATACTGAGATATGATCAGTTGTTGTGGATCTGTTAAGGAGGAAAGACCTTTTATTTGTTTAACCGAATATTTTTTTAGTTTTGCATTAAGCCAAGTTTAACTGCTTACAGTATATGTATTATAATAAAATTTTATAATTTTTAAATTGTTAATTTTTTTGAAGATGATATCGGTCAAGTAAACGCTTCTAGTTACCGTCATTGTTGATGACCACCTACGCTCTTTTAAGGGTATTTTCAATCGTTTGGGGAAAAACTTCAGGAGTAGTTTCTTGTACTTTTGTCGGATATTAAAATTTTGTGCTGCAACAGATCGAAGAGAACCAAGACCTAGTGACTAGCAATTCTTAACTATTTCTGGGTGCGTGTTAACAGGAATGTAGGAGCAACACTTTTCATGACAAGAGATACTTTTAGAGGATTTGTCAATCCCTCGCAAGAGGCAGTACACCCCTGAAAAACTTTCGGTCAATCTTGCAGGACAATGCTACAATGAGACAACATAAAAAGAAGCATATATTTAAAAATGTCGGTAGTCGCGCGAACTGTATGTGCGGTTGCACAGTCTTGTCGGAACTATAAGTCCTCCAGTATGAATTTATCAATTTTCGGGAGTAAAAACTTGTTTATTATGATTCTCTATCGTTTCCTAGTCACAGTTACTACGGACGCGATCACATCTTTGCCAGAAATGGCGCCCAACACTGAGTAATTTCGAGCTGAAGTAATGTTCTTCGTTAATGATACGTGGATTCTCAGTGTCCCAGAAGGGCAAATTTTGTCTGTTTACGTATCTGTTCAGATGGAAATGAGTTCGGTTCGACTGAAAATTGCCCATTCGGTTCGACCGAAAATTGCCCATTGCATCGTTGAGGTTCAGGAGAGGGTTAGGTTAGGTAAGACGCGGTTGAAGGTATGCAGTTTTATCTAATGTCTGCACTATAAGGGAACATCTTTGAAACTTTCACCATTATGCGCTCCGAGACTGAAGTGTAATAATGGTCACCCTGGTGCCACGTCGTCGTCTGCTCGACGCTAACAACTCATCCGTGACATCTTCAGCCACGGCGGCAATATTCTCATTGGAACGAGTACAACGAGTCCATCTTGTTCTTAATGCGCGGGTTAGCACCTAGTTTTCAACAGTTTCCGTAGGATGACCGGAAAATCTGCGCAAAAATTCAATTTCCGCCTAAATAACTGAATAATTATTCAGTAAGCATTCACAATTATTTTTTTTTAAATCTGGGTCTATTTTGTATGATTTTTCAGACTTAAGTGGGAAATACAATTCACAGTTATAATTTCTTCCCACATATAATTAAATTTCAATAATTCATCTCTGACTGACCTCGTTTCTAATTCCGATTGACCCATAAGATTATAGTAAACATTAAACACAACGTCAATCAAAATACAGACAAGGCGCCACAGCAATAAGAAATACATAAACACCCGTATGTCCAAATGTAAGCAAAACAATAATTTTTAAAATTTATTATTCGATCCCCCCCGGTCAGTCTGTCATATTAAGTATCTGACTCTTAACTGGTTTCTCTCTAAAGGCAGTCAAGTTTGACCCTATCAAAAAAAAAATTAAGACACAATTTTTGTTTATGATTAACGATGTTTGGATGGATTCACACACACGAAAAGATGTAGGCGATGACCTAATAAATAAAAACCCTCACCACTCCTCACGACTCATAAGCCAAAGACTTCCATTAAAGGCATGTCCCCAGTTAAAATGTTTGTAAATTGGCAAATTATTGATTTAAAAAAAAAAATATTTAAGAAAAAAAAATATGGAAGAATTTAAATAAAAATCAACCGGAGGAGGTAACAAACAATAAAGCTATAGTGCGATGGATAACAGTTGGATAGTACCCTATAAACTGAAAAAAGAATGTTTGAACACTTTTGAGGAGAATTTAAATGCATGACTGGGATGCAGGTACTTGCTTTTGCAGCCAAGGTACAAAAAGTAGATAGATTAGATAGGTATTAATGGCGGCCATTAGCAAACTTGCTGAGTGACCCAATTTACACTGAGGTCAGACTTCTTGATACCAGAAGGTGAAACTTATAACTAGCATTTTTTTTTAAATTTCAAAATCAGTGCCGAAATGTCACATTTCACATTTTTCTCTTTTTAATTGAGTTAAGCGCCATCTAAACCCTCAACAGTTCAACAGTTTATGTGCACTTAATTTTCACTGTGACAGCTGACCTAAATTTTATTCACTTTAAACGAAAACAAATCATGGCTAACGTAACTCGCTTTGGTTTGGATGAAAATAGATTATAGACAAAAGGATTTGTGGACATATCAACTATCGGATGAACGGGTACGTTTTGATTTTGAAAAAAATACTCCCCAAGCTTGGCAATTTAGTTGGATGCCACATTACAGTGGACATTGCCGGAGGTCAACATTTGCTCATGAAACTTGACTTCTTCGTTGGGATAATTTCAAATGATATGGACTGTAAAAGGCGTATTTTTTTGCAAGTCCATAAGGAATTGTAGAAGAAAACGCAATCGGGACGGGACTAAGCGCTTTAAATATCAATACAACTACTTAAGCCTATATGGACTTAGCTAAGTCCAGATAATTTTCGAGACTTAATCCAAGTCCTCATAAAACGGTGATGGCAAAATAATATTATATAATTTGTTGAGAGAAGTCAAAAGTGACCTTTTTGTTAGTTGTCAATACAGCTGACAAATGCCATAGCGTACACAGTGCTTCCAACTTTTTGGAAAGAAGTTCCCAAGTTCCGATGTTGTTTATTTCTACAATTCTATATGGACTTGCAAAAAAAAAAAAACACGGCTAATGAATGTGCATACTTTCCACAATCGAAAGGGATGCGGATCTGTGAACAATCACTCAATTGGATCGCCATCTGAGCATGAAACCATATACACTGTATGACAGAGCAGCTTTGTTATTGCAGCTGAAGCGCAGCCAATACAACTATGCGCTCATTCGGTCAATGTGCCTTATGATTTAGGTGCACAAGCTAGCCCTCTTGCTAGCGGTTTTAGAAATTTCCCGGAGGATACGACTCCGAAACAGTTATTTCTTGGGATTGAGAAAAGAGATCACGCCTTTGATCTTCAGTTCAGAAAGTCGAAAATTGATTTCTTAGAAATTGTGCTCTCTTTCTGGCCAAAGCAGGAAATTAAGTGAATAAATCTAAGCCTCATTTCTTTTCCGGCATATCTCAAATACTACGACACTGAGTTTTTTGAGGAATGCCCAGCTTCGTGGTATTTTCTCATTTTGGACTATGTTCAGTACACTTGTAACGATCCTGACTATCCCTTCGTTATCAGAACAAGTGTGCGAAACTTAATGTAGAAGGGTCATATCCAGTTGGTCAAACTAAGGCACCTACAATTGGATTCGATGAGAAAATTTGATAATTTATAATGCCCCTCATAACTTCAAAGGTGTTGATGACTTTTTTATTTATTGAGGTAAGAAGAGGTGGCCATTACCTCGTTAACAAATTCATTTTACCTAAACCCACTGCGATCCGGATTAAAGATTATAGTTACCTTGTAGTTAAGGATCTAAAGCTCATCCCAGAATTTCAGGACCAATTTAGACGACGATGTAGTGGAATTAGTGGATTTCACAGTCGGCCTGTGAGCATTGCCCTATTCCAGCCTATTGAAGATCTTGCATGCTTCTCTTACTCGCAACTGATTATCTTGAAAAACAATACTAACTCCCGGTAGCCGAAAAAAAACTTAAGAGATGTTTAAAGACTGAGAAAATATTCCTTAACGAACATAACTCTGGCACAATAGACCTAAATGTGTATAGTGCACTTTAACCCCAAACTGTTGAACACAAAACTCTATCTGTCAGACATTACTAAAAATATTTTTCCCAAAGTCTCTCGGCACGAGATGGAAATATACGAGTAACTTAAAAGATCCTTACTAAGGCTCACAGCGGGAATCAAGTCATCTTCGAGGAGTGATAAATCCAGAATACATTACGAGTATTATCATTTGAAAGTAAAGGGTTTTTCAACAGGGACGCTACAAAAGTAGACAGGGACAGCAAACGACGCCATATTTCTTGCGGCTCTTTTGACATTTCTCTTCAGTAAGGTTTGCCATTTCATGATGGAAAGATATACGAGCCAACAACGAGTCGAAATTATTAAAATTTACTACCGAAATTCGGAGTCAGTAGCCTCAACGTTAAGAGCGCTACGTCCAATTTATGGTCGTCATAATCGTCCTAGCAGATCAACAATTGAGCGTCTAGTGGAAAAATTTGAATCCACAGGCACAGTAAAAAATGTTCCCGTGCCAGTGAGACAAAGAAGTGCCCGTAGTGTCGAGAATATTGCTCCCGCTGAGGCTTCAGTTGCAGAAAGCCCAAATGTGTCTCTCACATGTCGTTCTCAAGCGTTGGGCAGCTGTGACGTCGTTGTGGCGAATTTTGCGAAAAGATCTTGGCCTACATCCTTACAAGATTAAATTGACGCAAGAACAGAATCCACTTGACCACCAGAAGCGTCGTATGTTCGTGAATGGTTTATGGGCCGGCGGCGTCATTGGGCCGTACTTCTTCCGTGATGATCAAGACCGGCACGTTACTGTGAATGGGGATCGCTACCGTTCAATGATAACCGAATATTTTTGGCCCCAATTGGATGATATGGACTTGGAGGACATGTGGTTCCAACAGGACGGCGCCACAAGCCACACAGCGAATGTCACAATCAATTTATTGGAAACCAAGTTTCGAGAACGTGTTATCTCACGAAATGGTCCAGTCGCTTGGCCGCCTCGGTCGTGCGATTTGACGCCGTTAGAATATTTTCTGTAGGGCTACGTCAAGTCTATGGTCTATGTCTATGCCAACAAGCCAGCGACGATTGATGAACTTAGTACGAATATCGAACGTGAAATTACAGCAGTATCGGCCGATTTATGCTTGAAAACCGTCGAAAATTGGGTTCAGCGTCTGGACTTCTGCAAGCGTGCCCGTGGTGGCCATGCAAAAGAAATCGAGTTCCATACATAATGGCATCGAACGTACTTTCACAGGAATAAAGAATTTCATTGATATCCAAAACCGTTTTTGTTTTATTTAAAAAAACTTTTGTAGCGCTCTTATTGAAAAACCTGATACCTTCGTTCAATATTGGTTAAGCAATTAACGAAATATACGGCAAACATCCAAAAATAATTTTCTCTACAAAAAAACATCAAAATTAAAACAAAGTTTAATCAAAATCATTGATGTCGTTTTCAAGAAAATTAGAAAAAAACACAATTAATTTATGGCAGCCACCCATCAAGATGAGCTAAAACAAAAAATTAGATTTTCCAAATTTGGAAGACAACGGTCAACCCATTTAGGCACTAGATATTCATTAACTGGGATCGACACTTTTTTATGGCCTTTATCATCGTAATGTTAAATTTGATTAAAACCTTAACACTGTTTTTTCCACCAAACAAAAAACTCGACCTATTGATCATTCGAAATAAATTTCAATTAAACTTATTTTGGAAACAGTAAGCAGCACAGGAACGAAATCGAACAATGCTGTTGTTTTTAAAAGCCTGTGGAGTGTGGAATTCGACCACAAAAGAAAATCCATTCTGGAAACTGAGCTGAAACAGCGTTAAACTAGAAGAACCAGCTAAAAAGAACCAGCACAAAATCTGTTTTATCAACGTCAGTCAATTTTCTTGCAAACACATTTGACGTTTACGAACATGATCTCTGGGTCATCAATCACTCCTATTACGGAATTCGGCGAATGAGCTAAAGTGACAGTTTCAATTCATTTCCAACCTTTTGCTATTACTGAATCCGACGAATGAAAGTTGAACGAATGTCGGTAACAATCCCTGCACCACCGAAACTGTGTTCAACTTATATGGTATTACTAAATTCGCAATCCATTCGCACTCCATACAATTTCTATTATTTTACATTCTCACTAATTTCGAGACGAATCTGAAGTGAATTTTTGATTAAACGAAAAAAAAAACAATGGAAAGCACAAAATTTAAGTCAAAAGCTTATATCATACTGAATGTTAAAGTGTTTGTTTAACAAATTTTAATAGAAAACGGAGAACTACGAGTAACAACGCAACCGGAGAGCCAGAAAACTTATTTGAAAAAAAAAAAAAAAAAAAAAAGGAATGCACACGGTTGGTATTGAACCGTCCCCCATCCAAGTACTAACTGGGCACTACGATGCTTGATTTCGTTGATCGATAGCGATGCTGTTATCAATGCCTAGGCCGGTAACTAAATGTCTGTATCTGACAGTAGTGTCGATAGGAAAGTTTATAAATGATAAGGTAATTTTAGGAATCGACAATGTAGTTCATCCGGCGAATTTCATAATTCAGTTTTACAGAGGATGCGAAAGGTCAACGGATCGAGTCAACTCACCGGGAGTAAGATTCTGCGAATTCTGTAATCGACATGAATATGTCGTCAACTCGATTTTTTACTGCAGAGTTGCACCGTAAATTATGTTATCGAACATATGACTTCAGCCAACTGCGTTATCGAAAATATTGCATTTGCATACAAATTTCGTTTTTGGTTTTCGAACAGATGACTTTTGGAGTGTTCGGTTAAGAATACCTTGCAATTGCATTTTTGGTGCAACTGACGTTTTCAAAAATTGCCTTTTATATAAGCGTTTTCTAAATCGTCAAATTAACATCAATTCGATTGTCAAATGTCATTCCTTAACGTAAATATTGCTATCGTTAAATATATGTATACAATCCTCATGCTCGCTCAAAATTTGTTTAAACAATGTTAACCAATTTTTTTGTCGTCATCGAACAGATGCGTTATCGAAAACAATGCTTTTGCAAACCAAAATGTTCGATTTGAGTTTTCGAAAAGTTGACTTTTGGAGTTTACGTTTCAGAACCAAATGACGTTTTCGAAATGGAATTATGTGTGTGATTGTCTTGTCAACTGAAATGTTGCAATCAGCAAATTGACAACTTTCAATGTGCAACCGGTTGTAGTTTTATTGACAATTGCAGTTGTTGTTAAAAAATTGACAACTTTTGTCGTCAAGTTGACATTGATTTGTCGTCAGTTATATGACAGCTACTTTTGATTCCACTAACGTCCTGCAAAACTTATTTGCCTTCATTACTTCTTTGTGTCAACAAAATGTTGCATAATACGAAAACATACCCTAGAGATAAAATGAAAGAAGTTCAAAGCAATTTGTCCCGGTTGGCCGGTGTCAAATGTCAACTTGACTCTTGTCAAAGCACACACGCTCGCACTCTGGGCTAAACAAATTACCCCCATTGTCTGGCAATTCCAATTCCATTTTCTGTTTGTTTTCATTTCAATCATTTTGTTTACTTGAGCAAACATAAAACCCAGAATGACACAAACCAGCACTCAAAAGGAGGAAACAAATTAACATAATTAAGTCGACACCACAATGGTAAAAGAGAGCGTGTGGGGCAGAACGAGAGGTAGAAAATTGAATCATTGTCCATGAACATGTCCACTATGACAGAAGTAAGAGAATTGAATTTATTTCAGTATTGTGAAGTTAGGTCAGGGCCAAACGAAAAATATAAATTGCTTTTGACTGTCAATGCCAGTTCAGTTCCCTTTTTGCTCTCCGATATCCTTTCAATTTGTGTTGTAAATTTATCTGACTTACCTTAAATCTAACATTACTCGTTGAATCAGAATTGGCTAGTGATTTCTCTGAGGGTGTATAGCGTCCGCCATTTCCGCCGCCGCCATTGCCACTACTGCCACCTGTTGGTGTGATGATTTGTTGACCACCACCACCGCTGCAAACACTGGTGACATTTGGATTGCCACTGCTGATGCCTCCAGTTACAACGGCACCACTTGAATTGAACATCAAGCCGCTACCGCTGCTATTGCTGTTGTTTAGACCGTCTATGCTGCTTATAGCTGGTGTTCCACCTTCGGCCAAATGTGAGTGCTTATCATAGCACGAGGAACATATTTGCACCATGCCTGCAAAAGAAAACACAATTTTATGGTTATTTTTTTTTTTTTTTGGAAAACAAATTAAAGCCTAAGTTTTGTAATCGAAAAAAAAAAGACTTACCCTGCGGACTTATGGGACTAGCATTTTTAAATGGTTTCATTGTTTTGATAAAGGGATAATAAGGCTCTCGTTCGCCATTTTGACAACAATAGACTAAGCGTAATTGAGATGATGGCGTATCGCCGCCACATGTGTAACAAACAAACGTTGTACGTTCTGCCACTGGTGCTGGTCGCTTGCGCAGCGAATAGAAACGTTCATTTTCTGCTGCACGAGTCGCCTGGAAATAAATAAAAACAAAAAACAAATTAATAAAATTATTTTTTTTTGATGATCATATTTTCGAGTACAGTCTTAAATGGTTAATAATTAAAAAAAATAGATAATTTAAGCATTTATTTTGTCAAAAATTGGAATTCAACTTGAATTTACGAGTACTATTTCCGAGTATGTCTCCAAAAATCTTGTCATCGTTTTTTGAGCAATTTTCTATGCGTTTAAAGATAATTTAGCAAGAGCTCAGTTTTAAAAACTGCTTAAAGAGCATTACGGAGATCGATTAATAGAGAAAAAATAGAAGCCACCTTCAGTCTTAGTTTTAAAAAAGCTTTGGAAAACCAAGGTCTCAGTTTTTGCTGGTTTACTGCTAAAGATCTTCAAATACGGAGGGTATCTGCTGATCAAATAGTCAACTAATTATAAGTCGAAGGAAGCAAGTTCGATGATTGAATTATCAACTTCATATGACTCACCTACAAAATGGCGAACGTATTGTGTGAATGTGATCATATTAAGAAGTTCTGAAACAATTATAGGGCGACAAATTTCCAGCGGGGTTTTCGAATCGAAAGATCGGCCATACCCTAAATGTTTAGACTAAAAAAAATCCTGAAGAAGTTAAACGAATTTCCAGTCAGTATGAATATAGAAGGGTTTTTCGAAACATTAAAAATATGTTCCTTAAAAAATTGAAAAAAAAATCATAAAATAATATTCTTACTATAGAAAGCTTTTTATTACTTAACTGAACACACAACTTATAAAAATTAAATAACTCATATAAAGTCCAATATATATCGAATAATATTAAGTTATTAATTGAACCTGGGAACCAAGGATTTTGTCTCCAAAAGTCTACGATAACCAATGTTCACTAGCTAATTAAATATTATTTTGTAAGACCGACTTCAAAACCAATGTATGTTAGGCTGATCAAAGTCAAGTCTTTCATAGCTTGGACCACTTTTTTACTGAAATTAGAAAGATATGGGTTTCTCTTTGCAGATTGGATAATCTCTCGGATCCAACCTATCGAATATTTAAAAAAAAAACGCACGAAAGATGTAGAATATAAGAATTATCCGTATACTGTCTAAATAAATAAATACATGTTTCATTTGAGGTGCATCAAGGTAGCCATATTGGACCACTACTACTTATGTTATTTATTAATGACATTGCTATAAACGTCCTGTATTCAAAGATTTTTATCTTTGCTGTCGAATTTAAACTTTTGTATGAATTCATAAATCCAAGCAGATAATCTTCGTTTTGCAACATCATATTGACAGAGTTTTTGAATGGGGCACTTCGAATGGGATGGATCTAAATGGTGCAGGGAAATAAGTCCACGGGAACTAAGTCCACTGAGGGACTAAGTTCTCACTTGAGGTGGGAAATAAGTCCACGGGAACTAAGTCCACTGATGGACTCAGTTCTCACTTAATGGGAACGAAATCCACTTTACTAAAGTGGTCTTTGTTCCCATTAAGTGAGAACTAAGTCCACTTTCTTATGGGAAATTAGTACACACTCGAAAGTATAAAGTGGAAATGAATTTCCAACAACAAAAACTTATTGATTTTATGTTGGTTATTTTCCAGATTCTTTAACTGCTAAAGAAACTTTGTATACACCCAACCTCGCACTTACCCCAAATCCTATAGTGTGCCCAAGCAGGGGGGTTGCATACCTCACTGTTTATACGTGTCGTTCCCATGGCTTAACATGGGAATTTATTTCACATTCAAATGGAACTAAAACCCACAGTTTCTTGTAACGAATATCGCACCTTGCATGGGAACAAAGACCACTTTAGTAAAGTGGATTTCGTTCCCATTAAGTGAGAACTGAGTCCATCAGTGGACTTAGTTCCCGTGGACTTATTTCCCTGCACCGATCTAAATACTAAGAAATTTGAAGTAATGTCATGCTGTAGGTTGAGAAAATCGCTTTTGTCTTCTTATTTTATAGAATGTACCATAGTTTAGATGACCAAAGAGAGTTTTCTTTGACACCATACTGTCACTTAATACTCACGTTGACGTAATGATAAGTTAGACAAGGAGCAGCCCTGGTTTGATCAAGAGGTTTTTTGAAAGAATTTATTAATGATCCTGAAATTTCAATCACCTTGAGCTGTTCACTTTTCGCCCTGTTTTGGAGTATTGTTCTGAGTATTAAGAGGCGTATTTGGTGGCGTCGAATGCGAGAGGAACAGTTGGTCAAACAATCAAGGTTGCGGAGCACGAATTTGAAGTGGTGCAATCCTTTAAATACCTTGGGTCAATAGTAGCATCCGATAACAATATAGAAGAAGAAATACGCGGGCGGCTTCTCAAATCCAACAGAGCCTACTATAGTCTGTCAAAGCTCTTCAAATCCAGAAATCTCACCATAACTTCAAAACTGCTGCTGTACAAGACCATGGTCCTGCCAGTACTCACATATGGATCCGAGACTTGGGTGCTTAGCAAAGGCACTCCGACCTCTTAGCTGCGTTCGAGAGAAAAGTCTTAAGGAGAATTGTTGGCCCCATATGTGAGGAAGGACGATTCCGGAGACGGTACAATCATGAACTGTACGCAATCTACCTTGAAGCAGATATCGTGACAAAAATTAAGCACGGTAGACTCCGGTGGGCAGGGCACCTAGCTCGCATGAGCGAAGAGAAACCTGCTCGGAAAGTTCTTTGTGGTACATTCTATGGTAGACGACAGCGTGGTAGACCATGCTTGCGCTGGAGAGATGGCGTAGACCAGGACGCCCGAAGCCTCGGGGTGCGCAACTGGATTGCGTCGGCTAGAGACCGGGATAGGTGGAGAGACTTGTTGAAAGAGGCCAGGACCGAAACCCGGTTGTCGAACCGATGATGATGATGATTAAGTTCTTAAGAGAAGATACAAATGCGAACTCTATGGGCTATGTGAACGCTTCTCTAATAGAGATTTTCGAACTTTGACGGGTGAAGCCACATCTATCAAAGTGGATGTCGTTTATTAAGTCTGTGACGCCAATTTAACATGGAGAGTTATAGCCTTCAACAACATACATATGAATATGATTGAATTGTAAACGTATGTCTGATGTTCCAGCAACGCTTTCATAACCCAGCGAGCTTCGCCTACTTGCCATAATCGCCTTTCCGACGAGTTCCATTTCTAGATGAATGGGTTCATCAACAAGCAAAATTTTGAAATTTAGGATAGAACAATTGCAATCCACACGAGATCCACAATGCATCCAGAGAAAGTCACTGTTTGATATGGATTTTGGGCTACCGGTATCATCGGTCCATACTTCTTTGATAATTCATCGTCAACGTCGAGCGTTTTCGGTGGATGAAAAACAAAGATATCTCAAATATAAGATATCTCAAGCGTTAAGTTAAATTGATGTTGAACGAAATTTGAATTTAGGTTAGTGGATTACTTCGTCAAAGTTTTCTCACTGATTTGAGAAGGATTTACAACTGCCATCTTGAGTTTTAAAAGTGGGATCAATTATCAATTATCCTATCACGAACTCCATCATAATCGAAAATACGAAAATCTATCACAGAATTCAATCGTAGTGGAAAATCTGCTACGAATCTCGACCTTCGTGAAATTTAGTTTCCCTTAATTCCAATTAAATGGAATTTGAACTTCTTTTTCTAGGACAAGTAACTTGTGTCGGGAACGGTTTAAATACAATATGAAAGGGTTTTCCAATAGTTAATGGAGAAGCGTTGTATTGCACAAGGATATACCAGCAAGACAGCAAAAGAAGACATGACGCTGTTAGTTTTTGGAACAAGCCAAATAAGATCTAAATGCTCGAAGGCCAAATTAATTCAATTCTAATATATGTATGTAAGTCAAACGGACTCAAACGGTCTCGAAGTATTTTCTCTAAATTATCAGACTGCGATTTTGCCTGAAGAACTCTACATATTTGATCAGCGATGATATTCAAGGCAATTGAATCCATTTGTAAACAATTAATATTAAGTTTGTTGATTGAAAATTCATTTCAATTATTTTCAAACATGACACATTTTTTTTTACATAGAACAGCTGATTTCGCTGAATTAGAATGAGATCAGTTGATTGGACAATGCTTTTTTGGATTCCATTCGGAATTTGTGAAGAAATTTTGCATAGTTTTTGGCGTAGCTTTCATTCGTGGATATATGGCTGAATAACAAAACAAATTTAAGAACAAAAAATATTTACAATAAATTTTATTGGAAACTTTCAAAATTTATATTATTTAACAAAAATATATGACAGTTTAGAAAAAGGAAGTTTTTTTCGGTTTTAACAATTGCAGGCGAAAATAGTATAACTATGAAATTATTGTGTCTGATGGCGACGCGAAGAACATTTACTCCCTTAGAAATATGTACACATGACGAAGTTATAAAATGAAAATCAAAAGGAACAAAGTATTAAATTTAATAAGCTCAAAAACAATTTAATTTTATTGATGCAATTTTCATCGCAAATACGAGCTTTCCCCTTTTATCATTTTCTCTTTCCATTCATGCGCAATTTTAATTTTAATGGATTTTTTTTATCACATCTTCATTTACCCGTTTATTTTTCTTTCTCTCGTTTTAGTCAGTTCTAAATACAATATTTATAAAACATTTAAGATAAAAAAAAATCCATTCAATGGGTACTTCGAATAAATGTTTTAATGCATTCGGCAATTCCCAAATGGAAAGAATCACTATTAAGCAAAAAGAAGAAAAGAAAAAAAAAAAACAAATTTAAAAATGTATTTTCTTTGCATTGATTCAAAAAGGAAAAATGACTTTAGATATTTTTCCATCTCAATATAAAATATCTATACGATAAAAACCATCCTATGGGGATTTGGGTTAACAGAAGTGAAGTGAATCGGGGGAAAAATTAATTGATTTTTTTTTTTGAGAATTCACATACATTTCAATTGACCTGGATTATTTATTGAAGATATTTTATTATATTTCAAACAAATACACGAAACGAAAGAGTTAACTTTAGTTTCCTTTTCGAAACCATTGCGAAGATTTGTATGGATAAAATTCGTGGGTAAAAAGTTTCTCAATTAGCACGGCCATTTTGTTTTGGTGACATCTGTCAAATCTGTTGTTTATTATTCAGATGTCCTATTCCATGTATAATGGCATAAATATCTCAAACACAGATTGTTGTATTTTATTTCAACATCTACCCGCCAATATTGAAAAACCCTTAAGCAAAACAAGCAAACAATAGATTTCTAACTTATGCTAAAAATTGCTACTGAGCAATAAACTGCTTAATGAGAAAAACTAATAAATTAAAGCCATGGAGGCTCATAGAGAGCCTAAACCTAGTGACTTACAACTGTCAACTATTCCTGTGTGCGTGTTACCAGGAATAGAGGGGACCTACAACTTTCTGCCGATTCCGAATAGCTAATGAGCAGCACTTCTCGCATGAGATACTCCTGGAGGATCTGTCAATTCCTTGCAAGAGGCAGTACAACCCTGAAAAACTTGTTTGCAGCGGCTGAGAATCGAACCCAAGAACCTCTGCATAACAGCCCAACGCACTAACCATTAAGCCAAGGCGTACTACCTGCTAGTTGATACTGATTGCAAAATAAGTAATTAATTCATTTTACGATATTTCTATTTTTTTTTTTTAATTTGAAGTCATAGTTTGCGTTTAACTAAAGATACTCTACTGTAGCATTTTCAAACGAACTTTTCAGTTACATGTATGTCCCTCTGCAATAATTGTATTTCATTCCAACTAAATACAATTTCTTATCTTATTTCCGACACACCTTCGCAATAAATATGTCTACAGCTACACAAATGTCCATTGTAGATACAAAATTTCTACCACACCACACCACATCAATCCTTCAGTCAAGTTCAATAATCCCATATTCTATGATCGATCCAAGCAACCATAAATCAACATAAGCCCCTTCGACTGTGCGAGCTAACGACGATGAAAACTGTTTTCCATAAATATAAAAAAAAAGAAATGTATTCATAGTTATAGCGATATAACATGCGATAGCTTCGATACACGAAAACATGAAGTAAGCTCAGCTGCCAAGTGTTTAACCTTGTTTGTTTCACTCTACCGACCATACTACCGCTTGTTGCAACAATTCATCGCCACTGACACCGCCCGCCGCCATCGCCATCTCTACCAACTCTTCGCCAATACTGCCGCCGCCGCTCGACGGACGCGAACATAATCATTCGTTGTCGTCAACTATAAATCTCCAGCTGTCAATCGGAAATTGGCTTAATGCTCGTTTTCGATTGGTATTATCTTAGATTTTTTTTTGTTGCATTTTCTGTTGACATTCGCGTGGTTAAATTAACAATTATTTGGCATTTTTTTTCTATCTCTACCAATAATAATTGGATTGCAAGGAAGGTGATACAAACCGACCAACACCCCGACATTGCCTGCTTTACATTTCACAGAGCTATCTAATTCGAATCACGTAATCCCGTCTACGATATGTGAAATCGACACTAAATGCATTCTAATCATTTCGTTTCTAGAGTTTCATATCTAAGAATCACCAATTCATTCAGGATAGTGAGTAATGATTGGTTGGTGTCTAATAGTTCGGGATAGAAAAAGCCATCTTGAATAAATTTGTTTTTGGAATAAACATCTGACGTAAGACAGTCCCAGCATAAAGTTTGAAGTCTTAAGTTAAAGGACAATTAGGTACATGCGCCATGCTACTTTCGACATTGATGCTTGTTCAAACTCTTGTGAACTGTAATCGCTACAATAACGGTACATTTGTTTGTTGACACAACCACTGCTTAGTCCGAGAAGAAATTTCAGGCTAATATTTCCAGCACTCAATTAGCGACCTCACGGCGCGGCGTTGTCTACGGTCGACCGAATGAAATGGGAAAACTTACTGAATATTTGGATAGCTAGATGTCATTGGTAACTTTGACAGCTGGAGCAAAATAACAATTAGAAAAAAAGTTCAAAATTTTTTCAATAATTCAACGCTACGTCCTCGACTATAATTTTGATCGTTGACGAAAACAAGTAAATAGATATGCGGTATTTGCAATTTTAACACCAATCATTCCAGCAAGGGAAGCAAGGAGTCGCTACTGTTGTTGTTGTGTGGTGTTAAGTTACTTTCATGTAAGTCTGAGGTGTACGCACGAGTATTGGTAAGCACTAGACACGTTTTATTTGCAATTAAATTCGATTCAATTTACAAAGACGAGATACTCATTTTAAATACAAAATTATAATTGTATCTTTGGGGCCAAGCATTATGTATCTACTCGTATCAGTTCGATACATATCTAATTAGCTGATTGTTTTGTTGGATCTATCTGTTTGGCGGAACGTGAACTGGTTCGAGATGGTGGTGATAAAAAAATATCAACATAGTCATGGATATGGTTGGAGTTGAGTTTATCAATAATAACTATAGGCTCTACGGTGGGTGAGTCGGTTTAGGTGTGTTTGGGGTATGAAGTGTGATTTTCGAACTCACGTTTTCCAACCGCATTTATAAAGGATAGGATGCAATTATAGTTTTAAGTGTACGCGGTTTGATTTCGATTTTCATTGAGATATAAGTTTTGTTTTCTTTTTTGGAATAATTGAATTGATAATGTAATTGAAAACATTCTCAAAAGGCTTTTACTGCAGGCTTATCAACTGGGCTTAGCTTATTAGGTTAATTAAATGTTACATAGTTGTTACAGACATATTTTTAAATTAAAATTTCAGTACCATTTATTTAGGAAGAAATAGAAAGCTGCTGGAGCTTTAAGTTTGAAAATTAAATCGAGGCAATTTCTGTTAGACATATAGAGGACATCCTCAGTGTTATATCAAGATTTTTTTTTATTATAAGCTTACCAATTTCTTATACAATAAAAAGGGTATTTAGAATTCCATTTTTCTATTGTTTGTGTTTAAGAACTAAACAGGCTATGACTTCCGAAAAATGTCCATAAAGCTTCCGTAAGATTCGTTATTCGTTATAGAATTATTTCACAACTGTTTATACGAATCAATTTTTTTTAAATAAGACACTTTAAACGTCTTAAATAAATTGTAATAATATATGAAAAAATATATTTCAAATTAAATGAAAGTTCATGCACCTTTTCGTGGTTTGATAAAAGCTTTATGGAAATGTTGAACAATCTTTTTTAACTTTATCCAAATTTATTCGATTTAAAACAAGATAGGTAATTTACCTAAAAAGGAGAAACTAATAGAGAAGCTTCGGGTTATAAAGGACGATTCAGGATACGGAGTTTTTAGCCAGAGGCTGAAGTCGAAAAGATTAATGTTCCAATTAACTTCTATTACGAGGGTTAGTGTTTTAAAAGATATAGAGTTTTCCAGTCAACTGAGCCAAAAATTGTCGAAAATTTCTCTTCGTTCTGCCTGAGTGTACGCAGCCTCCCAGATCAAGGAGATCGAAGAGCGTCACAAGAATTTATTAAAAAAAAGCCACACAGCAAAGATACCTAGTCACCGAAACACGGGCAATAATTCATTCTCAATGGGCATCATGTAGCCCAAATAAAGAGCCTAGAAGACAACTCGATTTCAACTAATGAAGAACTAGTTCCACCACCCAGTATAGAAAGTTAAGGTTAGGTAAGAAGGAGTGCAGATACGACAAAGCCGCACCGTCTCACTCGGATCTCAATGGGTCCATTGCGTTCCCCAGGAAGTAGATTAGGAAGGTGTGTGGAAGTGGAGGTCTAGATTGAAGGGAGCTCGGATATTGGATGCCACCCCGAACCATCATGAATTAATGTTAGTATGTTCTTAGTTGCCAAGGTAGAGATATCGCAAGATAGAAAAAGTATTCTCAGTATAGAAGGGTGGGATACGAACTAAAAATGGTTGAGAACAAAAGGCCACTTAATTGGATGACTAATCTTATGGAGATGATGTTTTGGTAGGATGTATGTATCAAATCATGAAAGAAGTATGGGTGAATGAAAGCATGCTCGATGACTAGACTAGCAGCTCCATATGCCTCATGTACAAAAAGTCTATTTTTCATCATTTAAAAAGTATAGAGCATATATATCCTTGATTCTGCAACACGTAAGGAGTTATCATCAGTGTGACTCTCGGCCCTGGAGATCGTCCAATTAAAAAATCTTTATATTGAGGCAAATCCTAAATAAGACGAACGAATTTCAAGTCGAGAAGATTCTTATGTATGAAAGAATTTATTGTCAAAAGCTCTCGCCGATCATGGGATTCCGGAAAAACTTTTCCAGCTGTGTTGCGTGACATTGGTAAAAGTGTGGTGCAGTTTGTAATTACGAAAAAATGTCTTGGAACTATTTCAAACATGCGCGGTGTTCGAGGATAGCTGGTAGTCCAGAAAATCAAACCTCATCGAACCAATGAGGCCGAATCGAGTGAATGGAAAACAATACTTTAGCCAAGAGAGCCTTTGAATACCAGCCCCAGGCGATAATGAATACCAAACCTTTAGTTTCGAGACCAAGAAATCGCGAATGGAAGCAGGATGTTCGTGTTCACAAATGATGGAAAACTGCGCTGTCTCAGGCAGAGACACTTGTAGGTCCATCACAATAAAGGGGTAAACATTTTGGTGATACACGTACACATACACGTTTTACTGGCAACATCAATGTAAATTATTGTATGTTGTTAGTACAGATTTAACATGCAATAAATAAAGAGTCTTCCAACAAGAGCTTTCGGTTTAAATTTCTCGCCATTTTTTATAGTTAAATGAATAGTCAAAAATAGGCAGTTATTAATTATGGATCGATGTACAATCGTGTTGAAAAAGTAAAAAAATCACTCTAAAAAAACGCAAAACGCTGCAAATTAAGAAACAAAACTGTTCTGTTGCATTAGTGTTTCCGAAAATCTAAGAGTAAAAATGAAACAACTTTTTTAACAACAAGTGACAATTTAGACCGGTTTTTATTCTTTCGTTATAATTGGTCAATATTTCTTGTAAAGTGATGAAGTGAGCGATGTTGACAGACTATTTTTTTTTGCCTGAAAATTAAACAATCGACTTCGGCGATGCTTATTCACAACAGGACGGCGCCACATGTCACAGAACTCGTAAGACAAAATGGCTCTTTCACGTGAAAAATTTCCCGGAAGAGTGATCTCTCGAAATGGAGACTTCAATTGGTCGGTTAGATCGTTCAATTTAACTCCATTAGATTTTTTGTTTTTGGTTATGTCAATGATAAAGGCTTCGTCAATGCTTCACCAACAATTCAAAACAATTCAAGCACTTAAGAGCATCAGAGCTGGTGTTTCCAAAGTACAGCCACTATAACGCGAAAACACGATTCAAAATTTCATCAAAAGAATCACCTTTTGCAGGCAGAACCGAAGCATCAGATATTGCAGGCATACCATTAATAAATGGAGAGCTTGTTCTTTAAATCGAAATACAAATATCAACATTTTTCAATAAAAGATTGTGCTCTTTTGAAATAATTAAAATGAAACCTCTTGCTGATTGACCATTGACATAGGTGTGCAGAAATCTATGCGATGAGTAAATGTACGAGTATTTTTGTTCTAATGGCGCCCATTTTTCTTCGTTCAATGTATCTAAACATTATTTCATTCAGTTCTTTAAATTCAAATAATTACAAACTATTGTATCATAACCTTTACCATTTCGCAATACCCATGCAATATCTTAAGATACGCCATAACCTATTACCCGACATAAATTGCTATGTCAAATTTCAACATTCTTTCACAATTATAAAACAAGTATGAAGTATGAATTCCATAGAAGTTGACTTTGTTTAAACTTCCAAAACAACTGTCAGTTCTACAAACACATATTTTTTTTTAAATGAATAAAATCAATATTATTTAAATCATTTTAAGTACTAGTATGTATGCAGGTAAAACACAATATACACGAATTCCTGATAACCCAATTTTCCGTTATTCAATAATATGAACATACATATATGTACATATATATATATGAGATGTCAAATTCAAATTCTAAAACATCAACCTTCAATAAATTCCCCAGCTATCTCTTTCTAAATAAATCACATCACATATTTCATAGGAAACCAATAAATTCCGATTTTAATTGCTAGAATTTGGATTATACCATGTTGTATCATTTATTGTTGATATTTCTGCTATATGCAATGCATGTATGCATGCATATTTTAACAGCAATAATATGTAAATGATGCGTGATATTAAAAAAAAAATCTTATTAATAATACAAAAAAACTACTCTCATGACTTTGCATAACTCTAATATTCAAATGAATTCACCAGAATTAGTGCTTTGCGGCACGTTTTCGTGGAGGCTTGTGTTTTTAACGAAGTTAGAAACACATGACGGAACGGTTATCACGGAAAGGATGCAATTTAATTTGTAACTAAGGGACAAGTTATACATTCATAATCGAAAATAAATCGAACTTGCAAATTTATTTACAAAAATATTTCACTATGGAAGCTGAAAAATTTTATCGCTATGTTTAAGTGAAAAATTAGTATTAAGTCGCAGATTCTTGCATGTTTATTCCAGGAATGCTCATCAGTTTATCCTTGAGCCCAATCTCGGACGTACTGTCAAGTGCAGATATTCTTTTTTTAGCCGCACTACACGAATGCGGAATGCTTTAACCGGCTCAATATTTCCCACTAATGCAATGTGCAGACAATCAAAACTAATGTGCATCGGTATCTCCTTTCTAATTGTGACAGAAGACAGCATTGAGTTTTTGAAGAATTAAATTCTTCTCAGTTTATGGTCTCTCTTTTGACAATGTTATCAGATCAGAATTTAATGAGCTTATCATATCATATTAAAACGGATTGAAAGTTTCAGATAAAAGATCATTGATGAATATAAAAAAAGAGAGTCGAAGACAAAACGGAGCCCTGTGGCACACCAGCATTTGTTTTATGAATTACAGGCTTAAAGTTTCTAACACAACTTGTATTGAGCGGTTTGAAAGGTAGTTTCTAATCCATCGAAGAAGGGCTTGATGCCAAACTTTATGCTCTTGAAATATCAAGTGCAATAATAAAACGATGTAAAAATTTGTTCCACTGTTCGGTGAGATATACTATCAGATCACCAGTGGGCCTAATAATACGAAAGCCATACTGCCGGTCATTGATAAGCGTTCGTTCTTCAAGAGCGTTTCCATGACCTAACAATGAAGGGATGTAAGTGCCATTGGATGATAGTAAGAGGGGAATGAAGATTCGCATTTTTTAGGGTCATGCTGGACAAAGGCCAGTTGGAAAAGCCAACTTTGGTCAGTGTTGAAGAACACCTATTAAGAACAATAGAGAGGATACTATCTGGCCTAGTGGATTTGTGTATATCGAGATCCTTAAGTACTCTTGCAACTGTACGAGTGCGAAAGAAGATGTGTCCCATAAAATCTAATACGCTCCCAATTACAGGAAGAGTCATGACACTATCTGACAGCATGGAATTAACTGCAAACTGTGCTGCAAGTAAATTTGCTTTTTCTTGTGAGCGTAGGAATCGAAGACGAAGACGAAAATTTGACTACCTTCGGGACGAATAAAAACCCATGAAGTCTCTCTCGGTTTGATAGATTTGACCCTATTGAGGATTTAATTTTTCATTCTGAAAAGAATTAAATTTGTAATTATATCTGCACTGGAGCTCACGTCACTATCGTGGAAGCATAGTGACCAGTTAAAGTCCCTAAAAGAATTATTGAGAACGTCCCAGTTGGCTTTTTCGTGTTGCCAGATTGCATGATCTTGCTGCCCAATTCACTGGTCCGAAGCGTGAAATTAATTGTTCACCTGAGCGGTCTCTCAATATGTTCATTGTTTCATGGTCTGTGTGGTAGAGCTGTGTAAAACATTCATTTCAAATGATCCGATCATTCCAATCTATCTATCATTCGATAATTTTCATTTCACTGAAATGATTCAATACTGTTCGGATTCGATTTTAATTTCGATGATAAGATTGATTTGTGGCTTTGATAGTTCTCACAAAATACTTTATTATTGTAAGCCATAAATTGCCAAATAACATCGAATATCGGCTTCTTTCTACATGGATTAAAATGTGTTAAAAAATTTAAGAAAAAGAGATTTTATTTGTTGCTCCGGAAAAGAGCAATTTTAGGGCTTTCGGCTGACATTTTGTACGAAAAGTGTATTTCGTACGTCATAACTGAATTCGCCCTCTATTTGTCAAGTCATAAACTGTCAAATTCCGTCAAAGGATGGCTACGATGTAGATGGATTAAGATTTAAGAAACGTCCAAAAATCCACATTAAACATACCGGATGATCCTGATACATCAAATAACATCAATTCAACCCAACAATTGTTTTTGCGGCCTACAACATCAACAACCAACTCAATCATGTTCTTCAATCGAGTTAACTGATATCGAAAATCGAGACTCATTAAAATGATTGAGATTGAACTAGAAAATTGAGAATCCAGAATCGAGAATCATCTAAATGATTGAGATTGAGATCGATTAAAATGATTGATTTCGATCATCAATACTTTTCGATAATCGGATCAAAAAAATCGAATCGGTCCTGATTGACACAGCTCTACTGTGTGGCAGGAAGCGACGCGACGTCTTGTTGAAACCAAATGTTGTCAAGATCTCAGGCTTCAATTTTAGACAAAAAAAAAGTCTGTTATCATTGCACGATAACGAACCAAATTTACAGTAACGTTGGCACCAGCCTTATTTTTGTAAAAATAAGAACCAATGATTTCACCGGCCCATAAACCACACCACATGGTTGTTTTGAGTGGATGTAACTGCATCTCTTGAACCTCTTATGGTTGTTATTCGGCTCATATAAGGAAATTTTGCCTCATCACTGAATAAAATGTTAGACGAAAACAGTGGATATTCAGCAAGTCTCTCGAGAGCCCATTCGACAGCTCTTGACGAGGTCTATTCGGTCGAGTGTCATCAAATAGTGAACCAATTTCTTGATGGTATTGCGAATAGTGGCTTCAGTAGGTCGATTATGGACACCATAAGCACGAAAAACATTCTTCTAATATAATTGAACGATTTCATTCGGGTGTAAGTCTATTACATATGATGAAATGTCAATGAATCCTGAATTAAAAAAAATGGAAACTTAACACGACTCAAGCGCTATCTGTCAGAAAACTCCTTTTGAAAAAATACCTCTTGATTGATCACCCTTTCTTGAAATTATTAGTAGTCTGTAAGATACAAAATCTGTAGATGAATAAATAATATTAGCTACAAGTATCTGCGACTGAGACAGGATCTTTACTTTTTTTTCAGATTTATATCTGGACATCTTTCGAATAGTTAATTAAATACAAAGCAAAACTTTTAAAGCAAAAACATTTTTTGCTGCACAAATGAAAATAAATGAAAAACAAAAAAATGTCGTAATGGGTGTAAATATAATTTCCTCACGCCTCGATACCCTCCTTTGAGTTTTTAATTAAACACCAGTTTCAAGTGGATCAAATGAAAAAAAAAATTAAAAAGCAGAAAAATACATTAAGTAAACATTGAATGAAAAGAAAATGCGTGTGTTTATGTGCCTGTTGTCGGAGTTGGTTTTTTTTTTATTTGTCCATATTTTATTAACATCAAGTTTACATGCACTCACTTGAACTCTAAATGAATTTGTTGCGTGATTATGATTGGGGAAGTAAATTGTCATAAAATGGCTTCTTTGAATTTACAACATGGCGTTACAGAATTTGAGAGACGCAGAGGGGAGGCTATTGAAGTTGAAGTAGTAGAAACGACAAGGACTATAAATACATTTTAATGAAATATTTTGTGTTGTTATGTGTTGTGTTGTGTTTATTTGGTTTTTTGTTTGTGTGGAATGCATGTCATAACGATTTAACGAATTTAATATTATGGAATGCATGTTGTTTATGGAGAGGAATTTCGAAGCTTGATGGGAAATATCTGTGGTTATGACCAAGGAGGTCTTAATTTTATTGCGAAATGCATGAGTTATTTGGACTAATTTTAAGATTAAGATAAGAATTTTTGAACTTAAGGTTTTTTTCGAGAATATGGTTTAATGGATTTGGTTGAAATAAGTGACGAGTACACAAGTAGAATAAAGTACGCACATACATATGTAATTATAGTACATTCATGTTAAAGAATTCTTGCTTGGATATTTGGAAGTTAATCACTCTCGGATGCTTTGAGAGATTTTAATGAAATTCGGCTATAGAAGTGAGATATGTAGTGGAATTAGTTATAAAATATTTTTTATTGAAAGGGGGACGAGTAATTGGTAAGAAGGAAATAACTCTGAGCATTTATTTTTCAATAAATTAATGGTTTCCAATTTCACTCAAATACAGGGTTGGTTTTATGTTCCGGGTCGATATTTTTGTTTTTTCAGTAACTTCTAAATGAAAAAACAATTTTATAAATTTTATTTTATTGATTGATCATATGGTTTTTAATTTTATGTACGGAATATGATCCACAAGAAAGGAGATGCTCTGACGTGTGCCAATTAGAGGTTTAAGTCTCCTCAACGTCGCATACAAAATCTTGTCGTCTGTACTGTGTGAGCGCCTAAAACCATTTATCAACGAGCTGATCGGCCCCTATCAGTGTGTTCCAAATCGATAAACACCACCTTTTCATCGATTTCAAAGTCGCGTATGATAGCGTGGACAGAGAACAACTATATAGAGCCATTTCTCATCTCGGAATCCCTGCCAAACTCGTCTGCTTGTGCAGGATGACGATGGAGAAATCTCGCTGCTCCGTCAAGGTCGGTAAGAACACCACCGAACCCTTTGATGTCCAGAAAGGCGACGCGGTATCATGCAACCTATTTAACATCGCTCTTGAAGCAATTGTACGAAACTCAAACGTCAACAATAGAGGTACAATTTTTCAAAAGTCAGTTCAACTGCTTGCTTATGCGAATGATATTGATATCATTGGAAGAACAAAGCGAGCTGTTACCGGTACGTTTGCAAAAGCATGGACACTGTCTAAAATGGATGAAAATCTGCTTGGATGCTTTGAAAGAAAAGTTCTTCGTTTGATCTTCGGTCCAGTCTGTATCGATGGAGTATGGAGGAGAAGGTTCAACAACGAGCTGTACGGGCTTTACAGCGACTTTGACCTAGTCAAGAAGTTGAAAATACAACGGCTGAGATGGCTGGGACACGTGGAGCGTATGGACACCGACGCACCAGCCCGTCGAATCTTCGAATCCACCCCTGATGGCCTGCGCAGCAGAGGAAGACCCCACCTAAGGTGGCGCGCACAAGTGGAGAGCGACCTCAACCAACTTGGAGTGCGTAACTGGAGGCAGCTAGCTAGGGACCGAGCTAGCTGGAGGGGCTTGTTGGTTGAGGCCGTAGTCCACCCTGAACTGTGAGCGCCATCTTAAGTAAGTAAGTAAGTATGAAATATGATGACAGTGAAGTGAGCGGCTCTAATCGAGGTAAAAAGGCGAATTCTTTCAAGCACATTTTGCATAACAATTTCCTAGACTTCTGTTGTAATTTCTGCAGGTTCGTTTCTAATGTTGTCCTTAAGCATCCAAGATGTTGTTTGTTGATGTAAGCCTTTTCCTTCTAGTACCTCCCTAAGAAGACACCGGAAGACCTCGACCTCAGGCGATCGTGGGAGCCATTCGATATCACCAGTTTATGACATTACTCTACTCAGGGAGAAATTTCTCCCTAAAGTCACATGGTTGCATGAGCTGTGTGTGATGTGGTACCGTATTATTGGAACCACAAGTTCAGTAGGACCTAATGAATACAAGAAAGTTTTCCTACATGTGTGTTTACCAATGACTGTTAAAATATTGCCTATGGCATCCTTAAATAAATTTGGCACAATGCCGCCACCATCGGCGCAGATGACACACCATAGAGTTACTCTATGAGGATATAGTGTATTAATCGATGGTTTTCAGTGCCCCAATAGCGGCTATAGGCTAGGGGCACACATTCAATTTTTAGTTGCGCAATTGCTTGGTTCGAGCAACTTAAAAAGTTTGTGTTTTGACTCAAACTAAACGATTGCCTAAAATGAATTCGCTATTTTGTGTAACATATAATTATATGCACCTGCGTTGAAATTCAACCAAATAGTTCATCTGTTTTCTATAAGCAACCAAACAGTTGTGCAACTAAAAATTGAATGTGCGCGCCTAGCCATATTGTTTATTAACCTAGCCAGCTGAGTCAAAATGTGCTTCGTGACACATAATGATTTTTTTCCAAAAATGGGGAACATCTAAAGCGATCTGTAAAACTTACGCACTCCAATCTCGCGCACTTTAATGGTCATTTTCCTTCAACTGAAATAAGTTATTATAGACCACTCTCTACGAATGTTAAATGTCAAATGCCAACTGTCAAATTCTATTCACACAAAAATGGCAACCAAATAAAATCGACCTGGAACATAAAATGCACCCAATATAAATAACACGGTGATTCAATTTTGCCAAAGCTATTTGGTGATGGAGCCAGCAGGAATAACATACTTGGGAAGAACGAGTTGGTTATTAGCTACTCTTGCTACTTGAGAATAGGAAAAGTTAGCTTCGAATATTTTTAAAGCGTTTTTACTTAAAAATTTGAATAAAAAAAACTGTGATTCAGATATCATTAAAAGTTTGTATTTATTTAGAAGGGTGATTTATGTTATTATGTACGGAATATAATATCTTTAAAATTTCTGGGATTCGCTGACTGGCGCGCATCCAGAACTTCCAATTTTCCATAAGTCTTGGCTTTCAGACAGACAGTGGTGGTTGGTGCTTTATTGGTATACACCTGTTATTAAAAAAAAAACCACACAAGAAGAAGCACAACGGGGTGAAATCGCGCGATCTCGTTGGCCAATTTACGTCGCCTACGCGTGAGATAAACCCCTTGGAAAATCGCACGTGCAAAATGTCCATTGCTGCACGGAATGTGTGGCATGTATCACCGTCCCGTTGAAACCACATTTCGTCGGTGTCCAAATCATCCGTTTCAGGCTAAAAGAAATTGGCTATCTCTACTAATAACGCTCGTTGTGACGATGATGACCAGCCTAATGTCGTTCTCACAGAAATGTGGAGCGATGATGCCACCAGTCCAAAATCAACACCAAACAGTGATTTTCTCTGGATCCATTGCAATTTGGTGAAGCTCGTGTGGATTGTGATCGTCCTAAATTCGAAATGCTTGTCCATTTACGAGTATCAAGAAATGGGACTCGTCGCTGAATATGATTTTTAGGATCAACTTCCAACTGTTCGAAAGTCCAGTTAGTCAACACACTTTGTTGTCTTTGGTCATTAACTCTAAGCTCCTGGGTGGGTAGAAGCTAGTACGGTAGTAGGCACAACTCATGACGCAAAATTCACCATGTTGTGGTTTGCCAAAAGGCTGAGTGTGTTTGCGCGGCGTGGAATTGAATGCCTCCAATTCTTCTGGACACTTTCATGGACAGCGGCGAAATTTCGACAAATTTTGCATTTTGAACGGAAGTCTGCTGATTGTTAACTGAACTGGTCGACTCGATTTATCCACGACGACACGTTGCGAATAGTTCTCTCAGAAGGACGATTAAGCCGATCGAAAAATAAGCAAAGCGCTTGAATTATTGTGCGAACAGAAGACCCACTTTTATAAAACAGTTTAATCATTTGCACAAGCTTTTGAACGCAATGGCTCTCTTTGTTGACAAGACATACTCTTTGTTGACAAACATACTTAACAACTGACAGTCAATTTGACATACATATGTAGCTTCCCCAATATGGCTGCAATCACCTGTTAAATTTTGAAAATCCCGTATGAAAAAACCGTTTTCAATTGACTTCTGAGCTTGATAGTTTCGAACTTTTACTGTGAACGCACCATTAAGCCAATGACCAAACTGTCAATTTCAGAACCTTCAGTAAAAACGACATTTGTATCATGATAAAGTCCACGAAAGAAGAAGATTTACAAATAATTACAACTTATTACCGAAATTCCGAGTCGATGACGCCAAGTTTTGGTCGAAATTCTAGTCTTAGCAATTCATAGTCTAGTAAACTAATTTTAGTCTAAGTTTTCGAAGCTGGATATTCCTGTACCAGTGTGACAATGGACTGACCGAAATGCCAAGAATATTGATGATGTTCAAGTGACCGTGGCAAACGAAACGAAACAGTCAATTCCACGGCGCGAATCGGAATCATTGTTTGCTAGTTTGCTAGTTTTGCAAAAGGAACTTGGACCTCCGCATCGTTGCAAAATTAAGTTAAATCAAGAGCTAAAGCCATTCATATGAAGTGATGTACGTTTTAGGATTGGGCTAGAAAAATGTTCGAAGACGATCAACAATTTCATCTCAAAATCGGTTAATTTTTGACTAAACGGCTTCGTCAACAAATAGAACGTGTTATTAGTCAGGTAAAAACCCTCATGTTTTATTTTAAACTTTATAGAGACTTATTCTATGTATTTTTGATTTTCAATTTCTTTCCAATAAACTTTTTTTAAAAAAAAAAAACGGGACAGAAGAAACTTGTTTCTATTATTTTTTCCATCACTGTACAAAGTGTACAATGTACATAGTATGTCGAGAAATAGTCCTGTCGATTGACCGCCTAGATCGCGACATTTGACAACTCTAGAGTTCTAGGCCTTTTTTTTGTGATACTAGGCTAAATTATTGGTTAGGAGCTAGTGTTGAGCGAGAGATAGAGGGTTTTCCAGTGGCCGATTCATATAAAATTGGGTTCAACGAATCGACAGCTGCCCATGGTGGACATATGAACGACGTCGACTTCAAACTTCCGTACATAAATGTTTCGATTGATTTTCAAACCAATTATACAATTTTCAAAATATCTCAAATGGTTTGCGTTTTATTTCAAACAAAACTTGTCAATTCCTTAAGGCAAAACCCGATATCTGGAAGTTAACCGATTCGAATTCGAGTTCTTCTTCTCTTCAAATGGCGTTTAGTGTATTTGAAGACTATTCTCTGTCATCTGTTTAGGCTTTCTGATCATGTTCAAATAAATTTAAGAAAAAAGTTAATATTTAAAAAAGTCTTAAATGTAATGTAATATAGAATTGACAATAAGTTTTGGTGAAACAAAATCTGAAGCCCCTTGTTTTTCTTTGCGGTGTTTAGAACATTAGCTTTTGCGCTACTTTAGCCGAAACATGTGATTAAGCAATCGTAATCTAAAAACATGAAGCTTAATTTAGAATTCTCTAGTTAAGTTAGTTAAGCATTTATAAGATTTAAGCTAGAACTATCTAGCTTGAGGCACTAGCTGAAGCTATTACTAGTGAGTTTTAGCTTACTTTTGGTTTTATTCGCAATATCAATACTGTCTCCACATTTTAAAAAGTAAACATGCTGCGGATCTCCAAGTTCGTTAGGTGAGAAGCCACAGGCCCCATGACATAGAATCATTTTTTGCAAATTAATAAATTAAAAATAGATACTAATTTCTACCTTCCCATGACATGACCTACATTCTCATCAAACTAACCATATGAATGCTTTAAACACTTGACGCCCCTACTTTTTGTTGAAATGCAAATTCACTCATCAACCGTGAAGTTGCTGCCAAATACGGTTCTCCCCCATAAATCATGTCAAATTAAAAAACAAAAAATATTTTTCATTCAAAGAAATTACATACGAGTACAAAAACACGGCAAAGAAAAAAGATACACAAAAAAAACGCGAATAATAAAACATCATTGTTCGCTACTTAAAATGTCAAAGAACTCCTTTGGTGTTGTTTCGTGTCGTTCAATCTCGGCACTTTATTCATGCCCCTGCCCATATTCGTAAACCTACCAACAGCCAATGTCGCTTCCCCTCACCACCGAAAGCGCTGTTTTCGCTGTGATCACGTCACACGAATCCACCAGTACATCAAACTCTTAAATTTTTTTCTTTTTTTTAGTTTTGTGCCTTCCCTTCGTCTTTCAATTACATTTATGTTCTTTTTGCTTTTGTTATTATTGTAACTGTTCATACATTATGTTGTGGGGGTTTTTGACTTTACCGGCACAATTAAAGCCACAAGAGAACAAAAAAAAAAACGTTTTTGTTGTGGTTGGTATGTTTTATGAACTCTCATCAAAGCTCGCCCACACTCAGCTCCCCACTCACTTCTGCCAAATGAAGTTTTTGACGAATTTCTTTGAGTAGTTGTCACGATGATTTTATGATCATCTAGGCCAAGTCAGAGAGCTTGAGTCGTACTCAATCGCGCCATCTAGGGGCAATGGCGTACTTACAAAAAAAAAATACAAGATACTGAAAAGGTGAGGTACTTTGGTCGTTAATCTTTTTTTTTTAGTTTTGTTTTTGTGATATTTTCAGTGAATAGCGGTTATTTAGAGTGCGTGCGTGGTGATAGAAAGATTAAAAATCCTCAAAAAATTTGCGATTTGTTTTCAAAGAAGTAAATCTTTTGTTCTGATGTTGTTAGTGTTTAGATCTTGGGAAAGTTGAAACAGTTTGTCAATTTTTATGTTGGGAGCTTGTCAACTATAGATTTTGGTACAAATTGTTGTTGTTTTGTATGTAGATTGATGACATCAGATCAAGGAAAGCTGAAGCTGTATAAAATCTATAGATTGTTAGGCGGATTAAAATTTAAGCCTAGACAAGGCTCATATTAACCGTTTGAAAATAAACAATGAAATATGTGGGAAGCTTTCGATTAGTGACCTATTTTACATAAAAAGATTTAGTTTTTCAGAAACCTATCCTATTGTTATAATCTAAGTCATATGAAGAAAGCAAATTACGGAAATATTATTTGGGCGTCTTGATGTATTTTTTTTAAGTATTCTGAAGTTTAAATCAACACAAGCATACTTTTGACCATACACTTCGCCAAATTGTACATACGAGTATGTGTCGTAAATTGAATCAGAAATTCATTTTGCTTTTGTGAAACATTCGAGATGGGCACAAGCTTATCTGAAAACAAAAACAAACAGGTAAAAAATGAAAGGAAGAAAAATTAATGTCAAAGTCTTCAAAATTGCTGAGTGAGTGACAGAGCTGTAAAAATTGCATTACTTTGGTACTGTAGTCAATTAAGTCGCAGTTAATTAACTTATTAATTCGAATGTAAGTTAATACTGTGCTAGGTACTTTAACTTTATAACAAACCAGTTAACAGTCAGTGCAAATATGCTGACTGTGCAGTTAAAAAAAGCAGTCAATTGACTGTAAGTTAATTGACTGCAGTACTTTTTGACTGGTTCCAGTATTTAAGTCATTGCAAAGTCCTCGGTACTTTTACGGTTTGGCTGATATTCAAAAAGTCTTTTAACTGCAGTCAATTAACTGTAAGTCTTTTGAATACTTTTCAGTCATTTTCAGAATTCGTCATTCGTTAGAATTTTTTATATGTTTATGTGTTAATAGTTAATCGTAGGTATTTTAAACATTTGAAGCGCTGAAAGGATGAAGGTCTTAAGTGAAATTTTTTGAAATTTGGCTTTTTTCTTACATATTAAAGTCTTATATGGAAACTTTAATTTCTGACTCATCTTTACTCTTCTATCGCCTATAGATTCATATTTAGCCAAAGATGACGGTGTTATATGCAACTACTTTGGTAAAAAAAGTTATAGTAAATAAACTTTAAATGCTTGTAACTCAAAAGCGCTTCATTTATTTTGTTAGCTGTTACCTGTTTAGGTAGGTACATGTTGGATACAAGACATGGCCGTAACTAGGGGAGTGCATTAGGGAGGGGGCAATGCCCTACCTTAAAAACTCCAATGCCCTACCCTAAAAAATCAACTATCGTATCGTAATGTCACTGATTCAAAAACTGCTTTTCCAAAACAAGAAAAATCCATTTCCCAAATCCAAGCTATGGCGATGTGGCAGGACAAATCAAATAGAGTCTCTACAACTAGCAGTGTTGATACATCCAAAAGCCTTAGAGAGACATAGGTACTACGTTAGGTCTATTATTGAGGTTATACAATTTTTCAACGAATTAGTCTTGCGTGGAAATTATATTTTGTAGGAAGAAAAAGAACAAGGATTATTTCAGAATTTGTTTGAATACACCTGCATAAAAGATCCAAATTTGAAAGAGAAAGAATTTAAGCAATGATTATACCAGTAAGAAGTTCCATTGTTAAAGATATTAATAATGAATCGGACCTAAACTGCTTTACTATAATGGAAGAAAAATAACCAAGAAAATATTGCAATAGCAATACGCTACGTTAAAGATGGAATTGTCAATGTGTCGTTGCTGACAGTTACTACTACTGAAAATCTTGATGCAGCCAATTTTACGGAATTAACGTTAAATAGCATTGACCACTCTTGTATGCTAACCCAATGCTATGATGGCGCAAGTGTAATGAGTGGGAAAGTTTTGGGAGTTGCGACCAGAATAGAAAATAAATTGGGCCGAAAAATCCCTTATGTCCACTGCTTTAACCATCGCTTGCATTTGGTAATCATTAGGGTTATCTCGAAAATGACTTTCGTTTGTTTATTTTTTGATCCATGCATCATGTAACATGAATTTTTTCAGCATGGACAAATAGCTGCCTAAAAGGAAAACACAATTGATGTTTTGTACCAGCGAGAGACGTTCAAAGATACGAGTACATATGAAGTTTTTGCATCTGTGGCGAACGTAGGATGTAGCACTGCTGTGTGAATCTACGTTTTCGACTTTGACTGCAATCAATAAGCCTCGTAGGCTTTCAATGAGTCATGAAAGAAAGGCAGGCATTTCTGGCCTTAGAAAAGAAAAGAACCAAGTCAGTTGATCTGGATGAAGTCCTTCATATTTTTAATATACCTATGGCGAATCAAAGAATTCAGTTATTCTAATAAAAGAACTTTGTATTGTTATCTATATAGGTATACTAAATATAATATGTTAAGAGAAATAATAATATAAACCTTTATATAAATGAATGTTTAGCACTTATCTATCACCCCCTCCCGACAACTGAGTACCACCTTTACCAGATCAGAACATATTTCATATCAAGTAAAATTTTTACTTCCGCCCTACATGTTATCACCGATGCCCTACCTTAAATTCAACTCTAGCTACGGCCCTGATACAAGAGGACGACGAATACACATGCGCTTGCTTTTATTTGAAGAAAGACTAGGTCTCAACTTTATAAAAACAAACTTTCGGAAGAAAAATATCGAACACTGAATTTTAAAAAAAACTAAAAACTCAATATTCCAAAACTTATTAAAAAAAAAATATAGTGTGCCAACTGTCAACTTATTTCTATTGCTGTATTGTATTTTAATTATATTTCTTTTCAAAATACATACATTATGTAGTTCATCTTTCCTACAATTAGTTTGTTTTATGTGGTTCTTGTCTTATATTTATTTTTAACGAATGCATAACTTGACTCATCTTTTTTATAATCTAAGTAAAGTAAAAATGGTATTGAAATTCGAAAGACTGAAAAATAGTTAAAAGACTTACAGTTAATTGACTGCAGTTAAAAGACTTTTTGAATATCAGCCAAACCGTAAAAGTACCGAGGACTTTGTAATGACTAAAATACTGGAACCAGTCAAAAAGTACTGCAGTCAATTAACTTACAGTCAATTGACTGCTTTCTTTAACTGCACAGTCAGGGTATTGAAAATGTCTGCTGACTGTAGTATTATAGTTAAAGTCTTTTAGTAAGTTAAAAGACTTTTGCAAAGCAGTATTTTTATTCAATTGACTAAAGTACCCAAAAGACTGCAGTCTTTACAGCTCTGGTGAGTGAGTACCTTGACAAAGGACCCTTTTTACATTAAAAAACATTTTTTTATGTTATCAATATTCATTATGTCTGTAGATCTTAGACCAATTTTTATCCGACAGGATTTTCTGTCTACGATTGGCGATAATTTGACTTTTCCTTCCCTTAAACAATTTATCAACAATAGTCCCGCTTAAAGGAATCCCCATCAGTCTTCCCTTCAGCCCAACTTTGGACGTACTGTTAAATTCAGAGATTCTTTTTTAAGCCGCACTTCACGAATGTGGAATGCTTTATGCAACTCAGTACTTCCCTTCCATTATCATATTCAGAAAATTCAGAAATTCAAAACCAATGTGCATAGATGTCTCCTTTTAAATCCTCTCCAACTTTCCTGAGAGATCTTACTATGCTCAAACATTTTAAAGGTAGTCATAATCCCTTTAGTTCCCACAAAAAATTATTAAAAAAAAAAACCCTATGATAAAAAATCATTTATTTAAAAATTTAAACAAAGTTTTAGAAAATAAAATTATTAATAAATTATAAAAACATTTTAGTTTTACTTTTCATTTTATTCAAAATTATGAATTTGATTTATATAATGTTCCCATCAAATTGAAATCGGAGATTTCAGCTGAAAAATGTTGAGATCCCATTTAAGTTTAGCAAGAATTCATTGAGATTTCGGATAAGTTCAAAGTTTTCGTTGACATCAAGAGTTTTTGTAGAGATTTCGTTGAAACTTCTATGAAATCTTATTCCATCAATTTGAAATATCAAAAGTTTTTGGACGAAATTTCTATTTATTGAGAACATAGTATTAGAAACATAACGAATTGATTAAAAAAGTCACACGGTTCTAGCACCAGATGTTTCAATATATTTTAAGATTCCCAAAATATAATTGAAATATACTTTTTTGTTTTTTTAAATAAAATCTTAAAAACATTTTTAAGAAAATGTTGGTACGCTACCTTTAGGTTTTTATTTTGTATACAAAATTTAAATAGTCTTTTTTGAATTATTGATAGCCCAAGAAAATTAAAAAAAAAATAACAAAACTTTGAAAAACTAAAAATCTGAAAGGGCTGTATTTTGATGGAGAGCTTTATTTAGATGGTTTAAGCATGTCTTAAAAAGTTCTAATACTTTTTAAGCCTAGGTGCAAATTAAGGGTACTAGCAAACAGAGTTGCGAATTTTTGAATTAAAAAAATCATAGGTCATATAAGTCAGTAGATGATTTGTTAATTAAAAAAAATTAATTCATAAGTTAGTTAGTGACTTATGAATTAAAAAAAATTTATTCTCTACCCATAACTGACTTATGAATTA
This sequence comes from Chrysotoxum bicinctum, assembly GCA_911387755.1. NCBI lineage: Eukaryota > Metazoa > Arthropoda > Insecta > Diptera > Syrphidae > Chrysotoxum > Chrysotoxum bicinctum. Next base: position 70,591,445 of record OU426990.1, on the reverse strand, counting down.
AAAAAATTAATTCACTACCTATAAGTGACTTCTGAATTAAAAAAAATTTAAGTCATGAGCAAGTTAGTGACTTATGAATTAAAAAATTAATTCACAAGCTACTAAGTGACTTATGAATTAAATTTTTTTTAATACATAAGTCAGTAACTAGCTGTTGAATTACATTTTTCTTAATTCATAATTCACCCACTAGCTTGTGAATTAAAGCCAAGCTTAAGGTAAAAAACGATTTAAGCTTTTGCAACCCTGCTAGGAAATGCTTACGACACATCCAAATAAAGCTCTCCACCAAAATTTAGCTTTGCAGGAATTTTTTTCAAAATGAAAGTTTATTTTTCCTGGACAATGAACTCTCAAAAAAAGTTTTTTTTTTATCATTTTTAACTTCCAATTTTTTTTTTAAATAGAAAAAAATATTTATTTATGTATTTTAAACTTTTTTAAAATTTATGGACTGTATTTAAATTAAATGAGTCAAAAAAAAATCTATTTTTTTTCCATTATCTTAGATATCTACTATAAGATAGGTCCTAAGTTTTGAAAATTTAGGTTATACATTTTATTTTTGAAAATTTGTTTAAGCTAAACAAAATCGAAAAAAGGTTCTGTGGTTCTATATTCCGTATATTTAGTTTTAACCATTAACTAGATTTTACTAAAAGATTTTTTTCTTAGTAAAGTCGTGTGAAACAGATTTATATATGTATTTTCCTTATTTAAAAAAAATGGATGGTATCGTTATTTTTCGTCTCAAAAAATTCGTCAAGGAAATAATTAAATAAAATTCACAACTCGGTCAAAAAGACTTGCTTTTATTGTTAAGAGGCTTAGAATTTTCAAAATGTACGTTAAATATTCATAAGCATAAGAATTAATTTTTGAATGGCTAAAAAAACTTCTTTAGCAGTTGGAGCCAATGCAAGAACCAAAATTCTATATCATTTTAACGGTTTAAAAAAAATTATTTTTACTATTGTAGAGATAAAATTTAAATTTCAAAAAGAAATCCTAATCCATTGTCGAAATATTGAAGTTTCAAAAAATATAATATAATATTTTTTGTAAGTTTCGTATGTGCAATAATTTTCCAACTTTTAAAGAACTTCTTATATAAAAATTTCAGTAAAATACGCTATACCGATAATCAGAAATTCAAAATTCGAAAAATAGTTTTATGGTAGGCGCAGTCAGTAATGTCGTAATTTAATTTTTATTTTTATAAAATTATAGATCGTAAAAATTAAGCGAAAGAAATAAACTTTTTTAAAAATTTTTAGGCGCCGTTTTCGATTTTCTTAAACCATTTTTAACGTATGGTGAGTACCGTTATTTCCAGATAAATCGCATTTTATTTTCCATTTATATTGCAGAAGGAAATTAAGCTTTTGATTTTTGACATATTGAGTTTTCTCACGAAAAAAAAAAACATTGTTCAATGTGAGGTACTATCAAAATTTTTTTTAAATTTTTTTCAACCACTAATTAGCTTTTACTAACTGAATTTTATTTCTTAAATTTCTGAACCAGTTTTTGACAAAAAAAAATATCTTCTAAGATTTCAAAAAAAAAAAAAAATGTGTATATCTGTCCTTAAAAAAAGAAACAAGGTTTAGGTGAAAAATGCCATCAACTAAGTTTAAACAAAATCGGCCGAGCAGGTTAGGCTTAGACAGACAGACATATTTGCGTAATGTCAAGTTTGATCAAAATCGCGAGCTCGATTTTTTATGAATGCAAAACATACATATGTACATATTTGTGTATGTGTGTTTATAAAGCAAATAAAAAATGATAAAATGGAAATCAGTAATTGTTATCGAGTCGAAAGTCAGAATTAACTCTTAAGTACTTAAAGTTTTAAGACCTCAAAGTTCTTATCTTTACCATATTGAAAAGAAAATATTCTGTTACTGAAAGAGAAAGTTTAAAATGGCCGGGTTAGCGTTATTTTGAGAGGTTATGATCTGATTTCTGACACGCTTATCAATATTTTTGGCACACCCTCATTATTAGAAGGTTCTCCTCTCAGATTTACCTAATTTCTTTTAAAGGCTGAAAAAAGGTTAATGTTAGAACTATGCGAATGTTGGAAAAACAAAAAAAATTTGGCGACGAAATTTGCGCATAGAAAATCCAAAACCTAAATCTGCCCCTATTTTAAATAAAATGTAAAGGTACAACACTTCTACTTGCTGTTTTCGCTCAATGCAAGTAAAGTTTCGTTGCGTTTAAGCTATTAGTATATTAAAGTCAGAAATACTTTAATTATGATTTCGTTTTTGATTATCTTCAAACAAAAAGAACACTTTTTGAAAATTTTAGGTTTTCATAATTTAATTCCAAAGCGACTTAAAAGTATCTTTAAAAATTTAGTCAAACCATTTCAGTCTATAACTGATCAAATGTCCATTATCCAACTTGTCGATCTAGTGAAAGCAATGAATAAGAGATTATATATGAAAAAAAAAACACTCATACGCCACAGTGACCAATACAACGAATTTTGATGTTTCTAACCTCCAAGCAAAATCATATACAAAACTCTATCAGTAGTTCGAAATCATCAATTTTCAAATATTTTCTTGACCCACAAGATTACATCGCGTCCTAGATTCAATTAAAAAATCAAATTAATAGCAAACAGGAATACAAAAAAAAAAAACAAGAAACAAGCGCAATTCCATGCCATCGACAAGATTCAAAAGAATTTCAAAAGAGATATGCAAATATCATCAAACAACGATAACAACACAACGACCAGGAATAAATACCATATTCTACGTCGTCAGCTGGAATTAAATTGCATGCGATGATAACTGATTCCTCCTTTCTGTCCTCCTTCGTTTTTGTATGGTTGTGTGTTGTATCTGTGCTTGCATTGATGATATCTTTTTTGCATTCGTCGTCGTCACTTTGCTTCACACGAACCGATTGAGAATCGTTAACCTTAACCCTGTTTTGATATAGTTTTCGTTTTTTGAATTTAATTTAACTCTATTTGTTTCTCTTAGCATTTCGTTTTTATCTGTTTTTCACTTAACTTCAATAAAATACCCCCTTAAGGGCAAACTTCTGGGGGTGTACAGTGTGCATAGCGAACAAAACAAAACATCAACATCATCATCACTACAGATGCGACTGCAGTTCTGCATTGTGCAAATTGTTTATTGCATTGTGTCTATCCCCAAAGCGTTCTACATAATTCAATTCGTCCCGCATTCTCGTTTTGCCACAAACAAGAGGGGGGACACAAACAGAAAAAAAGAAAAAAACACAAACATGAAAAAGAATAAATGTCTGCAGAAAACAAATAACAAAAATACTGCCACATTGTTCTCAAAATCTCAAAAATGAGGACATAAAATAAAATACTAAGAGAAATAAAAAAAATTAAATTGTATTTTAAATTGGCAGAGATGCCATCAGAAGTGGTATTATTCTTATGAAAATGTAGGAAAATAAAATCATGAAAACAAATGTCGACAGATGTGAGAAAAAATAGAATAACGTTGTTAAAAAAAAAACAACTACAAATTTAAAAAAAAAATAATTTAAGCAATTATTGAATGAAAACGCATTTTTTTCTCTTCGAATTTGTTTTAATTTTTCGAACATGAAATTCGATATTTCATCCTCTCCATGAGTTCAGCATTTTTCCAAGACTACACCATCGCAAAAATTAATTACAAAATTAATTAGTTCAACAAGTTGGATGTGTTAAAAATATTACCAATGTGTTCGTTCAATTTCGAAAATAATTAGGTTGTTCGAAAAATCGTTCGAAATTGAGAATGCATTTTAATGTGCTCAGATAGATCAAACATTTAATTTCGAAACAAAAATCTGAATCGAATAGTTTGATGGGCTTATGAGGGCTTAAATTTCAAGCTGTCACGTTATCCCTTTTCGGGAAAACAGATACTATGGCAACACTATTACCTACGTACCTATTTAATTTCAAGGAAAGAAATCGACAGCCACAGCAATCACTGAAGATAAACTTTTGGCACGCAAATAATCCATTAAAAAAGTATCTTTTCTCGCCGCAATAATAATAAAAATGCAATTCCACGAGGTCGGGGACGACCATAACGACGACGACGACGACGACGGACGATGGATGGATTCAGTCGATTGCCAATAAGCCTGTTTTATTCAATTTTTTTGTTGTTGTTGTTTGTTCCTGCTTTGTTGCTAGTGGCATTCACGCCTATTTTAAGTTGGTGAGGAGAGCACAAGTGCATCTTCTTCATCCATCTTCCGATGTACGTCAAAAGTATCTTGCTGAGGCTGCTGCTTTGTGTAGAGACACGAATACAACACCCTCTTGTGGCAATCTTTTCGCTAAATACAAATTAAATTATGCATGCATATTTTGAGTTTTTCTGCTGTGCGAACGAGAATTATGTCCAAAGTTGCAGCAGAGCCACAGCAGAGCAACAGCAGGGGAGGTTGGATTTTTTTTTTGCCCATTTGAGTTTAATGTTTATGATGAAAAGATACTTTTATAAACCAATGTGGGTATGTACGAGTATCTATTTGAAAAAAAAAGAAGAAAAATATGGTATTGGGTGGCGGTGGTGGAGGATATGCGAAGAGCAACAATAACTTGCAATGCATATGAACTGTGTTGCATTAAAAAATCGTTATGAGGGAAATTGTGCTTGCAGCTGCTAATTTATGACAAGAGAAAGGATTTTTTTATCCTCATTGTTTGACGTCAACATTCTCGTCTCTTTGCCGCGGGCCAATGCTGGAACATCACCATTTCCATGGGAAACCAGCTCAATATTATAGATACATTTAGCAGATGTGTAGCGAAAGAGATGCATTAAAATGTAAATAGTATATGCGATGCGGAATAAAAAGCGACTGCGGGAAAAAGTAATTAATGGATAAATATTTAAAAAAAAAAAAAATAGTATACTTTTGGAATTTAATATGGTTTGAGGTAGGGCCAGAGGTAGAAACTTATCCAATTAAAAAAAAGTTTTGAAGGTCGTTAAGAGTATGCATTTTTGAGAGTTATTCTCACGGGAGCATTTGAGTTTTATGGCTCTGATGGACTGATTTAAATGGGGTTTTGAGACTTGAATTAAGCAAGAAACAAGTTTTGACTTACTACGAGTATTTACCTACGATATTGCTATTGGAGAAGATTAAGATTCGTTAACAGAAATCACTAGCAATTTTAGTGACATTATAATGAAAGAAAACATGAAAAAAGTCGATCCGGCAATTCTGTCTGCTTCAAAGTCGTTGAACTGATTTTATTTATTTTATTTTATTTATTTATTTATTTATGTAGCATAAAATAACTATTTACATTTTCTGAATTTAAATATAGCTAGAGATATAGGACTAATGCTTTCCTTTACAACTATGATTTAGAAATGATATAATGAGGTAACAATTTTTATTAATAATTTTTGTTTTCCAAGGGAAAGCTACAAGTAAAACCCTTATTTAATACTTATAACTAATATTGCAATATTCCCAATAATATTCGTAAATATTTGAGATATATTTACATTCATTTTAACTTCATAATAATAATTCTTCAATTAGTTTATTTTCAGAAAAATAACATTTTTCACAGAACTTTTGCGTAGACTTTTCTATAAGTATATCTAAAAAGTTGATATTAGCTAGTTCATGAAGCCGGTGAGTAGAAAAATGCCATGGCAAGCCAAGCATCATTTTTAAAAGTTTGTTTTGGCATATTTGAAGCTTACTTTTGTGCGTTTTCGCACAATCGTACCAAACAGGAGCACCGTAAAGCAGAATGGCTTGAAAAATCGATTTATATAATATTAACTTGTTAGCTTTTGACAGTTCAGAATTTTTATTTATTAGAGGATACAAGATTCTTATGTATTTGTTAATTTTATCGACAGTAGTAGATATGTGTTTTTGGAAATTAATTTTTGTATCTATCATAATGCCAAGATATCTGCAGTGTTCGGACCAATCAATAGAAAATCCGCCCATTTGAAGTTGAACATTATTTGGCAAGAAACACTCTTTTCGTCGACGTGTAAACCAAATAGCTTGTGTTTTTGTAGGGTTGACTTTAATTTTCCATTTAAAAAAGTAATTTTCTAACATAGTTAGAGATACTTGCAATGTACGATGTACATCCAAGTAATATATTCCTGATGTAAATATAGCGGTATCATCAGCAAACATGGCAAGTTTTACGTTAGGCCCAAGGTCAGGCAGATCAGAAACAAATATATTAAAAAGAATAGGGCCAAGTACAGTACCTTGGGGTATTCCGTATTCAACGCTTTGCACAGAAGAATTTTCATTTTGAACACTGACTATGTACTTTCTGTTGCTAAGAAAACTTTGAATCATTTTAATAATTTCGATTGGAAAATTGTATTTCAAAAGCTTATATAGTAGTGCGTTATGCCATACGGTGTCAAATGCTTTCTCTATATCAAGCAAAACTAAAGCAGTTGATTCTTTAGATTGAAACTTATCTTTGACATGTTTCTTTATCCTAGCTACTTGATGATATGTGTTATGAAAACGTCTAAAACCAAACTGATAATCGGGTATTATATTGTTTTCATTTAAATGATTTTCGAGTTTTTCTTTTATAACTTTTTCGAGAAGTTTTCCTACGCAACTTAGTAAACTTATTGGTCGATAGCTATTTATTTCATCCTTAGGCTTACCTGGTTTTGGAATTGGTATTACCTTAGCTATTTTCCAGCAATCAGGAAAGTACCTAAGTTTTAAACAAGCGTTTAGAATTACCGTTAAATAACGTAGTCCTGATTGAGGAAGAGCTTTTAATAGTCTATTATTTATAGTATCTAATCCAGGACTTTTTTTACTTTTTAAGTTTTTAATTAAATTCTTTATCGTATCCAGAGAAACACTCAATTCTGAGTGATGAGAGTTTGATTGCGCAATAGTATCCAACGAATCAGTGACGTCAGCACAAGTTAAAGAATCACTAAAATCAGCAGTAATTACATGGTTTTTTGCAAAATTTATAGCAAAATGGTTAGCTTTATCTTTTGCAGCTATATAAAGTTCATTCTGTATTTTAAGAGGAGGTATACTTGCTCCTCTTTTCTTAATTATTTTGGAAACTTTCCAGAACGGTTTGCTTACTTTGTCGAGGGTAGATAGAAGGTTTTTCCAACGACAGTTTTTGAAGTCTGTGATTTCTTTTGAAATTGCTTCATTAAGAAATTTCGTATTTTGTAGAAAACAGTCATAGCGGTAGCGAAGCCATTTTCTTCTTTCAGCATTTCTAAGTCGTATTAAAAGGATAATATTGCTCGGCAAGCGAGTTGAATTTATATTCCTTGCAGGATATTTAGGTATAGCAAAATCAGCAGCGTTATTCAATAAATTATTAAAACTATCACACAAAGAATCAATTTCTGTTTTGCAACTTATTTGGGAGAGATTATTTACTCTACAGTTTGCATTTATGAATGACGTAAACTTTTTCCAGTCAGCTGCAGTATACCGATAATATAATTTAGGTTGTTGAATTTGTAATGTAAGATTAACATATATATTAACAGGAAGATGATCTGATCCCAGTTTATTATAAGTAAACGGTCTATCACAATTGGAAGGAATATTAGTTATATAAAAATCTAATGTCGAAGGATTTTTAGATTGAGACGTTGGAATATAAGTAAAATCGGTAGGATATAGTAATGAAAAGTTTGAGTGTCTCTCTAATATTTCGTATAACACATTGCCCCAACAATTTGCCCTAATACAATTCCATTGTTGATTACGGCAATTTAAGTCACCACCAACAATGATTTTGTGTCGATATCGAAAAATCGACTTTAGTTCATTTTTAAAATGAGTTATCTTGTCAGTAGTTCTATTACCACCAGGGAAATATACACAATAAATGCTAAGTTTAGAGTTATCATTCATATAAACATCTATTCCTATTGATTCAACATATCGTAGTTTTAAATTATTACATAATGAGTGCTTGATATCTTTTCTTATGACGATAGCTACGCCACCCCCTCTTTCGTTTCTCCTGTCCAGACGATAACAATTGAAATTTAGATGCGAAAATACTTTGTCAACTTTAAGCCATGTTTCTGTAACTAGTGCTATATCAATTTTTTTATCAATTAAGAAATTAAAGAATTCTATTCTTTTATTATGTATGCTTTTAGCATTCCAAGTAATAATATTTAAACAATTATTATTATATATCATTATTATTTGTGTATAAATACTTAATAGCTAAAGTTGTTATTACATTAAATTGATCACTTTTAGTTTGGCAAGCGCCTAACTTTGTGAGTACTTCATTTAAGAGAGAATTAATCTCACTAAAAGAGAATAAGTTAGTTGATGACATTTTGTTCTTACTAATATCTTTGGAATTGGAAGGCTGATGCTGGAGCTGGGGTTGTGCAATTCTTTTGCTCAGTGATGTGGATGGTAATGGATCAGCTGACGGACGATTTGATTGTTTTTGAGAATGAGCATGGGAATGTGATGGTAAGAAGGGGAATTGGGTAAGAGACTGTGGGTCGAGTTGTTTTTGTGACACTGTTGTGGATGATGTTGCCTTGTAGTAGTTTTGTGTACGTTGATGAGGTGAGAGTTTTTGACGAATATCTATGTATTGAATGCGGCTTATGCATTTTGGATCGGATGATTTGTGTGGTCCATTGCAATTGGCGCATCGAACCACGTCAGAAATATTACATTCAGTTGTTTTATGACTGCCGGAGCAATTGGCACAGAAACTTTTGATGTTGCAGTTCATAGAACCATGACCGTATAGTTGGCAATTATAACACTGAGTGACTTTACCTGGATTTTGCTTCTTAAAATCCCATCGGACTAAAGTTTTAAATAAGGTGGAGTGATTTTTCTTTAGTTCACTCAATTTAATAGTTCCGCGTTCAATATACACGATATAAAAATAGTTTTTAATTTGGGTATTAGATTTTACTTTATTGCTGATCGTTTTAATATCGATGCACTTAATACCAGATGAAATTAATTCATTTTTAATCTGCTTTTCGGGCATCAGATCAAGGCCCAACAAAACTACCTCTAAAGGTCGTGTATTTTTACGCGCGTAAGTAAAGAATTCATTCTCCGATTTTATTTTTTCATAAACTTCAATGGAAGGGGAGATAACTTTTTGTCCAAGTGAAATGTTTTTGATGAGGTAATTTTCAATTTTTAATTCTTTAAGAATGATACGAAGTCGTTCGCATGACGATTTCAAAACCACTATGGGAGGAACACTTTCTTTAATGATTTTCAAATCAACATTGTCTTCGGTGATATCTTCCGCGTTAACCATAAGGCTTTGCAACGGTTGATAGTAATTTTGGTTATTAATCATTTCGATTTTATTGTTTTTATTTCTATTTAAATCTAAAAGTTTGCTGGGAGGGCGGTTACCGCCATCTCCAGAATCACAACGAACACGCTTATGAGAAATTTTTATATTTCCTACAATACGCGATGGGGATAGATTAAATATACTTGTACTCGCTTTGACTGATAGCACACGAATGCGATTTTATTTAAATTTATAGTTTTTCAGGTAAAAGAAAATAACGGTACCATCCTTGTCAATCAACCATTGAAAAAAAAAAACGTATTTATCTGGAAAATGTTTCTGCAGAGTTTGGGGAAAAAAATTCGGTGAAAAATTTTACCAAAATATGGCATAAGCGATGGCTGCCTGATGTACAAATTGAACTCTGGATTTTGATCAAACTTAATAATACGATGACAGGGAAGACGAATAACTCTGTCTACCTTTTCCGATGCATCCGAAAGCAGTTGCAGTTTTTCAAATCTCGGTTCCAAGTTGTTTCTGTTCCTTCTCGGCATGTTTCATTTTTAATTTATTTTTTAACGAGCAAAAATAATGGCACCTGGGTCAGGATTTCCTAAGGTAGAAATGGCGACCACAGGCAGTTAAGCCCTGTGGCCTAATTAGCGCCATTTTGATACCATAACTCGTGTGAACCGGTGGATGGTATTGATATTGGAAATTGTGGACATTCTCCTGAAGCCATTCGATTGGATTAAGTTTAAAAATTTGGTTTTGATGTCTCTTATTGTGTCTTTGGGTTTGCACAATCATTCGGAAATTAGATCGCTCACTCAGTCCAACCACCACACTTATCCGACACCATCTATACTGTGCCAAACTAGGTAGATTGTTGACTGCGGTGGAGCAACAGTAGCCAATTCGATTGAGTGATCATCCGGCCTTCGCACAGTAATCCTCCGATAAAGCTCTCAATCCGCTAGCTCGGGATCTAACGAGTCAGACGGAGGGCACCGCCTAGGAGTTACCGAAGTTCGTCCTACAGTCATTTCGTCGCGATGAGAAAAGAGATAAAGTTTTTTATCTTCATTTCCATAAGTTCGTCAATGTTGTCAAAAAATGCCTTTCCTAATGATTGTGCTCTAAATTTGGTCAGAGCAGAGCATTTGCAGGAAATGGAGGACTGTTTCCTTTTTCCGCTGGTCCCAACAGCTAACACAGTGAGTTTTGTGAGGAATGCCAAGCTTTGTTGGATACGCTCCTATTGGCCAGTGTCGGCTACAAGTAGCTACGATCCTGGCTATGTCTTGCCTCGGTCTGCATATCACATCAAGTATTCGAGATTTATTATAGGTCGGCCAAATCTTTCTAGATTTAATAAAATTAGTTAAACTGCTACATCTACAGTTTGATTTGTTAAGAAAAATTGAGAGAAGATTGTCCTTGATAGAAAAAATGGAGAGGATTTAACGGGAGATACCGATGCATATTGGTTTTGAATATCGTAATGGGAGGAAAATATTGAGGAATGGACAGAATTCCACATTCGTGTAGTGCGGCTACAGAATTTAACAGTATGTCCGAAGTTTGCTATTTCACCAGAACACTGTTTATAAAATAAAAGTAATAATGCAATGCTTTCGAAATTAGAATTAAATGAGCTTATCATACGCTGCCATTCTAGATCCACACCCGAACAACAACGAATATGAGAAGCTAAAAGTACTTTCGCCACCAAAACAACTTAATGGATTAGATGTTTCAGACAAAAGATCATGGACGAATTTGAGAAAGAGAATCGGAGACAAAACGGAGCCCTGTGGCACACCAGCATTTATTTTATGAACTTCAGACTTAAAACCTTCCAACACAATTTGTATTAAGCGTTTCGAAAGGTAGTTTCGAATCCAAAGAAGAAGAGTTTCATCGATACTAAATGAACGTATTTTCCATAGGAGAGCTTGATACCAAACTCTATGCTCTTGCAATATCAAGTGCAATAATCATGGTTTCTCTTGAAAATATTCTTTGAGCTGGTAATAAAGCAGCGTTCCCATGACCCTGAAAAGAAGGGACGTAAGTGCAATTGGGCAATAGAAGGGGAAGCAGATAACACTTTTTAAGGGACAGGCTACTGTTTGAATTGGAGACAAATGGACATAATTCCGGGACCCAGTTTTTAATGTAGTCTATCATTGTGCTGTCAAGTTTTTCCATGGTCTTGAGTTCAGTTTTTTTATGGAAAACTTGCCATACCACCTACATACATTTTTGCAATGTCTTTTGGACTTTTTAGAAGCTCCTGTACCAAAAAAAATTGGTTTAAGTTCGTTATGCTAATAATAGGAAAGTAAAAAAAAAATGCTTTTTTTATATTGAATAATATAGATCGTAAAATCTAAGCGACGTAGAAAAATGTTTATTAAAATTCTAGGAGCCGTTTTCGAGAAAAATAAGATTTTCAAAACAATTTTTTAAGAATATGTCTGGTGGGTTTCGTTATTTTTCAATATTTTTCAATAAAAGAAAGATTAATTTTAAGGTAATGTTAAAAAAAAACTGCGATTTGTTAAATTAAAAAAAAAAATACTTTTTGCAATATTGAGTATGTAGATATATAAAAAAATGTTGGTAAACAGTTCTAGTATTCAAACTTCTTATGTTGAGAAAATCGGAAAAATAAAATAGATCTGTGGGAGGTACCATTTGCAATTATTTTTGTTTTGTTTTAATCATAAGCTAGCTTGTACTCAAAGACATTTTTTAAATTTTTGATAAAACAATATTTTCTTAAATTTAGAAAAATAAAATACACGACTGGGTCGCACGAACTTGTTCCTATGTAATAGACTAGGAATTTAAAAAACGAAAGTTATTAAAGAAAACTGTTCACAAGGATAAAATGAATTTTTTAAATTCTTTTAGTAGTAAAAGATAAAAACAGAATACTATGCAAATATGAATTTATGCAGGAACAAAAATTATAAGTCGTTGTAATGGTTCCTTAAAAAAATAAGCTTTTATATACAAAATTTTTAAAACATTTTTAAGAAAAAATTTTGGCACGCCAACTTTAAGTTTTTATTACTGTACGAATAAGAGTTAAATTTCCAAGATAAATACGAGTATAAAGCCGTTCTTGAGATATCGAATTTTCAAAAAAAAAAAAAAAACGCCTTTTTTTCTTAAAATCGAAAAAAATATTTTTTTTTTAGGTTTTGAAATGCAAAGTTTTTTAAACTAATTAGGAGCTTCTTTATAAAAAATTTCATTAAAATCCGGTATGCCGATAATGAGAAACTCAAAATTCGAAAAAAATCGTTCTATGGTAGGTACAGTCAGTAATATCTAGATTTCAAATTTTTTTGTATTAAATTATAAATCGTAAAAATTAATCGCAAGAAAAAAAAATTTAACAAAGGAAGGTACCGTTATTTTTAGATAAAACAAATTTTTTTTTCTCAAATCTTGTAGATTATGTTAAAAAACTTTTATTTGTCAAGTTTGAAAAAAATTGATCTTGGGGTTTTCGAAATATATGTATGTATTGAGTTTCCGAAAAAAAAAATTTTGATTTTTTTTTAAATCCAAAAAAATAAAAAATTGAAATTTTGAATATGTAATAATATTTAAACTTTGGAGGAGCTTTAGCATTAAAAAAATGGTTTAAATCGGCTGTACAGTTTTCGAGAAAATCAAAAACAAAACAAAAATGGACCCAGGGGCTACCAAAAATAACAATTTTTTGGAAAATATTTTTCAAACATTACCTAGTTTTAACTAAATGAAATTTTTCGAATTATTTAAAAAAAAAAATTGTGGGACAGTTTTTGAGAAAAAAAAATATTTATAAAATTTTGAAAAAAACCGTATGGTAGGTACCGTTATTTTTGGTCTTAAAAAAAAACAGAAAAAAACGTCCAGGGGGGAAAAATTAAAACCCATATCTACCAAGTTTGAAGAAAATCGGCCGAGCTGTTTAGGCTGTAGTCGAACCGACAGACAGACAGACAGACAGAATTGCGAACCCACTTTTTTGGTCTTCGCTATCATCGTAATGTCAACTTTGATCAAAATCTCGAGTTCGATTTTTTTTTTCGAATGCATAACTTGCATTATATAGTAGTACCTATAAGTCGCAAGTAAAAGTTGTGTACCTATTTATTGACAACCTTTGTCAGGAAAATAATAACATGACACATGTTTAAAGAAACTCGAGAGAAACTTTTTGACAGTAGCCAAACTGAGAAAATCACTCTCTCCAACCCACTATTTCCGTCTTTATCGAATAGAAATAAAATGCACAAATGGATCAAATGTACTTCCTCTTATGTGAAAGCAGAACTTTGGAATTTAAAAATTGTTTATAAATATTTATGGCATTTATAGAACGGGAGAAAATGTTAAAATCGATAAAACTTTAGCCTAATTTTTAAAATTTTTATTTTTTTTTTTTGAAATCCAAAATATGTATATTTTTTCGAAAATTTGTATATATAATCGTAAGAGTCGTTAATGAGAGTCTAAAATGAAACAATAAAAAGCAGGTACCTACCGTTAATAACAATTTTTTTTAAATTTCGTTTGACTAAATGTAGAGCATATCAAATGTTGTTTTTATAAAAATCGATCATTAGAACCGTTTTTCAGATAAATGAGATAAAGGAAAATCTCAGGCTTATAATTAAGAATGTTTTTATTTTATTAGTTCATTTTAAGCAAATTGAGAATTGGAACACTCTCATAAGTCGAAAGGCCAAAAGCCCCCACTTTAATGAGTTGTATGTACATATGTAAAAGTCCACAAGCGAACTGTGAAATTAGTTCCAAAAACCGTCATGATATTCCTTTGTACCACGGACTCATCGAGTGCGATCGTATGATCGAATTCTGAATTTTAAAATTTTAAAAATTTAATTTTGAAAAACTTCACCTACACAAAATAATTTCTCGAAATTCACGGGAATTTTGAAAATTTTAACTTTTTCAAATCCCTTGTTAAAAAGGTAATACATTCAAAATTCAATTCTGTTTCAATTTTTTTTGAAAATTGTATGCAGTTGAATATTTAAAAATAAAAACATTTTTTAAAAAATTTCCAAAAATTATTATTTTAAAAGTGATATTTGTATTTTCCTAAAAGTTAACTTTAAGAAGAATTTTTTTTTGAAATCTTATCCTATCCTCCCGTTTTCCCTTTCGAGAATCACTTTCTAAAAATGTTAAATACTGCTCAAAAATATCAAATAACAAACAATTATTATAGATATTCTACGAGTAGACCAAGGTATCAAAAGTCCTGAATGTTCTTTGTCAGCTTGCAGTTTAATTTTAATACAAACACAACCCCCTCACTCCCGCGCTTCCATTAAACTTTTATGTCAGCGAATGCATTTAAAATACGATACTCACATCCATTAAATCTCTCAAATGCAAAGTTAATATGATACTTAAACGTATTCACGCCCAAGGCTAAACACACACAATGTAATATGATCTCCAGCTTAAAGGCTAAAAATACTTGTCACACAAAAAAAAAAAAAAAAAAAAAAAAACCAAGAGAAAAAAAAATACAAGATTTACATTGTCAACTCTGAAGAGGTGTGGATTCCCATGATTAAAAAAATACTTTCAATTTATTTATTTTTTTAAATTATATACTTTTTTCCAACCAAAAATGCTTCCTCGTTGGTGTAATGAGTTATGGTTGCAGTTTACATGTATCTGACCGCAATTCAGGCGATAAAACGTCAAAAAGATAAACTTATATCAAATTATGGTTAAACAAAACAACCAAGCCCGACTCTAATTACTTGAGCTGAACAAAAAGCGCAGCGTGAGATTGGCTCCAGTGTTCCGGTTAGAGCGGGTTTAAACCATTTTTTTTATTTATTTAACTGCCATTTGTAGGCTTTGGGAGTATAATGGGAGCTCGAAAGTGTTAATAACAATACAAAGTTTCCATTTAATCAGATAAATGAATCATTGACATCGGTTTAATATTTATTTAAAGTTGTTTTTATTTTTTTGTTATAATTTAATAATCGAGGGTTTTATTGCGGCACTTTATTACAGGTTTTTTTTTTTAATTAAAACAAAATAATTTATTCAGTGGCTTTGATTGGATTATGGAAGTAAGCACTATCGAGCTATAAAAATACAGCTTTATTTGATAATTTCAATTAGCATATACTTAACCCGGGGAATCGGGTTTGTTAATTGAAGGCGCAAAAGCCATTCGAACCGGTTAGAACAATGAATTAAATTGAAATTTCTAATGTATTCGAATTTAATTAACGTTTAATTGCGACAAGATTGTATGTTAATTAATAAGATGACAACCATTTTATTGAATCAAGAGCTGAATATCAAAATCCCTATTTTTTTTGTTTTGGTCGAAAGTTTAAATTTAAATTAAACATCAATTTAAGTGCGCTATTATCTACACCTAGTTTGTAGGGTAGCGTTATGGGTGCTGTAAAAGCGCCGCCGCCGTCGCCGCATGCAACATAAACTTAAGACTTTCCTCATTAGGGTTTGCCAAACGGTCTTAATGTTTGTAGTTACCGTACAAAATGTGCCTCAACAAGAGTTTGTCATTTGCACTTGCGATTTCAATCGCGCGGTTTTTTAGTCACAAAAATAGAACACACCAATAGCGTGCACCAATCAGTCAAACGATCAGTGTAAACGATCAAGAAAATGACAATCGCTTGAAGATTTAATACATCAAAAGAACGATATAAGCTTTTGAAAACGTCATTAATGAAAATTAAAAATAAGAGCGGTCCAAGATGACCACCTTGCCCAGTTTAGTCTTTACTGTACAAATAATTCATGAAACTTGATCCGGATATGGATCTGGATATCCGACATTATTCGGATCTCAACTGTCTCATTAAACTATCCGGATATCCATAACCATCCGGATAGTTCGGATACCTGATACTATTTTCGGATCTGTTTTGGATATCTGAAATATCCGTGTATTTTGAAGCACTATTGGCATAATAAGTATAAAAACAAAAAATTAAAATATTGTTATCCCTTGATGTGTAAACGTTAAACAATAAAAAAGTAATTTATAGAAATACTTATCATTTTTTGCCGTATGAATTAAAGTTTTTATCCAAATTGAATTTACCTGGAAAGAGTGGGAGAAAAATAAATGAGAATTAATGAAAAAAATTCAAAGAATCATAAAATAAAAAGAATTGTTTAATAAAAAAAAAACATGATATTGAAACATAAATTGGCCAAAAATTTAGGTCGATTTGGTACGATATTAAAAGTATTTTATCATAAATAGATTAAGATTAAAAGAATATCTGTATTGAATTGTGTAAATATGTAGGAACTATGAAAATTATGTTTTTTTTTAAGAACTTTAAATTGGAATAAAACACGGCAAAATTTTTTAATATTTAATCTGACTGATACCTTTATGTTGTATGCACAAATTTGGAGGTCCAATTTGTACACACTTTTTGCAGTAAATTAGTTTTCCAAGTTCTCAATTATTACTGTTTTATCAACGCAGACTTGTGGGCCTTACATACTCGCATAGAAAATAATCTTAATGGCGTTACATTGAAAGACCGGAATCGTGAGGTAAATCGTTCGTCAATTTTTAATTTTTAATTTTGGTGGGGGCAATACCCCCATTTATTAGGCTTAATACAAGCTTATTCTTAATCTAACTTAAATATAGACGTTGAATGCTCTCGATTCTGGATATATGAGTTTGTTGATAAGGGGGCCATACTTGACAGGTGTATTCAAGAAGCGGGCGAACAAAGGTTATGTATAAAGAACGGGTCACGTAGGAGTCAGAGAATTCTTTGGACCAACGTTTCGCAGAGCCTAATTTAGAGTTTGCTTTGGGTATAATCTCGTCAATATGTGTGTCTATCACATAAAACACCAAGGTCTCGAATTGACTCAGCAGTGGATATGGGCTGATAATATAGAAGGTATCGACGGGGAGTGGATCGGATGCGTTTTCGTGAAAAAGTTATTGATTGACATTTGGAAATATTTAGTTCTAAGCAATTTTTCAGGCACCAGACAGAGAAACTGTTGAGATCAAGTTGTAGGAAAGTGGCATCATGTGTGGAAGAAATGGTCTTGAAAAACTTTGTATCGTCGCCGTCGGCGTAGAGTGAGATATGACAATGTTTAATGACCATTTCAATATCGTTAATAGTAAGAATAAAGAGGAGAGGTCCTAAGTGGCTGCCTTATGGAACCCCGGAGGTAGCTAAGAAATCACCGGAGAAGGAAGATCTGAATCAATCGAGTTAATACTACTGACTCTGTACCGCTCACTGTTGACTGAAACGTTCTGACTTTTTATCATATTTGAAGAAATATTAGTCATTCGGTTACTTTTTCAAGTTCCAACAATTGCTTGTGGATTATCGTACGAATAACGAATGTAATTGATCAAGACAGTAACGAAATATACCGATATAGCCATTTAACGAAAATGGTGCTTCATAATTAAACAGCATTATGCCCGTTGCTCCCTTGTGAGTCTATTCAAGATGAATTGCCAAATCAAACAAACCTCAAAACTACCAAGAACTATCAAATTGGCTGTCACAAAAAACAGTGTTCCCAATTTAAAGTTTACATCCTTTAAAAAACACAATACAACAAATTATGAAATGCAAAAAATGCAGTAAGTGCTGACATTTGAGTATTGACTTAAGGCCATAGTACTATGTTTTTTTTTCAGAATGCAAAAGAACTAGTAAATACTTTTTTCTATAACAATTACTTAATTTTAGTAAATTTTAGTAATTTTAAAAAGTTACAAGATAGCAACTTGAAAATTTCGTAGTAAATATTAGTTTACTTTAAAAGTAGCCATGAAACCAAAGATTTAAAATTTTGAACTCTATTTTGAAGTAATCAGGTCGCTGTATAGATTTCAAACTGAATTACTTTTAGTATTTACCGAAATCGAGGAATTTGTTAGGGCTTTGCGAAATGAGGCCTCAGGAAATAAAGCCCCACAAATAAAAATGAATTAAGGCTCCAAAACAAAAACAAAGAAATTTTTCAAATTTTGGGGTCTTTTTTTATTTTTTTTGCCCTTATTTAATTTTTTTTTTCGGGGCATTATTTTATTGTGAAATAGGGGCCCAATAAAATAAGACAGCAATATTTTATTTTAAAAAATAATTTGAGGAGCTTATTTAATTTTTCATAATTTACATACATGGAAACACTAGAAAAAACATTGTCTTTCATAAAAAGTCTTGTGGAAATCCGCTAATCGGTAACCCAGAGCTGGAAAACAACTACCGCTGACAAGAATCGCGCGGTTTTATTTTTTCCAGTTATTCTGTTACTTATTAATGCTTTTCAATGTAAAGATCGTGTTCAAAACCATCAGGGAGTAACAGAGTACTCGTATCTGGAAAATTACGCGATCTAAGTAGTTGTTTAACAATTTGAGGTGTTATTTCATTTTCAAAAATAGATTTCAATATGAAAGAGACAAATTGGGGATTTATTTAGGGGAAGATGGCCTAAAATGGTCCACCAAGGTAAAATGGCCCCCTTTCTAGAAATTGTAGAATCAAACAGAACTAGAAGGTTTTGATAATACAATTCTTTAGTTTATCTGGCATTACTAACATAAACGAAATATTAACATCTTCAAGTTATTGTTTGAAATTTTACAGCTCGAACTGTCTAGCCATCTACAAAAGTAGAACCAATAAAATGTTGTAAAAAGTTTGTAGACAAAAAAATTATAAAAAAACATTCAATTTTGGAAAAAACAGTAAATGCATGTAAGTATTAAGTATTTCTTACTAATTTACTGAAATTAGTTGGCCTATAACTATTTCAGTGTGTTCGGAATTAAAACTTAAATAAAAGAACCCCAAATGGGCAAAATGGCCTACTAAGCACTCGACTAAAATGGCATAGTGTGCCATTTTATACTTACCCTTACATTTTCATTTTCTTTATAGGGAAAATGGTTGGAAAATTTAAACGATGTACAGAGAAGCAGTCCTAAATACCGTCAAAAAAAAAGTACATTTGTGATATTTGCAATAATTGAGTATAATTATAATTTTTACTTTTCCTTATTTTGTTTTAAGTAAAGTTGTTTTAAAAGAATTTTTTTTTTTTTTTTTTTTTTTTTTTTTTTTTTGTTGAATATTGTTTATGTTTATTTTACTTTGAACTAAGATTTGTTTAAAATAAAGTTTAAATTAAATTGAAAAAGGTTTTTGGTTTACTTGCCATTTTACCCGGACAATTTTGATCGTTGGAATTTGAAGAGTTTTTAAAAATTAAATACTTTAAATACTTTTTGAAGCTTTTTAAACTCGTAAAGAAAAAAATGTAAGCGTTATTGATTTAGCTTTGAAAAGAATATAACATTAAGTTTAAATGTCACATTTTTGCGAGATATGACACATTTTCCTTATGGGGTGCCATTTTAGGCCACATGACCCTAATTCTAATTTTTCTAAAAAAAAAAGTCAAAACAAGTTGGGGACTTATATAATTTATTTTTGGGACATTTTCTGATTTATAGATTTATAGAAAAAAGCAAAGAAAGTTTAAAAATCGTTTTATTATTAAATTAATTTTTTATGTAAGAAATATCTTTAACATTTTTCAAAAAAAAATATTTGGGATGCCAATTTTAAGTATTTAGTAATGAAGATTCTAGGAAATAATTTCAAAAAATAATTGTTCACAGGTTTTGAAGATATTGTATGTAGTCCATGCTATATTGGCACTTCAATTTTTTTTTAATTTTTTTATCAAAATCGTTAGAGACGTTTTTGAGAGAAAAAAGATTTTGCTTTCGGGTTTACCGGTAGTTTTCCGCTCTAGGGAATCACCGAAGACCCTTAAGTACCGAGTTTGAAGAAAATACCTCCAGTAGTTTAGTACTCGTAGTTTAATAGTAGTAAATCGAGGTAGACATACAGGCAGACAGACATACGGAATTGCCGAACCTACTTTTTTCGTGTTCTCTATCATGGTAATGTCAACTTTGATAAAAATCTCGAAATCGATTTTTTTCAAATACAGAACTTGCCCTATAGTACCTATGTATATCGCCAGTTAAAATACCCCAATTTGGGGCCATATTAATATTTTTTCTTTTGGGGCCTTATTTCGCGTGATTGCGTCTGAGCAATTTGTTTATCTTGAGCCATTTGCCTTTGTTATGATTTTTTTTACTGACGAGACTTTGAAAATGTTTTAATTTTGGTTATTAAGGATTTGGAAATATTTAAGTAAGTAAGCAAAAGCCAAAATTGAACTTTTATCAAAGAAAAGTATTTCAATTTTAGGTGAAGTGGAATGATTGAATTTAATTTAATAGAAAGTTAAGCGACTTTAACTTTTATCACAATCACCTAGGAAGTCACGGCCAACGACCGTTGACGCGAAGATTATAAATTAAAAAAACCCTATGCTAGACTTAAGCCACCTATGTTGTTCAAATGTAAACAGAAAACATGACCAACCTAACGAAGCAGAGCCCCTTTTGTGCTTGCAGATTAAAAAACATTAGACTTCAGAAATTAAATATTGAAAATAATATTTATAGCCTAAGTACATATTTTGAGCATAAATAAAAATAAACTATTGTATAAGCTATATGACGAACTCTGACATTGTATTATTGATTGAAAAAGCTTCAAGGGCTATAATTCTGACTACTATCACCATCGTTTCAACTGTGTGTGTTCTCACTTACAATCATCAGTAGCTAATAGTGGGACAACCTTCAAAATTTTAATTTTCCTTTAATAAATCCACTCTTTTAATGGGGCGCTCAATCGATTCGCATAAATGTCAAGCATATTTATATCAATACTCAAATGTACAGGCATAATTAATATGCATAATTAAAATCCATTTTTCATGCTTCATTGTCTGATAGCCGTGAGTACAATTGATCAATTTAAATAAATTAACGCGAGGTGCTATAATAGAAAATCCCCATCAGGTATCGCACGACATGCAATGAAATATAACAATTTCCAGTCCGCTGATGGTAGCATCATAATCAACATAATAATAATAATTGTAATTGTATCTCTGAGTTAAGCTGAACTGACTCGCCCCAGTAGTTCTGTATCTGCTACCGTCTGTCCTCATGTAAATGTACCTACAACAAATACCAGTCACTCACCTCTTTGGATACACTGATGAACTCACACATTGTTCACTCAGCGAAACCGTCCCGCAATCATTATTAAGTAGAAAATTAGTACGAACTACTGTCAAAGTGGGTAATTGCCCCCACAGACATGTCAAACAACTGTCAACTCTAAGCCCCTGTTCTAACGAGATTGTTGCCTGCCTACGCGCAGCTTTTAAATGCAAATGTATATGTACCTATAGGAGGTATAAATTTAGATACAAAAATAAAAGACCGACAGACAGACGGATTTCAATGCAGTTCCTCTAAAAGTGATTCATTTGGACGAGTCAGGGACTTTGGAGAGAAAACTCACGCAAGAGACAAAATGAAGCAAAGCTTAATGACAGATATTATGACATATCTAATATTTCGTGTATGGTGGCTGGAAATATAAGTGACAGCGCTACAAAATAAAATGGACGACCACTAGGTCGCATATATTCGTTCTGTGGGTGTTACCGCCATACAGGGTAGATGACATCACACTGACGTTTATGGTTTATGGAGAGATTTTTAATTATAGACAATGTAAACTTATTCAGCAATTTATTTGACAAATTGGTTTAAATACAATGTGAACGCATAATAAGAGGGAGGGATGCCATCATTACTACATATTTAATAAAACAATTACTGGTATGTAAAAATTTCGCGAGCATACACAAATCATGGTAATGTCAGGACGTTTGAGCCCGGAGAAGAGACCAAAGAAATATCGTGTGGTGTGTAGGGAAATGGTGTATGATGTATTTCATATGAGTAAAACTATATTATTGTCTATAAGATTAACCATTTTTATTTTGCATAACCAATACTTGCCCTTTTAAACCCAAACAAGATAAAAATCGAATTAAAAAAAAAGTTATGAGTGTGGGTTGAGCTATTAAATTAAAATAAAATCATATAGATACGTCTAATCATTTGGATCAGAGGTCGAAGATAAATAAATTTAGATTGACAGATGTGGGTTTTTGTATGTTTAAATTATAGTTTGTTTTCTTTGTTCTTTTTTTGTCTCTAAAATAATAATTATAACGGATTAGATTATTATGATAGATCTAAATAAATGTGTAGGTTGTCAAGGGATATCGTTCGACTCTCAGCAGAGTGTTTGTTATGATTGATCAGATGACATTTTGACTGACTGACATAAGTATCGTATAAATGTCGGTGTTTAATTAAATGATGTTGATATACAAATTAAGTATAATTTAGATATAGCAGTATCTGTAGATAAAGACATAGCAAAATGGTTTGGAAAAGTCCTAATATAGTACTCGTATAAAATGATTATATAGGCGATCAATCGTATCTATCTACCTATTTGCATTTACACATGTGGGATCGCCTTCAAAACGCATATGTTCAAACCAATCAACATTTTGGTTAAGTCTTAATAGACTTCCTTTCTGTTTTAGGTTTTAAGTCGAATATTACCCGTTGGGGATCAAAGACTAAAAATTACGCAAATGACAAATACCACCAAGTGGTACACTGATGGATCGAGAACAAGCGACGTGACTGGTGCACGAATCTATGGGCCAAGAACCAAACTTTCCATACTGATGGGGCAGTCCACCAGTATCTTCCAAACAAAGGTACATGCCATAGAGAAATGCGTAGATCAAAATTTCGAAAGAAACTATGTTTTAAGAAAATTGCATTAATGTCAGATAGCCAGGATGCACTTAAGGCACTGCGCTCATATACCTACCATCAGCTCTAAGTTAGTGTGGGAGTGCATAAACAGGGGCCGAATTACCGCATCAGTTATCGAGTCATACGTGACTGAATTATGTAAATTTGGCATTACCGCTCACGTTATCGAGCAGTCTAGTACAATAATTTGACATTCTCTCATCAGTTATCGAACTGAATTTTATTCGTCAGATGAGAAGCCGACTGATAGAACGTATTTTATTTGAATTCCGGATTAAAATGTAAGAATTATTGTATTTATTGTTTTTCATTTTATTTTCACCAAATTTATCTTCTTTAGGTCTAATTTTTGGATACTTACGCAGAATTTGACAAAGACAGAGGATTGCTTTTGTCCCTTAGGAGTCTGCGCTCCATAGCTTCGTACATCTCATCTTCTGGTTGATGTGAATTAAATGTTAGTTATTATGTACATATGTATGTATGTACATACGTATAAAAATATTTTTTAAATCCTTACCATCTGAATCGCTTGATAAAAAGAAATAATCCATTTTTAGTGGATATTTAGAAATATCCTCAAATCCTTGTAATAAAAACTGGAAAGTCGCGAAAAATTTGTTGTTTTTACAAAAAAATGAAATTTGTTTGTCCAAAAAAAAAAATTAAATGAATACAAATTTCATCTGTCAAACAAGAAAGACTCGATAAAAATCAATAGAGACTCGATGTAGTAGAATAGAATTACTACAATTTAAAATAGTTATACGATACGTTAGTCTACGAATGCCATCATGCCAAAGTGCTCACTAGTTCATTCGATAACTGATGGGACTCACTCACTCGATCACGGAAGCGGTGATTTGGCCCCAGACTAACACTTCATTGAGTACCTGGTCAAGGGGGTGTTCATGAAAACGAAGAGGCAGACTCCTTATCGTTACAGTATCAAAAACAAAATTAAACAAGAAGAGGAGGCAATTATATCCAAGAACTGTAAAGAGTTCCCAAAGCTAAGGGAAGCGAAACTACTGCTGGGCGATCCAAGAACTGCATAAGCTTTAGTAAACTCAACAGGTATCGTAACTGGACACTACAAACTTAGAAGATACCTAGGTTTACTTGGTGTGGTAAGCAGGGCCAAATGCACGAGGAAACACCGGACCATAGCTAAGAAAGTGTTCTCAACTCATACACAAAACGAAAAACCATCTTCGAAAATACCAAGTACAAGAGAGAGACGTATCCTCTTTGAAGGTGTTCCAAATAATAAGATTCCTGAGTAATAGACTTCCAGGAAGAATGTGAGATAAGACAGTGGATTCAGATTTGGGGGGTACACAATAGATCTCTAGATGTCAGTGTAATACCCCCACATAATTCATTAATTCTTTTTGTCACACATTTATATAAAAGACACTTTGAGTTATAAAGTCTATTTTCGAGTCCAAGGTCTTGACTCGAAAAATATTGCTATCGTAGAATTTATAGTCCAAATTTATTAAGGATGGAGATCTTCTGACCCTTAATATTTTACACTGTCAAAAATTGAGTTCAAGGTGGTTCTTACAGCACCATCAAATATAAATTTGACTAAAATTATAATAAAAAAAATCCATCAAGTTTTCGTATATTTAAAAATATATGCTAAATCGTTTGCAAAAATAATAAACAGAAGTGGCCCTGAGTGACTTCCTTGTGGAATACCCCAAATTACTTCAATAGGATATTATATGTTTCCATTTATTATCTGTTTTAATTATCTGCCTCCTACCAGATAAGTATGATCTCAACCAATTGATAATTGCTGTACTGAAATCAAATCTTCTCAATTTTCGGAAAATAAGACGTATCCGATCAAAAGCCTTCACAAAATCCATGCCAACTTGTTTCCAATATTCCATTTGATTACAACAAAAATTTGTAATAAGGTTTAAATTAGTACAAGTTGAAATACCATTTAGAAAACCATGTTGGTATGAAGATACGGATTTTGTGAGTTTGTCTCCATGTTGTATTTTTAATTATTAAATTTAAGTAAAAGAAATAATTTTTTAGTTTTGTTAAAACAATTTTAAATATTTTTTTTTTTTAATTTTCGAATTTTAACAACATTTGTTAAATAAATAGAGAAAGTGACGCGTTTCGGAATTTATTCCATCATCGGGCTTATCAAAAGTTTTTAGTTAAGCGTCTTGTTGCATTGCTGTTATTTCTTTTACTTTAATTTAATAAGAAATAAATTAATTTAAAAATAAACAAATATTTATCTGGTTTTTAAAAAAAGCTCCAAAATTTAATTGTGACTTTGATTTCCGTTGAATTTTAATAATTTTTTGTTCCATTTTAAATATCATTAAAATAAAATAAATCTGAGGCGCAATACCAGTAGCCCCTACAGAACTAGTGCCTAGTTACTAACCACTCTAAACTATTCCTATGCGCGAATTATCGACAGGAATGCAGGGGACCTATAATTTTCTGTCAAGTCCAAACGGCGAAGATAAGAAACATTTTTCATAAAAAGATAAACCTTTGGAGGATTTGTCACTTCTTTTCAACAGGCAGTAGATACCCCTGACAAGAAGCCTTTTTTTGTTTTAAGGTGCTAGCGGATGGGAATCGATCCCAGACCTTCGGTGTCACAGTCAAACTCCACGGGTAAAAAAAAAATAGAAATCAAACTTTTGAATGAATATGGTCAGTCAGTCAGTTGAATACAGTGATTCAACTATAACTTTTGACACATGAATTTTCAAGTTCAGCTAAAGCTAAATATGGACACCCTACTGTATCTGATTTTGTCATAATTTGAAGCTCTTGGAGATCGTATTTATATTTTTTAAATTAAAATAGAGTTTAAAAACAAAAATGACATGAAACATTCGAAAAAATATTCATAAATCTGCCTTCTTAGAACTCCGTTGATTGCAATTAGGTATTGTCCCCAACTCCTTATTTAGGAACAATTCTTAATTCACATGGTTCCCACATACAAAACTATTCCTTAACTAACTTGAAAAGGAATGTAGGACCGATTTTTTCAAGTCGATTTTGTATTAAATTCCGTTAGATAGTATAATTCTCACATTAAGAGCTGTAAAAAGTGCAAAATTTTAATGATTTTTTAAGTCAGTAGTTCAGGTGTTTTTTAAGTCGGTAATTCAAGACTTTTGATCGGGAAAATAAAAAAAAACGTTCAAAAAAATTTTTGTTTGATCGAAATCTGTAGAGCGGTTAATGAGAAAGTTCAAAATAGAAAAAAAAAAAAAAGTTCTGAAACCGTTGATAACAATATGTTTTTAATTTTTTCGACCAGTTCATTGAACTGGCATGCAAACGTATCTACAATATCCCCTCCATTTCCGGTAGCTGTCAAATGAAGAGGTTCTTTCTTAAGACGTACTACTCGAATGTGAAATACTTTGTACTTCCTGATTTTGCTTCCTCATTTCGATGAACAAGCTTTCAAAACCAATGTATAACTCCTATTAAATATGTACTCTCCACTTTACCATAACTGTGTTACACCATAACATGATAGAGTAGTCATATCCCCTTGAGCGTGTGCAAATTATGAAATTAAAATAGAATTTAAGTTCTCACTTATATTCTCTGTCAAAAATTAAGAAAAAACCAAACCAAAAATATTGACAGCATGATAATTTGTTAAAGAATTCTGGGGTGGCAGCAAGTAACTTGAAAAAATCGAGTTTTATCGATACAATCAAGCATCGGCAGCACTCGATCCTCGATTGTTTCTTTCTTCAGATTTGACACCACACAAACTTCAAAATGACGTTTGAAACAAAAGTTTTCCCTCGATAACTATCATCGGCAGTTATTTTTTTTTTTTTAAGAAAAAGCATAGAAAACCAAAATAAAAAAAAATGTTAAAACAAAAAACAGATATTTAACAATTTTATGAGTTGTCATCAAGATTTAGCCAGACGAGTACTTAAAACTGTCCAGGAAGGAAAATCAGCAATTTGCTGTTTCTGGCTGACTCCCTAAGCACAGATAGTCCTCTACAAAAATATCTTAAGATTGGAAAAAGGAAGGTATTTTTCAGATCTTTTTTTCTAGGCTTAAAGTGACCTAAAATACAAGGTCAAAAATATGTTAAGATGTTACAAACTTCACTTTAAAGGCACGGGCGGATGTCCAGTCCATACATGATTTTAGCTTGAGCTAGTTTCTCATCTTGACTTTCCAAATCAAAAAATACCATTTTAAATGCAATTTTAACTTATAAACGAGCTTTATTTAAAAGAATATTAGTTTGACATTTCACTTTAAAGTTTACAATGACATTTTTAAGGAAAAGCCACAATGAAACACGTCTCAAATTATGTTCTGCCTGCCACAAATAATTTATTTCGAGTTGATCGACGCTTTGACATTTACAAACGTCAACAAAGGTCTGTTTACTTAGTTTTTTGCACCAACTGTCATTTTCAACTGAAAATGGCTTTAGTACGATACTAGTTAGAAAAAGGTTAAAATTAAGAATGAGTTAGTAAACTACTCAAAAGTTAGCCAATTGTTTAGTAGTATCATACTAATACCTTAATAATAGACTGTTTAAAATGTTGCGCCTATGTGTTTAGGTATGATTAATCACCACGTACATTATCAAAAAAAAAAAAGGAAATTATTTATGACTTTGAATTCCTAAAAATAAATTTCATTTGGCTGAATCGAAGATTATTTCGTCAAAACGACTGGAAAACTATTTTACTGGACAAGATGTCTTATGTATATTTTTCGGTAATCTGCTTATTAAACTTAAACCTCTAATTCTAGAAGTTTCATAATTCTTTCTGATGGGCGCGCAAGTAATGTGATACTGCGAATTGGCTCCCATTTTGTTAGAGATCAGAAAAATTATCTCCGTTTTCACTAAAAATTTATTTGAACATGAATAAAATTTATGATATTGAGTTGAAAAAATTATATAAAAAACTAACTAACTAACTAATACCTTAATAATAGACTGTTTAAAATGTTGCGCCTATGTGTTTAGGTATGATTAATCACCACGTACATTATCAAAAAAAAAAAAAGGAAATTATTTATGACTTTGAATTCCTAAAAATAAATTTCACATCTTCCTGATTTAATCAATCATCTGACAAAATTCTTCGAAATATAAAAAAATAATAATGAAACATCGCCCCCATAAATAACTAATTTATTTTTCTTAAATATTCCACTCATTCAACTATACCCCTCCACAAGAAAACCCACTGACATTTCTGAATGAAAGCCGTCTAATCATAAAAATGTTTTCAGTCGAATATTTCAATAAATAAATTCCACCGAACAACAAAAAAAAAAGAATGATGGAAAGCTCTTTAAACATTTTCTTTGAACCATTCCACATGAAGTTAACAATAACTCATTTAAAAATAGATTTTCGATACCAAAATATAAATACAAAAAAATGTTTCTTTATGAAAATTCATTTGAGAGAAATAAAGCAGAAAAAATATTCTTTGAATATTTCATATTTTGCAAAATTTGAATTAAATTACATTGCAAAAAAAAATAAACACAAACGAAAACGGAATATTTGTTTTGTAAATTTCTTGGAAATTTATTTTCGTATCTTAAACTCGCTTATTCTATGTGTGTAACGTTCTGTTTATTTAATTCAATTAAGTGAATACATTTAGGTTTTTATTGTTAAACACTCAAGTGGTAAATATTCATTTTAATTTTTAACCCAGCGCTGTAGCCAGTGCTACCATAATGACATTATTAATTGTAGATTCAGTACTAAAGAGGACTGAAAAGTACTCGTATGATGAAATTTTGAATGCCAAGTTTTATTTTAAATCATTGACTTGCTAAGGATCTCTAAAATATATGAGTGCAATTATTTTCAATTTTTTTTCTTTTTTATGTAGCAACTTCATTGTGATTTAACCTTTTTATGTGTCATCAAATCAAGAATCTTCATACAAAATTCCAATAATTTTTTGACATCTGAAATAGGAACAAATATATCTGCCTTATATTGGAATTTGAAAAGTCAAAGTTTTTATATTATATTATATATATTTAAGTTTGCTATTGTGATTGATTTTGTTTTTTTATTTATTGATATGGAAGTTCTTATAAGCGGAACTATTTTATGTATAAATGGATTTTAAAATCTAGAGATCAGTATTTTGAGGTCGCATATGATTTAGAATTATAAAATTGGAAATGAAGGATTATGAAATTTAAGATTATGACAACACTGATTGAAGTGTTAAAAAAAAACAGTAGGGTGCAAAAAGAAAACAATGTTTAAAAAAAAAATTGATTGAAAATTGAAAATGGGCTCATATCATCTTGAAAAATTATGAAAATAGTGTAAATGTTAAGAAAATTCTAAAGGATTCAAGGAAGTTTACTGAATCTTAAGTCATAAACCAACAAAAGTATATTTTCGATATGTCAAATGACACCAATTTTATCAGATCCACTGCTGATTGGTAGAGCTCTTCACCGACGAAAGCAAAAGTGAATGATAACTGGACCTTTAAATATGTTATATATTATATAATATGAGACCTACCTTAAGGTATTTCAGGTTTATGTAGGGAAGCCAAAAGTTGGATCTCAGTAATTGAGAGTAAATTCGTAAGATAACTGGTGAAAAAGTTTTTAAAAGTAGCAATGAACAATCACACACAAATATATCATATTCAAAATTTAGAGCTCTATTGTTTTTAATTCTCTTCTAGAAATTCAAGTGACATCTTTTTTGATATGGGATATAATATGTTACTCAAGCTTTGGAGGAGTATTGGCTTCAAGACAGATCATATTGAGAAGGGAAGTTTTTTCATTCCCGATTGTATAATTCTGATGATTCTAATAAGTTGAGGAATTGAAATAAAAAAGCTAAGAATTTAGCCTGTAAAAAACGATTTATGCCAATGAACTTACAAATAGAAAATTCTTGAAAATAATGAGAAATACAGTAGGAGAAAAAACGGAACCCTGCGGCACATCAGGATTTGCAGTCGAGAAATCATTAATTATAAAAAAAAAAAAAAACATTTAAGACGATTTGTATTAAAACGTTCAAAAGGTCATTTTCCAACTCGAAAAAGATAAGATTTATTAAATACCAAGAAAACGAATTTGTAATACGAGAGCTTGATGACAAACGCTGATATAAGTTTTGATTAAATCGAAGAATATTTCGTCAAAACAACTGGAAAACTACTTTACTGGACAAGATGTCTTATGTTTATTTTTCAGTAATTTGCTAAAAAAAACTTAAACCTCCAATTCTAGAAGTTTCATAATTCTTTCTGATGGACGCAGAAGTAATGCCATAATGACAATTGGCTGCCATTTTGTCAGAAATCAGAAAAATTATCTCCGTTTTCGGGAAAATTTCATTTGAAAATGAATAAAATTGATGATATTGTGTGGAAAAAATTATATCGGTAAAAATGATGATCGCCAGAGTTGATGCACATTTGTGCTCATTTAAGGTACTAGTACGTTCTTTGGGAATTCTTTTCTCGGAAACCTTATTAGGTAATAAAACATATTTTTTTTTAATAATAAATACATACGTCAACAGTACAAACAATTTTTTTTTTTAATTTTCGAATTTTGATAGAATTATAGAGGGCGCCAATGTCGACTCATCAAAAAATACATGGTCCCATGGCGGACAGTTAATCTCCGGATCTACTGAACAGATTTTCAAAAAAATTGTTGCAACTTGATTGTTTTTATGTTTTCTAAGACAATTTGACCAAAAAATTATGAACAAAATAAATGGCCAAAAAAATAAAAAAAAAAAAAATTTTTCAAAGCTCGATATTTTTTTTTTTTTGTTTTGACTTTTTAAACAAATTGTGGTAAATTGTCTCGTAAGAAACCTTCCTTTAAATAACCCACTTTATTTTTTTTGTTTCAGTCTAGCCAATTCTGAGATTAACTGTCCGCCATGGGACCATGTATTTTTTGATGAGTCGACGTTTGCGCCCTCTATAATTCGGCCAAAATCCACTACATTTTGAATTGTTGCTCACAAAACACCTTACTTCAAATTGGCGATTTCCTCTTCAACGTTAGCTTTCAAGACTTGCAGGGTATATGGCTTGTTGTGGTAACCGGAGATTTGACAAAGTGCAGAGGCAGAAGAAGTCCGACGAAGCACTATTAGTTCAGGAGATCTGAGCGGCCAGTTCAAATCACCAAAACGGGAGATCACTCGGCCCAGAAATCGGTATCTGAAAATCTCCAAGGCTTACAAGTATGAATGGTTTCTCCGTCCTGCTGGAACCAATAATGTTCGAGGCCCAATTCACTAGCTTCCGGGAAAAAGAAAACTCACTACAATTCGTCTTCGAATGTCTTACTGTGCACATAGTCATCTCCTCGGTTTTTGAGGAATACCTCTGACATCTTCGACCGCGGCAACGATGTTCTCGAAAGATTGAGCAAAACGAGGCAAGTGAATACCTGTGACATTATTAGTAGTCCCAGTATGCACAAACCACTCAGCCAAACGCTCTTATTTGAAGGCCTACATAATGCAAAACGACGCGAAAAATAAAGACAAAATTCACACACAGAACGGAACTTGTTCAATTCGGCAGTAAAAATAATTCCACGTTCTTCAGGTGTCTATCACTCCATTGCTTGGTGTCAAGTATGTAGATGACAGCAAAGTGACATTTGACGCCATTTGTAAAAAAATAACACATTATGACATTCATTTTGCGAATCATTACTTTCCCATTTTTTTGTACAAATTGTGAAAAGTTTGTATCATTTTTCGGAAATTGTGAATAAATAACACGAGTAGTTTGTGTCAGACACGATTTTGTTTTGTTTTGCTGAAAATTCTTAACATGATTTTGTAAAATAAGACCCTCTAACAATCTCATAAAAATAAAGATTATTATTAAATTAATTTTACTGAAATACGATGCATATTTTCAACAAAATTGTTTTCTTTCAAATTGATCAATTTTCAATTTATAAAATACAAGATTGCCAAATATTTCTTCACAGTACTATATCTTTCTGTGCCTCCGGGAGAACTACTTAGACGCAAGCAGTCTTATGCAAAATCAACCCACTTACGTAGACTCAAAATAAAAATTACTATCCGGGTCGAATGCTTTTCTTTGCCAATGTTCGTTGGTTCTTTTGTATTCAATACCTCAATTGGTTTCGCCGGTTTGCTTTTATCACCGAATATACTCTTGTTGTTTTCCCCCACCGTTTTTTATGAGCACATTATTTATAATGTCTTGTTTCGTTCAAAACGATTTGTTAAGTTTTTTTTTTGTATTTCCATTCTATTTATTGCGAAGGTTATATACTTTATTGATATTTTAATTGCTATACATAAATCAAAGTGCAATAATAAGAGTCGTTAATATTTTTTTAAAGTTCTTTTTTTTACAAGGATGCAGAGTATCGGGAAGGTTATTAATTGATTAGTGAATAAATTATGCGATATGATTAGAAATTGAATTAACTGATATAATCAGGAACGAAAATATTGTTACCTAATGAAACATTGTTTAGTTGAGAAAATTTCAGATGCTATTTAACTTTTATATACAACTTTTAATAACATCATACTCATACTTTGTTAATTTATATAATAAATAATGTTCGTTAAATCAAAAAAAAAATATAAATTAGATAGTTTTGTGTTGGAGAGGTAATTAACAAAGTTATCAAGTAGATCTGTGTAGATTAATTAATAAATATAATTATTGAATTAAGGCAAAAATAGACAAGAATGTGTATGAATTTAACACAAAATGTAACTGATTTAAAAATCAATTCGATTCTATTCGATTATAAATTAAAAAATAAATTGAAAAAAAAAACTGAAACAACACAATCAGTCCTATTGTGTTAGGCTATGGTTTTGGAGTCTGCGATTTTTACTCGCGACTTATGCCTAAATTTTGGCGAATTGGGTGTTATTAGTGGACAGCTTTCGATGGCTATACTCTGTTCAACAAAAATTGTCAGTACAGGCCTTATGGGAGAGGAGAGCTTTTTCCAAAGCAGTGGTGCCTGATGCACCCTCACTATACTGCGTTGGGAAAAATGTCACTTAAAATTGAGCAAGCCACTGACTTTCCTTAAAGAATTGTTGTTGTACTTCTTCGCAAAAAGTTGTGCACCCCAATATGACCGCTCTATCCCACTGCTGAAGGAATATTGTCAATACGAATACGATCGTGCGCTTGTTATATACATCAAAACAGAGTTAACATTATCATTCCCAATTACAAGCAAACAAACAAATTTTATGAAGTTGAGTATGTTGAGTGTTGGCGATTTATAATGTAAACTAGGGAAACCCTGCGAGAGCTTTAAAAGGCGACACACTTATGCAAGCCAATGCAACCAGAGTAAGAGGCAAACGTCCTATCGTCGCTGTACTGACAATTTTTGTTGAACAGAGTATAGATGAAGCAATCAATAAACCTTTTACTTCTTTAAATGTACGCCGATCTAGGCCAGGTTAGGTTAGGTAGAAGTGGCTGCGGGCGAAAAACTGACACACTAAAATCATATACTCGTTAAACCATTTTAAGCTCCTTAAAAGCGTATAAGACTTATTATTTCATATACTAGATCACTTGGATTATTATATGTAAAAGTCTCCTAAATGGAATCTACCCCTTTGGATAGAGCAGGACATGAACATAGAAAGAGGGGAATGGTTTTCTCATACATATTCTGAAGAAATCGTTGGAGTCAGAGGCCAAGTCACGAGGCATGCCTAATTAGACACCAATTGTTTAATTTACTTAAAGATATCAAACGATTTGAGTGCTTCAGATCAAGCTCTAGCCAGATCTCTTTTATCGCAAAGTAAGTGTGGACGTTCTTCCACTTAAGTGTGAGTATCTACAAGGCATCTTGTTTCAGCAATTTTGTTTCTATATTTTGCGCACACTAAACGGATTTTGACTACAGGGTGTAGAATTTCCCGCATCGCAGGAAATCTAAGTACTTAGCAGCATTTTTGGCCACGTCGAATATGTGGTCATTCCACAAAAGGTGGTCTGTGATACAAATACCGAGAATTAAAAGCTATTCCATTTTCCCAATGCAAGTCTCGCTCATGGATAGCGGAATTAGGGAGTTAGTTTTGATTTAACAACAGGAGACAGAATTGACTTT
This sequence comes from Chrysotoxum bicinctum, assembly GCA_911387755.1. NCBI lineage: Eukaryota > Metazoa > Arthropoda > Insecta > Diptera > Syrphidae > Chrysotoxum > Chrysotoxum bicinctum. Next base: position 70,557,099 of record OU426990.1, on the reverse strand, counting down.
TTGAAGCGGTTTTTCGTGCCCCATTTGATAAATGCTATCGGGGCCAAAATTTAATGCTTCTAAATCATTCGAAGAAAATGGATGTATGTAAGTCTGGAAACTCATATGAGAATCTGGGAGTACTGTCATCAGAAAACAATTTAATAGATTAGAAGTTTCGGAAAAAAGATCATTGATGAATATGAGAAATAGAGACGGAGACAAGACGGAGCCCTGTGGTACGCCAACATTTATTTTATGAACTTCAGCTTCAAAACCATCTAACACAACTTTAAGAAGAAGAACAACTTAAAGAAAGAAGCTATAAATGGGTGATATTTTTGTTACACTTTCAGCGAGTTCATCGGTCCTATGGCACCCGGCACCCAGCATAGGGTCATCTATGTGCGGTAACTCATATTTCCTGTAAAAGGCGACATGATTAAATATGTCAGGACTCATTGGGTTAGCTTGTTGAGAGCATTTTGTAGAAATGCTTTAAAAATTTAAGGATGCTTTCAATATGCTACTTTTGTAGCATTGCCCATATAGGCAACCATCTCGTAGCCTTTCTCTTCTAGGCAAATTAGTAACTCATTTACTACCAAATTCTAAAGGAGGGCGGATAGGCTAACTCATCTAGAACGGGTAACGGTCATACATCAATTCGGCTGGTTTTTTAAATTTTCTCGAAAAGGGCTGAATAAATTTGGATTAATCTTCGTACCACTAACATCCTTCCAGGTTTTACAGTCTATTTTGGAAGCAAAGCATTCAAACAATTCGAAGTAGAAATAGGACTGAGACAAGGATGCAATTAAAGTCCCCTATTTTTTGTTCTATTCATAGACGACCTAGAAGAGATATTGCAAGTTGGAGGTCGTGTTTTGCTGGATCTTTGAACCAAAGTACTTATATTCTCTGATGATATTGTGGTGCTAGCAGAGTCGCCTGGAAGTCTGCAGTTGATGTTTAATAGATTGTTTGAGGAATGCAAGAAGTGGAGGCTCTAGGTGAACCTAGAAAAGTCAAAATCATGATTTAACGTAACGGTGGACGCCGAAATTGCCGCCGTGAAATTTGAAAACTTGGAGCTCATTGAAATCATTAATGAATACAATAATGTTGATGCGCGGATATCTAGAAATTGGAAAACCTATACATATATAGTTGATAAGTTGGCTAAATACAAACACGCTTTACACTCAACATGGAGGACTGTGGTTCATTGTAAAGATGTTGACTACGAATCCAAATATCGTATTTTTGAAAGCACAGCTTAAGCGCTCATGTGCTATGCATCTAAAGTTTGGGGCCACAATAAGTTTGATGAAGATGATCAGCCTCTGCGTTTTTTATTAAAAACAAGCTCGAAGCTGTTTTGTTTATTGGAACTCTGAAACTGCAGATAGAAAACGTTGTAAGGACGATCGCAATGGAGGATAAGAGACTGCCAAAGAAAATTACGATGCTTGTGATTCAAAAACAATTATCATGGTTTGAGTCGTGGAGAAATTTAAACGAGTAGGTACTATGGACATACATTTCTTCTCTGGAGTGATGGAATGGAGACGTGGGAAAGCGAACTTAATATTCTCATAACTCAAATAAACGAAAGAAAGAAGACTACACTCTGAAAGCCAGAAGTTAATTTCATAAAGACATACATATATGTAAGTCTCAACTATAACCTGGAAAAAAATAATTATTTCAACGCGGAATATCCAACCGATCCCTTTTAACTGGTTTTAAAAGCAATAGGAGAGATTCTTTCCCTGAACTATGTTCCACACACGAATGATTTCGTGTAAATTTTATAAGAGTCGGTAAACATTGACCAATATTTGCGACTTAGAAGGGAACGGCAGCATCTAACTGATGAGCCCACTGTCGTACCTGGGTGAAACGCAACTTGGAGTTAAGGTCACTTGAGCTTTTAATTGGATTTCGAAAATATGTGCGGATTATGCAACCTCAGAGAACGTGAAAATGTGTTCATTTCTTGGGAAGTGTCCTGTTTTTTGGAAACTAGGAAGAGTACACCTGGAAAAAACTAACTTAATCAAGAGGAAATCATAGCTGTTTTAGACCGACGTATGGGTAGGAAAGCGCTTTACAATTAATGTATTAATACTTGCCAACTGACTGCCGGCGTAGACCATGTTAAAAAAATGAATGATACGCTTATGGAATTTGTATGAAATAAAATCATATGAAAACTTGAACTTGAACTATAAACATGTATAAAAAGCGTTCAAAATATTATTTTTATTATTAGAATTTTACACATAAAAATTTAATTTTAATTGAAAATATATCAATCCGCTTTTTAAAATATCTAATTTTCAAAAATTAAAAAAAATTCCAAGTGTTTTTTTCCTAGTCATGAAAAATACAACTCATTTAAGCCGTTTGAACTCGGCAGAAAACTATAGGCCCCCTCCATTCCTGCCGACAACGCAGACACACGAATGGTTAAGAGTTGTAAGTCACAAGTCCCTAGTTCTCCATGAGCTGTTGCATCTTCAATGTACAGGGTACGCCATCTTTTAAGTCGGTATACTCGTACGACTGTTTATCCGTGAATATTCTTTAAGTCAATTGCACTTTATACGGAAACAAATGCACATAATCTTTCGAAATGCGCCGCCAGGTTTTTCCACTGATGCCAAAATGCTGAGCGTGCAGTAATACGACACATGTGGGTTCTCTGCAACACTCTCTCTTTCAGATTCAATCAGTTCATTGGAACGTGTTGAGCGTTGGTGAAAGGCATGTCGAACATCTCCCACTGTCCCGTTCCAAAAAAAAATCGACACCAAACGACGAAAAGTATTATCAGATAGTGCTTGCTGCGTTTTGCACGTTAAGTTTACTCAACTGAACGATTATTTTCAATTTACAGCGCCACTATTTCAGTTGTTGCTGTGTGAAGAATGGTTAAAATTTTACTTGACATTATAAAAACATGTTGACTTACAATCGGTTGATAAATTCAATGTTAACATACTGACATAAAAGATGGCGGGCCAGTCATTTATTTTGTAAGAAGTTTTTGTATAACAAATTGGATTTAAATCGGTTAAACCGATAATGAAGAAGTCAAAAATAAAAAAAAATGTTGTTATATGCATTGAAGCACATATGGAAATTTTTTTAATGTTTTTTTTTTTTTTTTTTTAACGTAGAGCCTTGGCCAAAAGTATAACACTTTTTTTCTCTTTTTCTTTTACTGGATTTGACAGTTTCACGGTTACTTATTCTTGTTCGACTTTCAATAACTGTTGTTTGTTACCCCTGGTGTAACCTTTGTGAGGCGAAAAGTTGGCAAAAAATACAATCCAGAATGCATAGTACGAACTGGGTTTGGGAAAATGTCATTTGCGGTGATCGTATGGAATCAAAAAATTACATACATAAACGTGATGACGATTTTTTTTTTTTTATAATTTACTCGCGCTCAAGGGATTATGATTACCCTTTAAATGTTTCAACACAGCGCGGGCGTGAAGTTACGGAACAGAAAGAAGGATAGGAAAGATGTGTGGCACGATGTTGAGACTGAAGGTGGTTGTCTCAGATTTTTTTTTCTCCAGGGATGGCGGCTGGACTAAGGCGGAGAACTGCCGTGTCTTATTTCTATGTCGCATTATTTTTTTTATTCGTACTCATCCTTGTTGGACATACTAGTTTAACTCTATCACATGTTGTTAGTGTTATGCCTAAACAACATGTAATGAGTAAACCAGCAACCCATTGATGACAATTTTTAGAAGGTTTTAATGGAATTAAAGAAGACATAGACGACGGCAGGGATCGAACCTGTGATAATGAAGTTGACAGGCGAGCACACAACCATCGCGCCACGGCCACCCCAGATCTGTTGGTCATATTTTTAGTGACACTAACATGCGAAATTTTGTATTCTAGCAAGATAATGCACCCTGTCACAAGTCTGATCTTATTGTGCGGTGATTTGCTAAGCACACCATTGACCTGCTTCCATGGCTTGCTCAGCCTCCAGATCTGAGGATATGGAAAGCACCTGATAACATCAAAAGAAATGCTCAAAAATATTTTAAAATTGGAATGAAACAAAATAAGTTCAGTCGAGTGCCGCAAGCTGGTTAACTCCATGCCCAAAAGGATAGGAGGAGTTATAAAAACCAAAGGTGGCAACACTAAATATTCACCATTATTACAGAATTCGGCGAATGAGCTAAAGTGACAGTTTCAATTAATTAACAAACTTTTGCTATTACTGAATCCGACAAAAGAAAGTTGAACCAATGTCGGTAACAATCCCTGCACTACCGACATTTTGTTCAACTTATCTGGTACATATTACTAAATCCACAATCCGTTCGCATTCCATACAATTTCTATCATTTTACATTCGTGCCAATTTCGTTACGAATCTGAAGTGAATTTTTAATTAAACGAAAAAAAAAAAAACAAAAATTAACAATGGAAAGCACAAAATAGTAATACAAAAGTTTATCATAATGAACGTTTAAGTGTTGATTGAACAAAAACAAATTTTAATAGAAAACAGACAGCTAATCGGAAACATTTTAGAGAAATGATGGAAATCTAAAAAAATAAAAAAAAAAAAAATAAAAAAAAAAAAAAAAAAAAAAATTTAGTTCATCCGACGACTTTCATAATTCAGTTTTACAGCCCATGCGAAAGGTCAACGGATCTAGTTAACTCACCGGGAGTAAAATTCCGCGAATTCTGTAATCGACATGATTAAATTTTCTGTAATAAAAATATATTTCTAACGTTAATGCATACCTACATCGTTTTTATTTATCTTACTTGCTTTTGAAATTATGGCAAATTTTAAGAGGTGCCTAAGGCATTTGGCCAAGGCTGTATGCATTACATATGCCGTTATTTATTTTTTTTTTCTAAGAGACCTTTTTTTATAAAAAAAAACTTCATTTAAGTACATAGTTTCAAAAAATGTGGCTTTCGAAAAAAAAATGATTTTTCAAAAACCGAATTCAACTTTTTTTGACACACCCTTATGGCTTAAGCAGTTATACACTATCTTTCATGATTACATCCTTTTGCAAATAGCGCAATGGAAAACTTTCCATTACAGCCTCGTCCACCTATCAACAGCTTATTGTGGCTGGCGATTTCCATCCATAAGAGAGAGAGAGAGGGAAAGAGAGATACGAGAGGAAAGAGGTCAAGGTTATCAGAGCACTATCAATATTTGCAAGCACCATTGAAACTAAAACATTCCACCATCAACCGAGAACAACACCGCACGGTAACTATGTACCTACCTTTTCATTTTGTTTATCCTTTAAAATCAAATAGGTTTTGAGTTTTGTGTAATCCTTCCAAACATTATGTAAATCCTTGTTAGTTGTAGCCGGCCTATTAGCAGCTGGAGGTTGAGTTGTTTGTGTTTGTGTAGCCGGTGTTATTAATCCATCAATTCCGGCCATTGTTGCAAGAGTCCTCCTTGAGGTAGGTACTCAATATACTATATACTCGTATGTATATAAATGTATCTATCGAATTTTTCCCTCACTCGCACTAATTTTGTTTTATTTCACACCAAACCAATTAAAAACAATTATATTATAGATTTTATTATCTTAATATTTATGGACGTATTTTTTTTTTCAATTTTTATCTAAAACTTTAATTTTCCCACTTTGCAATTATCTACATGAACACCTTGTATACAAATTAATGGCTATTTATACAACACAGAAAAAAAAATGAAAATTTTAATTGAAGTATTAACATTCTTATTTTTATTTTTATTATTTTTTACTTTTTTCGAATCACTAACACGAACAATTTAAAACACAAAAATCTCCCCTCTCGAAAGGAGAATGACGGGCGGCGGCGATGGCGATGGCGACGACGACGATGACGATGACGAGGAGTAGTAGGAGAAAATTAATAATAAATCTCTCGACATGGAACGAGAACACGAACTCATTAAGCAAATTAATTATTCAAATGATTTATGCTTTTTTTGTGGTTTAACGTTTTTTATCCGTTTGTTTGAATTAAAATTTAAAAATAAACGAAATATACCGTTCACGCTGACACAAAGATGATGAATAAATTTAAATATTTTTATAGCAACTTCTACACCGATTGGGTTGATTTCAATTTGTTAAGGGCGATCAAAGGAGATTTAAGACCCCAATACAAAAAAAAACGCCCACGTATAACACTTGGAATGTGTTATAAAACACACACTTGTTATATTTATTAAATTTAAAAATGTTTACACATAAATTATTTTTTTTCCCCTTTATAAATTTCTTATTTAATCAAGATAGCACAAGCTATCTATCTTTTAACCCTCTATGTATCTCTAAGATTTGTGATTTTTTTCCAATTGACACACAAGCAGGAACCTAATTCCGAAGACGATTTAATATCGCCTTTTTGTGTTTGTTGTTTTCGTATATCGGAAGGAAAAAAAAATAACAAGAAATAATGATTGCGTTTCGCACATAGAGAGTCGGATCGCGAGGCGCGTTCACAGCCTACAGCAGTTCGTAACTCACTGCTCTCAAGAGCGACTGAATACACTTGAAGCGATAAAGTCACCACAGCTGCCCGCCGCGCCTCAGCGCCTCACTGCGTCCTCCTGATGGTGCTTTGTCCCACACTTGGTCGCTGTGGCGCACACACCATCCTAAAACATGAGTTTTCCCAATCGACGACACGAGAATGAAGACGACTACGACGACGACGACGAAGGCGACGGACGGTAGCGTGCTTGCTATGACAACAAATAGAATAATAACCTATGAGATACAAAAGTATCTATCTATCTTTATGTGTGTGTTTTGGAAGAGATAAAGCTTATTTAGTACTTCGTTGTCGTAGTCGTCGTTTTTTTTTTCGATACCTTACGAACGACAATGTGACGCGGCGTCTTCGTTTCGGGATGTAGATGTTCCACTAAATAACAATTTTAAATAGGGTGAGCTATTCACCCTATAAATAGTTTTTTTAATTCTTTGTACATTTACTTAAAAAAAATTCTAATGAAACACGAAAGTTTGTACTAGTTGAAGTGCGCGGCGCTAGTTGTTTAATGTAACGACTTTGAGAGAAAAAAAAAAAAGAAAATTATACCGTCTCTCTTATTGTGATTTGAAAATAAGAAGTCTTGAAAGCCTCACGGTATACTAGAGGATGATGATGATGATGATGACGACGACCGACAACGAGCGACGTTGTGTGTTTATGTGTCGAGTTAAAGTTTTATCTTAATGCGAGACTGCAAGATTTATTATAAAATTGAATGATGGGTTTCTGTTTAGTGTTGCCATTGTGGTATTTTAAGAAGTCAGCTTTTAATAAGTTTCTTTTGTGTGTGTATGTGTTTTTTTTATTGTTACGATTTATTGCAGGAAAATATATTTTTTATTAGTACTTTATTCGTTTGGTGATAACTTCTTTGAAGATAGTAAAAACGGACTTGAGTCAGAATATACAGTTTCCCATGAAGTTACATTTAAATTTGAATAACATAAAGAACTTATTGACTTTCTGCCTATTTTATTTTAATATCAGTTGCTCTAGATCTAGATTAACGTTTTTGATAGCAACTGAAAGCTACAAAAACAATACATATGTACATAGAAAAACCAAAAACTATGATACTACTTTTACGACCTTAAGGTTTACTGGTCGAAAATTACAAAAAAAAAAAAAAACCTTAAGCCTTGTTTACTCTCATGAAACTTGGTAAAAACTTTTCACTTTATAATAAATGGAAGGGTGTTTTTATTTAGGGTGAAAGGGAAAGTCTAGAAAATGTGTCTTTAATACTGAAAAAAAAAAAAATATTTCTGACGATGGGCAGAGTTCAAAAAATTACTTTTCCATTCAGGATTAGCAATTGGGTTTCTTACTGTCATTATGTTTGTACGAATATAAAGGGTGGGCCATCTAGTGGTTTCTTTTTAAACCAGTTTATTTTGCCACTGACAGCTGTTTCCCGCTCGAAATGTTGACAGGAAGTCAGTATCATACATCCGCGGAACGAAATAATCGCTTTACGCTTGAACAACGGTGGGAAATATTGAAAAGTTATTTCCAAAGTGTGTGCTGTGTAGCCCAAACAGTGCGTTTTTTGAAAAGAATTCCTGGCCGAAATGAAACATCCACCGCGCCTGCTTTACGCAAGATTGTGCAAAAAGTTCGTGATAGAGGAATGCTTGTGGACAACACTCGTCGCACGGTGCGCACAGACGAGAATGTGGCGGTTGTAGACGAGAGTGTGAGAGTCAATTCACGAACATCAACTCGCTATCGATCTCAACACCTCAACATTTCACGATTTCTGCACAAAGATTTCGGATTATTCGCTTAGGTAACTGGTCCGATTGACTCAAAAATTGAAGGCGCATGACCATCCGTTTCGTTATCGCTTAGCAAGCAAATCAAACTTCAGACTTTGATCAAAGTTGACATTACGATGATAGCGGAGACAAAAATAGTGGGTCTCGCAATTCTGTCTGTCTGTGTCTTTTAGTAGACTACGGCTTAAAAGGCTCGGCCGATTTTCTTTAAACTTGGTAGAAAGTAGATATTTTTAATTTTTCCCCCACACTTTTTTTCTTTTAAGAACAAAAATAATGGTACCTGCCATACGATTTTTTTTGCGAAATTTCTTAAATATTTTTTTTTCTCAAAAACTGTTCCACAGATTTAAAAAAAAAAAAATAGAAAAATTTCATTTAGTTAAAGGTTCAAAAATCTCCGAAAATGGTTATAAATGGTACCCCCTTGGAACCATTTTTTCTTGTTTTTAAAACGTACGACCGATTTTGATAATTTTTTGTTTGATAAATAACTTCCCAAAAGTTTGAATATTATTGTATTTACATGTAAATCTCCAAAAAAAAATATTTTGGATTTTAAAAAAAAATGTAATTATTATTTTTCAAAACTCAATATTTCGAAAACCCCATGCTCGATTTTTTCAAACTTGACAAATAAAAGTTTCTTATCACAATCTACAAGATGTGAGAAAAACAATTTTATTTTACCTAAAAGTAACGGTACCCACCACAAAAATGTTAAAAAATAATTTTAGAAAGTAGTATTTTTTTTTCGAAAACGGCACCTACATAGAATTTTGTTAAAAAAAAAATGTCTGTTTCGCTTAATTTTTACAATTTATTACTTAATAAGAAACATATTTTTTATTTTAAACTTTATTAATAACACAAACTGTTTAAAAAACGTTACAAATTTGGAATCTGATGGGTTGTTAAAATATTAATATTTATCCAAATTTTTGATCGATCCTGTGTAGATAATAATACGCATTTAACCAATTTTCAGCATTCACATTTGTATTTTAAAAAATTCTGTCTCTTCCATTACTTGAAAATATTCATAGATGCTATAATAAGGTTTTGTTCCACATACGCCCGAGTGATCCATTCTAATTAAAGTTTATAAATCAATTCTCGTATTAAAATCCATTCAAGTTTTGACTATTTAATTGTAGAAGAGAAAACAAATTAGTTAAATTTTAAGAGCACTAGATACCAAGTGTTGGTATATAAATCTATGGCCACATTCTTAATCCCCATTTAAACGATCATTTCAGTTTCAGTTGGCTATCAGTTAAGCTTTCAGGTCCATATACCTCACGAAGGACTAAGTGCAACCCTAAGATTTTTAGCAAGCGGGAATTTTCACCAAAGCCTTAAATTTCCTACTGCAACTGAACTGGACTGAAACGAATTTACACATCAGTTTAAGTGATGACTGAACTGACAACTTTTGAGAATTTTATCAGTTTCAGTTACAGTTGGCAGTTTAACTGATAGCTATTTTTCTGATAGGTTTTTCCTTTTTATTCTGAGCATTTACAAGTTGAGTCTAAACACAAATCGAAGAAATCCAAAAAAATGATTCTGTCCGTAGCCTATTTTAAAATTTCACTCCTTATTGCAGTAGCTATTATTTTCGAAAATGAATAGATACTTAGCTATGTATATTAATTCGGTAAGATTGGTATCTAACAGTCGTTTTGTTTCTGTATTGACAATGTTCAATCCTTTTCTTGTTTTTTCTTGAAACTTCCAATCAATCTTAAAAATGATTCAAAGACTTAAAATTCGAGGAAATCGTCCTTTAGATCTTCTTGGATGTTTTCTTTTCATGGAGTAACGTACAAATGTACCTCCTACTCGTAACCTTTTAGTCCATAAATTGGCTAAAATACTTAAAACCTACACAATGGCAACTTTGTTCTCTTAGCTTGAAAACATCCTATAATTTTTTTTTGTTTTATTTTATATCTACCAAAGGACAAACCCAACAAGAAATACAAAAAAAAAAAGATGAAGAAAATATCTTGTTATTGTTAACAGAATGTGAATGAAAGGAATGCAACAAAACAAAATGAAAACCATGCGAACAACTAGACGAAGAAGAAAATAAATCTAAAGACAAATATATACGTACTACATAACCAATAAAAGGCAATGAAGTACGGATTTGCGGGGGGAAAAGGGAATGTAGTTCTGACGAAAAGGGGGTGGCTCCTACTAGAGTGGCATAGTTGGGAACAAGAAGCAGCAAAATGAAGAGGAGACACAATTTTTTGTTATTTTTTGTTTATACCAAAGATGAAAAGTTGAAATTAAAAAAAATGCATGCACGGATGTGGTTTTTGACAGAAGAAAAAAACACAGAAAGACAAGAAGAGAGACTGGAGCAATGGCATGTATGAGCAAAAAAAATAAAACACAACTGGAAAACAGGAAAATAGACCAAGAAGAAGCAAAATTAAAACAGGGAACATGACACTCGTTTATTTATTTGTGTAGTGCCCTGCTTCTGAATGACGTGTTGGCTTGCTTGTTTTACGTTTTTGATATTGGACCAGGTAAAAGGTGTTACCAGGTGATATTAAAATCAAAAATAAATTATGAATAAAGACACAAATGTATAAAGAAAATTAGACTATCAATTAAAATATGTGCAGTGTCGAGCAAAAATGAAGGTACCCTATTAAAAATCTTGTAAAATCTAAAAATTCTGTTAAATGAAAACAAGAATTGAGGAAAAAAATGTATAATTTAGTTTATTTATAATACTGCATTACTGTATTATTTGACTAACCGAAAAAAATATTGTTTATAAATAAACGCAATTTGAAAAAATGCACTTCAATTTTATCGAGAAAAAGTGTTGTAACCTTTTGTTTTCTTTTATACAGTTATTTCATTCTAAAAAGAAATAATGCAATTTAAAAATAAACCAGTTATAGCTTTGTTTATTGTGTCATAATTGATGTTTGTAAATATTTTAAATATTTGCAAATAGTTTAAAGTTAGACGAACAAAATTAATAGAAAAGAATTAACAATTGAAGAGAATAGTATTATAATAAACCATCATAAAAACGGTGAATCCTGTAAAGATATCAATGAAATTGTTAGCAGATCAAAATCAACGGTGCAGAAGGTGGTAAATCGGACCAATAACGAAAAAAGAATTGAAAATAAGCAACGATCAGGCGACCTCGTAAGCGAATTATTCAAAAAGATCCACGTAAGGCTTCGGCCACGCACTGAGCGACGAGCGACTGAGCGATTAAGCGACGAGTCGCTGAGCGACGCAAAAAAATTAAAACACATGAAATTGTATGGAGGTGGCCACGTACACTCTGAGCGATTTGTCATTGTTTTAAGCGACAGAGCGACGTCGCTCAATCGCTCAGTCGCTCGTCGCTCAGTACGCGGCTGAGGCCTAAGAGTAGTGCACAGCACATCCATTTATTTGGCACATTCTATTAGAAATGAAACCCATCGACATTGCAAGTAATTAGAACAAAACGGTGTCCGAGTGAACTGTTAGAAGATCGCTTCATAGGTCTGACTACAGCAATTGCGTAGCTCGTAAAAATACCTTGTTTTAGCGATGTCAACAAGACAAAACGAATAACTTTTGCAAATGGGTATAAAAATAAAACCACCGAATTTTCGGAAGACGTCATATTCTCAGATGAGTCCAAGTTCAACATATACGTGTCAGATGGTAGACTTAAGGTGTGGAGGAAAAAGGGAGAAGCCCTCAATCTCCAGGATACAATAAAAACTGTGAGGCATAGAGTGGTGGTGTTATAGTATGGAGGTCTATGTCATCTGGCGGTGTTGGTAATTTGGTAGATAATCATTGAGGAAATAATGAATAAAAGTGTTTACCTTAACATTTTGAAGGGAAACCTTTATGAAAGCATTGAGAAATTGGGGATCAGATACAGGTTTCATTTCCATCAAAACAATGATCTCAAGCACACCGCTCTAGATGTGATGTGGATCGCGTATAATACACCACTGTATATAAATTAATGAAACGGGAAGTCTGTTGAAACATTTTTAGTAGCCTAGAAGTGTTTATAGTTCACTGTACTTCATAACAATGGTGCCGAACTTAAGTTAATTAAGAATGATGTTTAAGCTGTTAAAGATTGAAATTATATATATAATTATATATATAGTAGAAAGTATTAGGCTATATTCCTTTAAAATTTGCGTTTTTACCTAAGCCTTTTATTAAAGTTTAAATCATAGATTACCTATTTTAAATTTTTAGTATCGTGCTACTTCATATGACTCTGACATGTCAAACAGGTCTGATTACTTAGTTTTTTGCATGAACATTTATTACTTTAGGTATGTTCAGAAGCAAATATAGCCTTAGCTCGGTTAAAAAAGAAAGAGTTAATAATATACTTTAAATTTAGCAAATTGTTAAGTAGTATCATACTAAAACCTTAATACTAGGCTGTTCAAAATTTTGCGACAGCATCTTTAAACGTTATAGTTAACACAGGGTGGGCCAAATACAAGTTTCTTTTTAAAAATGCAATAAAATGAACAAAATTAATTTTTTTCATATATTATGGCTTTTGGTAAGAGCAAACATTGCCATTAATTATGGCACATAACATCTTTCAAGTGGATGGTCGTGCGCCTTCAATTGCTGAGTCAATTGGAACTTGTGAGCGAATAATCCGAGATCTTTGTGCAGAATTCTCGTCAGGCTAGTGCGTGAAATGTTGAGCTGTTGAGATCGATAACGAGTTAATGAAGTGAATTGAGTCTCACACTCTCGGCTACAGCAGCCACATTCTCGTCTAAGCGCACCCTACGATGAGAACCCTGAGTGTTGTACACTAGCATACCAGCATACTAGCAAACTTGCGTACAGCAGGCGCGCGGTGGGTGCTTCATTTCGGCCAAAACTTCTTTTAAAAAACGCATATTTTGGACTAAACAGCACTCACTTTGGCAATAATTTTTCAATATTTCCCAAAGTTTTTCAAGCATAAAGCGACTCATTTTGTTCCGCGCAGGAAATATACTGACTTTCTGTCAAGATTTCGGACGGGAAACAGCTGTCAGTGTCAAAATAACCTATGGTTTAAAAAGATCGACCACCTTGCACACTTTCAAACAAATATTTGTTCGATTAATTTTTTTCTTTTGAAAACGGATGAATTTTTCTGAAACTTTGTTTTAAATAGAAAGGGTTTTAAAATTCTTTACACCTGACGTAAATAACAGTTTTGATCTGGCAATGCTCGTGCATCTCAAATTAGTTGGTATATTAATATCTGCATGCCATTGTTTTGCTTTCAAGCATTCTCATTATTATGGAAGATCCGAGATAGAGTTGATAACAATGAACCAAAAACAACAAAAAAAGAAAAAACAAGAGAATATATTAATTTCTTTTTTAACTTAACTGCCACTGCAGCGCATAAGCTGCAGCGAAAACAGCAAAAAGAAGAACTCATAGATGGAATGCGTGGTATAGAATTGAAACAGCAAATAAAAATAAAACATAAAAACAAGCATAAACCAATCAAGAAAAACAAAAAATAAAACACGATAAGAAGCGAGAGAGGACAACAAATAAAACACAAAAACAACAACTAAAACTAAAGAAGAAAAAAAAAATATAAAGTGAAAAGAGGATGAATCGGAAAACAAGTCATCGCACTATCGCATAAAATCAGCAAACATAAATTATTTATGGGTATTAAGCATGTTGTACCCATATTCCCCCCTCCTCAACCGGCACTGGCATCTTTCGTGGTCTCCTTTAACCGGTGCTCCTCTGTGACTAAGAGTCTGAGTAACACTCACAATTTGCTATACATTATCGAGATAAATACACACGTAAATGTTAAAGTATGGGTTTGCCTTTAGTCATAGACTTAACAAGGGGCAATCAATCCATCCATCCATCGATTTATTATTACTTAATGTGTGCGGCCATTGAACACACAAAACACAAGCACAGGGAGCAACCAACAGAAATGGGGAAATTGATATCGTAAACTAAAAAGGGAAAACAAATTGAAAATGAAAAAGTGCACGACCCGGTCGCATGAAGTTGTTCCCATTCGATTTAATAAAAATACTTGGAAGTAAGTAGTCTTAACTTCTGTAATTTCATGCCTATATGTGTAAATGGTATTTTATTTGAAATCTTTTACAAATTCTATATAGAATGTCAAATTCATTGAATGTAGTGATGGGTAGGACACGAATTTGAAATGAGTTTGTATGAGGTACTCATTTTTTGAAATGAGGTGGTACTTTGTCCCACCTCAAATGTCCCATGGTACATACCTATTTAAATGGATATTTTGAAATTCGAAATTAAACAATGCTTATTTTTTTTAATAGTATACATTTTTTCCAAAAACAGTTTTTAAAATTGCATTAAATAAAAAGGTTACAAAAATTAAATATCAATAAATATAATATATTTAATTAAATATCCTTGATACAAAACACTTTATTTTAAAATAAAACATTTAAAAACAAAATTAAAAAAGTGTTAGTTTTCAACAGAAATATGTAAAGTTTAAAATAAGTAAACATAAAAAGATATAATAAAAAACTTAACCTAAAAAAAAAGTTTAAAAGAAAAAGTGTTTTTAAATTTTATTTAAGTTATTTAAAGAAAACAAAAGCATTTAATAAAAAGATAAACACAAAAAGATATTTTTTTAACAAAAAAACAAATATGTTATCATATTCAAAATAAATTGAATCTAATAAGTTTAAAAAAATACATCATTACATTTTTGCATTTAAAAACAATATTTGTCCTATTTTCTTCCCACTCAACATTTTTCTTCTGTTAAGACCTGTTCTGATCACTTTTGATTACAGGACACTGGATTAAATACAACACTAATGACTCTTCACGTACGCAAACTCAGCACAATTGATTGATTGATTTTTTTTTTCAATTCTCATATTTGATCTTGATCTCTAAACCCTAGTCTCTTTTTTCTAACACTAAAAACAAAACAAATACAAATAAAAGGAATGCACTTGCATTTGCATATCAAAAACTAAAATTCCTACTCCTTCAAAAATTAACAAAACCTCCTACTCCAAACTGTAAAAAAAACCTCCTTTCTTTTTTAACCCTTTGATTAAATAATTTTCGATAATGCTTCATACCTATCTTCATTGTTTGTTACATTGTAGTCAGTGCAACATTCATTCATTCATAAGTCCCACTCATTACCTCTTCTCATTTTGTCTCCTCAAACAGATGCAAAAGAACTCAATTCCTCAATCTTAAATGACAAATGTCCTAGTCTGGTACAAAGTCCTAGCCTGGTACAAAGTCCCATCCTGGTACAAAGTTCCAGTCTGATACAAAAACCCAGCCTGCGACAATGTCACGAATTTTGTTTGAATGGGACGTTTGAGTAAAAAGTACTCAACAAGACAACAACTCAACTCACAACACATTCATTCATTTCATTTAAAATCCTCATCTTTCACAAACCTCATTCTATTTCCATTGGTTTGATCTTTGGTGGGTAGAGAGTTTGAGGCCTATTCCTCCTTTCATACAATTAACTACAATACAACTTCATTCTGCATCAGTCTCAGTCTTAGTATCAGGCCGATGAGTGAGATGCTCGATACGAATAGTGTTTTTTTCCATGAAAGAGTAAAGAGAAATATTTTTCGTTGCTTTTGTGGTGAGGTGTGAGGTAATACATTTTTTCGTTTTGAGGTGATGGGACATTTCAGATTGGTGTATGGGACATTTTGTATTGCCTCATGTATGAGGTACACATCACTAATTGAATGTCAGAACTAGAAATAGAGTTCATATGGTTGTGGTTGAATTGAATGGAAATTCTCTAAGTTCATGTTTAATTTATTTGTAAGAGATGTTTTACTGCCAAAAAATTGAAAATGTTTAAATTTTATAATTAAAAAATAGACAAAAATAATACGAGAAATAAGAACGCTTGGCAAAACTAGGATTTAATTATTTGAATTAATATTGATTTTTTGTTCCAGGGGACAAAATTGAACCTAGGTAGTTTTTACTGAAGTTAGTTTCTTTTTCTTTTAATAAAATGAAATAATGAAACTCAGATTTTTAATCAGTGCAATAAATTCATTTTCTTGAATTATTCGCAATTTGACGTTAAGAGATTTTATTGCTGTGAGTTTTATTATTTTTCTGTTTGCTGTTGAATTAGATTTTGGCACGACCGGATATTAGCTAAAGACACCGTTGAATCGCTCGAACAATTGATTTGTCCCGAACCAATGTACGAGACGATTTCACTACAATAGTTCAAAATAAAAATGTATGCACTTCAGCTAACGAAGACCGCTTCGTTGTCAACAATCTGCTGTGAGATTGGCTATGTCCAACTTAAGAAATTCGTACTCGTCTCCTCGATGTCAGAAATATGAGTATAACATCCATTGTGTGTTCCCTAACTGCTCCCGCAATATTGCAGAATATGCTGATTGTCAGCTGATAGTTTTCAGTGAGTTAACAGAGAGGTTGGGTTCATTGGTCATACAGTCATATAATGTAAAAAGTGGGCAAATAATGGTGCCTGTGAGTATTTAATTTATGTAGCTTATGGACTCAAAAAATATTGAACCCTTTGTCTGATATTTTCAGGTAGATTTTATTAAAATATCACACGACTTTATACTAGATACACACGAGGCAACTCTAGCAGCAGCGTGTTACAGTAACGTGTTTCGTTTGGTCACTACACACGTGGCATCTGATGCCGCAACCTCAATACTGTTGGAGCAACCGACCGAAAATAACAAAAAAAAAATTGATATTTCTGGCAACGATTGCAGCAACACAAAATCAGTGGGCAACAGAGCTACACACGTGGCAACGGTTGCTTCAACATGGCTGTGTTGCTGCAACGGTTGCCTCGTGTGTACTCGTATCTAGCATTAGAAAGTAGTTTTGATAAAACCTATTCACTGCCACGCCTATACTTTGAAATATTTCAATTTTTTTCATATTCATCGTTCAATTAAATGATATAATTAATTTCTGTTAAACCTTAGACATTTCATATATATGTATTTCTCATCATCACTCTTACCGACCCACTTGTCTTATACCTTAGAAAGCTCGCACTGTGGAATTACATAAGCTTTATAGGACTTAACACTTTTCCTTATATAATTATTATCAAAATTTAAAGTACATATATTAAATGACGTGTCGCTATTTTGGACAGCCACTTACTGCGAAGTCTACTTTTCTTTTAATTTAAACCTGCGGCACAAAACAATACGCCAAAGGTGCTACGGTCTTAAAAAAGATGAGCTTATGGATTTATAATAAATGCGAAAGACTGTTACGATTATAATCCATTTATTTATCCTCTTAATATCTAATATACAAAAATGATGTCACGTGCGTTTTAAGATTACAAGTTCTTTTTACTTCGACTGCCACTCGACTCTTCCGATGCTCAGTTTCCTCTGAACTTTACGATCACGTATACTTATCGTTTCCGTTCGTTTCTTTTCGTTCTGTCATGTTTAGTTCAGTTTTCGTTAGCTATGTTCGTGTGTGTTGTCTGTTCGTCTTACGTTAGGTTGCCACCACAATAGCTGCGTGGCCACAAGCTCTTAATATCGACATTTAGGCTAAGCGCGCACATTCAATTTTTAGTTGCGCAACTGCTTGGTTCGAGCAACTAAAAAGTGTGTGTTTTGAAACAAACTAAACGATTGCTAAAATGAGTTTGCTATTTTGTGTAACATATAATTATATGTACCTGCGCGGACATTCAACCAAATAGTTCATCCGTTTTCTATAAGCAACCCAACAGTTGTGCAACTAAAAATTGAATGTTCGCGTCTAGCCTTAGAGGTCCTTGATTGCAATTTTACATTTTAGGTGTAGCACAGATTGTATTGTTCTTTAATTTCTAACCAAGCATATTATATAAAAATTGTCATATTACTTTTACCCACCTACTTGTTTTCCTTTCACTACTTCCCAACAATTTTGTTGGTTTTATAAACAAATAATTTTTAACTATTGTTATTTAGTTACATTTTGAAAGATAATAATGAAGAAAGTCCAGAATGTTTTCAAATTTTGTAAGAATGTTGATGATATTTTCCAAAGAAATTATGTGGAAGAAAAATGCTTAAAGCATTACATTTTAATATTTTGAGTATTTCAATGTTTTTTTTTTTAAGAATTATGAGGGCAAAATTTTCAACGTATAAAACCGCCTCTACGAAAAAACAGTCGTTCAGTTTCGAGACTTTGTCTAACTTTTTCATAATTTTAAACACGTTAGACAATTTTTTTAACTAATGTGGGTTTCGCAACAGAATCTAAGCGAATTTATGTTGAACAGCCCTAAATTTGACAGATAAAGAAATCAAACACAACTACAAAAAAAAAAAAAAAAAAAAAAAGAACATAAACAACTTCTATACTTACATTTTGATTGTTTTTACGTTATTTACATTATTTAAGATGGAAATGAAGTAGATATTGCTAATTCACAAAATAAGAAGTTGATTTTATTTTTGCAAGGTGCGAATTCATACTATTCATCTAAAGTGTACATTTATTGGTACAAATTTTACTTTTAAAATATAAAGAAGGTATTTCTACTCTTAAAGTAAGTCAAGCTCTTTAACGTAAAAACTATACTTTTATGTCATTTAAAATTAAAAAAACGGCGTTTCTCATTTTATACATATTATTTAGAGTCGACTTTCATTCTAAAATTGATTTAGAGCAGGTTTTAAATGTAGAATTTTTAAATAAAAATTAAATGTAAGCCTTAAATTAAAAACTTATTGAAATGTGTTCTTTATATTAACGTCGATTTTTCTGATCAACTTACACACTCAGGTCTCTTGAGAAGAGCATTAAGAATTCTTTTAAAATATATTAAAGAACTTTTATTAGTTAAAAGAATTTTTTAACTTTTTTTTTTAAATATGAAAAATAAGACAAGGACTCGCAACTGAACTGCTACATTTACTAGAGAAATATTTAAAATGTTTGCCACTGTTATTGATATATCTTTGAAAGTCTAAATAGGTATTTGCAACTTCTGTACAATCTAATGTTACTCTTCAAAATATATTTGACAATAATCGCAATCATTGGAAACTTTTTGCTATTTTTAAGAGAATACTTCTAAGTTCTCATATTATATTAGTTAGGATTAGATATAAAAATTCTATTAAATATTTAAAAAAAATGATATCTCATACAATTAAGAAAACCAGTTGAAAAGATTTGAACAAAATTGGTTCAGGGTTTACGGAAAAGTATATCTACATAAAATTTAATATGGCCGTTTTTGCAAAAAAAAATTACATCATATTTTCGTTAAAAAAAAAAAAAAAAAAAAAAAAAAAAAAAAAAAAAAAAAAAAAAAAAAAAAAAAAAAAAAAAAAAAAAAAACATGCTGGTGTTCCCCAGGGAAGTGTTCTCGGTCCGATTCTGTTCGTACTATACACTAGCGATATTCCTCAAGAAGAAGATACCATAATAGGTACGTTTGCCGACGATACGGCTATACTTGCAACATCCGATTCAGTTGAATCTGCACCCGAGAAGCTCCAACGAGCTCTAGATAAAATTTCCGTGTGGACTAAGAAATGGCGAATTATTCTTAATGAGTCCAAATCAACACATGTTAATTTTACTTACAAAAAAATTACCAATCTGCCCACCTACATTAATTCGGTGCAAATACCATATGCTAATGAAGCAAAGTACCTAGGAATGACACTAGACGCTAAGCTTAAATGGAAAACTCACGTTAAAAAGAAACGAGATCAACTTGAAAATAAATTACGTGCAATGAATTGGCTTATTGGAAGATATTCCAAACTCAGCATCTACAATAAATTGCTTATCTATAAGCAAGTGATAAAACCAGTATGGACGTACGGTATACAACTTTGGGGTTGTACTAAACCAAGCAATAGACAAATACTACAATCTTTTCAGAGCAAAGTTCTCAGAGAAATCGTTAATGCTCCGTGGTACATTAGAAACAGTGATTTACACAGAGACTTACGATTGCCAACTGTTGAAGATGAAATAGCAGTTTTCGCTGGAAAGCTACGAACTCACTTAAATAACCATAGCAATAGAATTATTCGACAAACAATTGATGAGACAAACCTTGTGCGCCGACTTCAAAGAACGAGACCATTCGACCTAGCGCCATAAGGATTATCCGCTTTCAAATGTGGTATCCGCAGGTCCTCTCAGTGGGGAGCTTCCTGCCAAACGTGATTATAATATAATGAAATTAAAACTACTTGATAAGGTAACTTAGTTGTAGTCGCAAGAACAAAAGGGAGGTGTTTTTTAGTGAGTAAAAATCTCACACTACTATGAGTACCGGGCTCATAGTGTCTATGAAGATTCTTCACCTACCCACGAAAAAAAAAAAAAAAAATATTTTCGTTACGAGAGTTTTTATCGAAAAGTCTGAAACGCATTTAATATTTTAAATGCAAATTTAAATCAAAATCGTTAGACCCGTTTAGAGATAAGTTAAACAAAATTAAAACTTAAAGCCTGTCGGAACAAAGTTATGTGAGTTTTGGTGTGAACCAAAAATTTTAAGGCAATTTTCGACTTTATCACGTTTTTAAAGAAGCATAACACCCAGAACAGAATACAGCAAAACTTTATGAGTATATTTTTGGTTTAAATGACCCATTAGAAAATGGCTTAGAAAGCTACCAACTATTCACGTTTTCCATAAGAGAATCTATACTAAGAATGCATCCGCAGATTGAAATATGGTTATCCGCTTTTATTTAAATCCCAAATTAATTTTTTTTTACGAATACATAACATACCCTTACAGTATATTTTTGTAAGCAAAAAATAAATTTATTTTAATAAAACAAATAAAAGTAAACAGAAAAATGACAGCAGGAGACCCGCTGGTAAAAAAGGTTTAACTTAACATGACAGACAAGTGGAATGAGGTGGAGAATAAATAAGTAAGTAGATTTTTATCGCATATTAATCAAATCGACCAGCGTTTTGATTAAACAGCGCGACACACAAAACACTCAAGTATAACGCTCCGATAGCCTAAATGGTAAACAAGTATTACAAGCACAGTTGAGAGTTAGGGAGCTGGTGGCAGAAAATGTTATTGAATCGATTAGCAGAAATAAATTGCGCTAAGGTTATCCGAAAAATTAGAATACGACATATCTTTGAGCCAACAGATAATAATAAACTGCTTTCAGGGGCCCTATTTTGTATTACGAAACGAGCGGCAAGTCAACGATACTGAGGAATACGATAGTCACGACAAAGAGCGATTAATTAAAACGAAAAAGGCCTACAAAAGAGAAAAACACTTTTTTTTTGAAGCGCAACCAACTTCTCGACTATTAGGAATGTCAAAAATTGACAGAAATAAATGAAAAAAAAATATATATAAATCAGCTTAACGAAAACGAAAGTTAAACGATAGGTATATGTCAGACGTTAGAACTAACGAGTATCGTTAACATTAAACGATTCTCGTTAAACATAATCGCATTTCAACAATTATCGTTTTACAAAATACGGCCCCAGATTTTGACTTTTAGCATCTTTCAAGGGATTTTAAGGGCAATATTTTAACCTGCAAGTGTTAAGGTTTTAGTATGGAGTAATTTCTTATTCTCAATGGAATTTACTAGGTTCTTCTTAATTTTAAACACTTTTGACTAGTATTGTGCTAAGAATATATTTTTTCAAAGGCAAATAGCTTCTAAAAACATACATAAATACGAGGCCAGAAGGGCTCGTAGAGTGCCTAAATGCACCATTCATGTGTGCGTGTTACCAGGAATGGAAAGGACCTACAATTTTCTGCAGATTTCGAATGGTTAATAAACGAGCACTAAGGGGATTTGTCAATTCTTCGCAAGAGGCAGTACACCCCTGAAAAACTTTTTGCAGCGGCTCAGAATCGATCTCAAGACCTTTTGCATGACAGTCGAACGCAATAAACATTATGCCAAACTGTACTATTTTCCTCTAAATACATCTGAAATAATGACAGTTCGTACAAAAAAAATAACCAAACAGTCCTTTTTTTGAAATTTGGAAACGTCAAAGTGTCATATAAAGTTCGTACGAAACAAAAAAGCTAAAATAAGTATTCGATTATTATATATAAATCGTCCATGCATAATGTGAGAAGTACCGTTCGAATGTGTGGGTCTGTTGGAATCCCATGTCGCCAAGGTCCATATGGTTCTTTTTTAGTAATCATCTTTCCGTAGCGCTTGCCATTGACGGTGACCGCCTCACCAATGTCGTTTTCGAAAAAAATTCGGACCAATGACGCCGCCGGCCGGCCCAAAATCCACACCATCGGTATCTTTTCGAGGATGCATTATCACCTGGTGAACCTCGTGTTAGTCAATGTCATCCCATAAACGACAATTGTGCTTGTTAAGACAGTCATTCATTCAGAAATGCGCCTCGTCGCTAAAGATGATTCTTCGACCAAAATTGGGGTTCTCTTCCAAACGCTCGGCGGTTTCTCGGCAGATCTTACGTTCTGTGACGTAATAATGTTGGCTGATTTATTCCCCAATCGTTTCAAATTTGGTCTTCAAACGCCGAAAAGTCCACTGTGAAGGGTCACCACGTCTACCATAAATTGGGCGCAAAGTTTTCACTATCGAATACTGTTTTTTGTCACTAATAAAGTTTTATCATTTGGACGCGCTATTCAATCGTGTTATTTGCCATGGTGATTTGACATCAGTAACAGAATAACAAACAAAAGGTTTGGCAGATGTCACCAAAACAGCATGGTCGCCAAGTCTACCCGCGAAAATTAAAAAACCCTTAAAAAATATTTTTTTTTTTTGAGTCAACAAAATAAACTAAAAAATTTAGAGATCTTTGAGTTCTGATCAAAACTGTCCCTAATCGTTTTTCATGTCAAAAGGACATCTTTTTTAAAAAAAAACGAGTACTTGATTTAAAAATATTCAACTATCAGCTGCCACAAGCTCCCTAACTGAAAGTGAAGTGAAGTGGAATTATTTATGTATGTACTTGCTACGATCCCAGAACATGCAACCAAGAGTTCGCTAGGGTGGTTGTCAGGCAGTTAAAAACGGACTACGCTAACCTGGTTGCATTTTGTGGTTCATGGTTTAAACGACACATCGGAATGTGCGGGATCTATGGGAACACAGAACATAAAGTTAAGTTGAGGTTCTTTTGAAATTTCAACTTCGAACGTCACCCGTATAACATCATCGTGGTCTATATGCCCTGCAGACAGAAATCACTTTTTAATTAATAATGCAGTGTGGGTGCCAGGCCAGGCCAGGACTATTATTATTATCATCAGCGGACTATTAATTACTTATTTAAGTTCAAGAGAAAAAGCGTTGTAGGTTCATTTTATGGATTGCAAAACCACATTTAATCGTGTCTGTCTTTTGATATGCAAATATATTTACATTATGTAGCACTCCCAATGACGACTGAGATTAAATTATTTTCTTGGGGGGTAGACGGTCCATTGGGGAAGGGACAAAACTAATTTAAATGCACTTCAAGGAAATGAATTAATTTCTTTTGAGTCATTAAAATTTAAACGAACTAAAGATACAAACAAAAAATAAATAAAGACAAATTAAATCGCAAAATAAATATTCAGTTCAAATGATGATAATCACGACTTCTTTGGTTTTCAGGAAAAAAAACTAAAGTTAAACAAGTTAAACGAGGTCTCGAACGGAACGTGCAACTTAAGTGGAACATCGTCAATTGAAATGAAAGTGATGGGTAAAGGTTTAAGGGTAAATAGGTTACCTTTAATAAATTTGAAAAATAACTTCAATAAATATTAAGAAAATTGTCACACGGTATCTTGGAGTAATTTCTTATGTGAATTTCTTGTTCACGAACTTTAAAGGGTTTTCCAATAGGGACGGGTAAATTTTGAGGGCTCATGGCGGCCATTTTGTTTTATCTGTTATTAGTTTTCTTGTGTTTTTATTTTTCAGACACTAAATCCCGGCAGTTATAGTGGCAAATTTTTGGACGGAGTTCTGGAGCAGTTGGAACCCTCCGATTTCAAATATGAAAACCGAATTCAAATATTGTAGTATTCTTTGACAAAAATGCGACTTGTAAATGAGTTTGGACGTAAAAACGCTTACAATTGTACCCACATCAGAAGGGCTGAAAAATTTCTTACACCGATATAGAAATCCTAAGCATGTAGCAGCGTTTTTTGCGGTCTAGAGAATGTGGCCATTCCAATGAAGATCGTCATTTCGGTTTCTGCGATGCAAGTGCCATTGAAGGTCGATGGCATAAGGGGTACATTTTGCTTTAACGACAATAGAGAGTATTGAGTTTTCGAAGCATTTAATTGCTAACGATTACTTACATATACCCCATTTAACGATGCTGTAAAGATCGCAGTTGAATGAGCTTATTTTATACGTTTACCGTGGCAATTTAAAAACGAGCGCGAAAAGCTGAGGGTAGAGTCATAGGAAAACAGAGAAGTGGATTAGAAGGTTCAGACAAGAGATCATTGATAAATATGAGACGGAACGGAGCCTTAAAGAACACCAGGATTTATTTAATTAAAATCAGGCTTGAAATGGCCGAAATCCACTTGTATTGAACTGTCCAGAAGAAGTGCCTTATCCGAAGAATAAGGGTTTCATTGATACCAAATGCATGCATATTCGATAAGAGAGTTTGATGCCAAAACTCTACTAAATGCCTTAGAAGTATCAAGGGCAATAATCTGACTTTTACCAAAACAAAGTAAAAATGTGTTCCACTATTTCGGTTTTTCGAGATAGTTCCTTAGCCGATGATTGATAAACGATTAAGAAAGAAGAAATTATATGAAATAAGCCTTTAATTATTATCACTAATTTTTTTTGGAAAATTACATCAGACCAAAAACATAAATATTAAAAAAGAGCCAAGTTCTTCTTTACAAAATCCTTTGTGTAACAAGTTAGCCGTGAAAAGTACTGACATCTAAAAGTACGCCAAGTACTACTTCATGAAGGTTTAATCCTGAATATTTAAAGTAGAATAATATTTAACCAGCTACAATGTAATAGAAAAATTTTATTATTTATTGATTACTGACTAAAATTTGATGGGTTCACTGGTCAAGTTTTTAAAACCTTTCGAATTGGGCATACAAAATTGGGTCAAGTAAGCAAATTTCATCGTTTTACAGCAGTCGGAAATGCTCCATTCAACCAACACCAATTCGGAGAAAGTGGGCGGATACCACCCCCCCTGAACGGAAAACGTCAAATTTTCGATTTTTGCCTCTGCTTGCATGACAAGACCTACCATTGTGCAAAATTACAAGATTCTACGATGTCGGGAAGTGCTCCATGATCTGTCAGTCAGTCAGTTACAGTTTATGTGATTTTTGAGGCCTTACATCTCAGAAACTGCTTATGCTTATGCTAGAAAATTGAAATTTGATGAGGCGCCTGTGCCTGACTAGCTTAGCAAATATTCGGAATTTTAAGTTTCTGACTTCATTGGTACTGAAGATAGAGAGGGGTCAAAAATCGCCTGAGTTTGTGCCTGTAAAAAGGGTGTAGTACCAGAACATGGCTGGGCATTCCGTGCCCTTTGATCTATCAATATGGTGGACGTCTTTAGAAAAACGAGGGACTACCCGGTTTAAAAATTGAACTTACCAACTTGTCTACTGACTTAGGTTTTCTTAAAAGATGCAAGAAATGTTGTGTTCCTTTCTGATCTTGCTAACATAAGTCATACCTCCGCCCAAAACTTTAGTATAACTCTTATTTCTGAACTGGTGCCCCTATTACTGTTGAATAGAATACCTACAGAACAGATTCATCAAACGTAGAGAAGACACATCAATTACGGAAACTTTTATTTTTCTTGAACAAAGTCCTAACGTTATGTGTCCTTCCTTAGTGTCCTGTTCAAACGAAATAGCAAAATAGCATTGCTTCTCTCAAATAATTTCGTAAATCTTATTACGATTGTCTAGCTATGAAAGCTAATGAGTTAATGCAGTTTACCCTTGTGTCAAACTTTAGACGTACTGTCAAAATAGAATACTTTGCTCTTCCCAATTTTCACCTCTCATTGTGATGTACAAGGTTTCAACTAATACCAATGTGCATCGTCCTCTCCTATAAAATTCTCATGTCTCGATCTTTCATGTCGGGATATTATTGGGGGGTTCGTCAATTTCTCATAAGAAGAACTGTTTTGCAGTGGCCGAGAATCGAACCCAAGACCCTCTGCTTGACAATCCAACGCACTATTATGCCAAGGGGTACTGCAACATGCACAGCAATATTAAGAAGTTGATTTCAATAGAGATCTTTTCGACACCCACTTACTACTGCACACCTAAAATGTGCATCAGTAAAGATTTTAGGGGTATGTTCCCATCAAGAAGGGACAGGAATGATGATGCGATGACGATCTTTACTAATGGACTATGGTGTTGGTTCAGGAGTCTTCTCTGTGACTTTGGATATATCTAGGTCGTTAAGGCTACCAGACTTTGCTAGTGTTTTTTTTCAAGCTGAAATACTGGCTATCAGGGAAGCATGCAAAATACTCAAACAAGATCCAAGCCATAATACGGCTACTATCACAGGCAGTCAGCAATGCTGGGATGAACTTGCTAGCCTGAATATTAACCTCATTGTGACTCTTATCTGGGTTCTGATTCATAGTGGCATTGATGGGAAAGATCAGCCCTTCATATCTTATTATTCCGCTAAAAGTTATAAAGGGCAATATTCTTTCAATTAGTCTAAATTAATAAATCAAATCGTCGGTAGAGCAGTTTAACTACATAACTGCATTATATCTAGAAAATTTGTATCCCGAACACTTGACCTAATAAGCAGACCCAGGCAAGAAATAGCCAGAATCGTAGCTACCTGTAGTGGACATACTGGGCAATAGGAGAGCATGCAGCGAAGCTACGCATTCCTCACAACACTCACTGTCATAGCTGTGAGAACCAGTGGGAAAAGGAAACAGTCTTCCGTTTCCTCTACAAATGACCTGCTCTGCCATTTTTTGACAAACTTTCGGAAATGAAAATCAAAGACTTGATATCTTCTGTGCCGTGTCCTTTGTTTGACTTAGATCTTTGATGGAGATTTACGATGCGGGGGACCGGATGATCACTCAATTGGATTGGCTACTTTTTTCAGTGCCAGTCAACAAGCTGCCTAATGTAACTCTTGATTAAGAGGTATTTTTGACATAGGGTTAAATGAAAATTAATAGCAGATGGCTAGAAACATCTTTATTTTTCTGAAAGTTTTTGCTGACCTATATCTGAGTATGATCTGAAAAATTCTTCATTACGTAGTGTTTTCGACATATTCGAATCTTAATGTGGAATAAAATTCATTAATTGCTACAATCAAAGTTGTGTTTTTAGATCTGTTGAACTTTATAAATTTTATTTAAAAACAATGTAATATGCCCTTAGATCCGTGATTTATTTTATTTTTGAGTTCGGAAAAAGAAGATGGATATTTTGGTTTCCACAACTTTTCTTTTCTCATTAATTTACTTCCATATTCTACCTGCCGAGTCCTTGCGAAAAATTGATTTTTACACCAATCCCTTTTCCTTCTAAACAGGTTTCATAATTTTTTTTTTCGCACATAAATATTATTGTTGACTCGAAAACTTTTCACACAACACCTGCATCGTTTCAAGGTCAAGGTACTTATTTGAACCATTTGTTTATTGTTTTGTTTAACAATTGGTTTTTTGTATTTACAAACTTTTCCGATAAAAAGTTTTCACAAAAAAAAAAAACAAAAGCTAACATAAAAAGGACAATTTCCTTCCGTGCGAAATGTGACAAAAGTTTTAATATCCGGACACACACAACACACACAAAAAATCTGGGACATACCATTTGTGTTTGGCGCGGACGATATTTAGGTTGCGTGTATGTGATACATAAATAACGAGTTACCTGCAAATAAATATCACTTATACAACATTTTAAGGTCATTGAGAAAATCGTTAGGATATTTTGTTCGTAGCTAAAGAGGCAATTTTGTGAGAGGAATTTAAATTTTATTTTAACACGATATTGTGGGGCTGGTTTGGATTATATTTCACAAATATTTTGATTTGTTACATATTTTGCTTGAGTAGCTTCGAAATACATACTTATTTTGATAAGATTGGACGATGAGATTTTACATTTTACGGTTGACCTAGAAAGCATGTCGGCTTAACTTAAAAACAATATCAAGTGATGGATATAGTGGAATTATTATTTCAGCACTTTGTTTATAGGGCTAGTTTGGGTTCGCAAGATATGCCTGGAGAAATTTAAAAAAAAATAAATGGAGAATTGTTAAAATTTAAGAAATTCCATTTTTGAGCAAATATTCTTTGTTACTGATAGGAAGGTATCTGAGATCGATGACAATTTAAATTGATCACTTTTAAGTCCTTCTTGTAAAATTAAATAATTATCTCGTTATTATTGTTCAACATTACATTTTTGAATTTTTTTTATGATAAAATATAACAAAAAACAAGATTTATACGTTTACTTGTGCTGATATAGGAAGCAATCCAGCAATCAATAAAATGGGCGCTGGATCGCACGAAATATGAAAGACTAAAAATTTTAAAATTGAATGTTAGTAAAGAAAAAGGTTTATAACCATAAAATTCATATTTTAAATGAAAGAAACAACTCCTTTAGTCGTTGGAGCTAAAAACAGAATGTCATGTTATTTCTCAAGCAAATATTCACCCCTTTAACAAAATTCGGCGAATGAGCTAAAGTGACAGTTTCAATTAATTTCCAAAGTTTTGCTATTACTGAATCCGACTACCCTGCACCACCGACATTCTGTTCAACTTATCTGGCATTACCTTTGTATGTAAAACTTATAGTACTATCAAGACGACGAAAGATTGTGGTGACTCTTAAGTATAGGGACAGTATTTCCTAGATTTGTCTCTGGTGAATTTAATAATAAAATGTTCTCTTTTTTACTACTTGTTTTGTATCGTATCCTACTTTTCACTGTAAAATCTAGCGCTAATTTCAGCGCCACCACCAGCCTAGAGTTCGCAGTACAAAATCAAGCTCCATGATAATACTATAGGTTATATGTATGTATATACAAAGGTATTACTAAATCCGCAATCCAATCGCACTCCATACAATTTCTATCACTTTCCATTCGCGCCAATTTCGAGACGAATCTGAAGTGAATTTTTAATTAAACGAAAAAAAAATAAACAATGGAAAACACAAAAATGTAAGTCAAAAGCTTATTCACAATGAATGTTTAAGTGATTTAATTTAATTTAATAGAAAACGGACAGCTAATCGGAAACAAATTAGAGAAATGGTGGAAATGATGAAGACGCAACCAAACATAGCCAGAAATCTATATAACAAAAAAAAAATGCACACCGGTTAGGAATCGGCAATGTAGTTCATCCGGCGAATTTCATAATTCAGTTTTACAGCAGATGCAAAAGGTCAACGGATCGAGTTAACTAACCGGGAGAAAAATTCTGCGAATTCTGTAATCGACATGATTAGTTTATGCAGCAAAAACTATAAATCGCTGTAGCGGTTTAAAAACACATACAAAATTTTGAATTATTTTTAAGAAAACATTTAAGAACGGCAAGTTTAAATTTTTATTTCTGTACGTATAAAAATTAAATATCAAAATAAATACTGGCCCGTTTTTGAGATACAAAATTTTCAAATAATATTTTTTTTTGTCTCTTAAAAATTCAAAAAAAAAAAACAAATTTTTTAAATTTTGAAATCCAATGCTTTTCAGAATTTTTAGAAGCTTATCTACTCAACTAAAATCTGTTATGCCGATAGTGAGAAATTCAATTTCCGAAAAAATGGTTATTAATTAATGATGCCCCTTTTAGAACTACATATTTTTTTTTATTTTATCAAAAACGGTACAACCGCTTTTTATAATTTTTTGTATGCTAAGGCTCCCCAAATGTTTGGATAGAATTGTGTATTCAAATTTCCAAAAAAAAAATGTTTTTAAAACTCCAAAGTAAGTAAGTAAACCCCATGCTCGATTTTTTAAAAACTGAATAGTTAAAACTTTTTAATATAATCTGCCAAATGTGAGAAATTTTTTTTTTATTTTATCATAAAATAAAGGTACTCACGATACAAATGTTAAATAAAATGCACGACTGGATCGCACGAACATGCTCTTATGTAAAAGTACTTTGGAATTTAAAATATATTTTATAAATATAAAACATGGATTTAATAAAATAAAAATGTTCAAATGCATGGAATTGCCGTCTTATTTACGGAAAAGTATGAATTTACGCAAATAAAGTTTATAAATCGTTTTATTAAAGTAATTTCTTATATAAAAAATTTCTTTCAATTTTTTCTAGAACAAAATTTGGGATGCCAATTTTAAGTGCTTAGTTATATAGATTTTAGGAAATAATTTAAAAAAATAATCGTTCACACGTTTTCAAGATATTGATTTTTCAAAAAATAAATTAGATTTTTTTTTTTTGAAAAAACAAAAAAAATATTTTTTTCGAATATTTTTATATACAATATTTTAAATTTAAGAGTGAAAATTTTTAGTTAAAATCGTTACAGCCGCTAATGAGAAAGTCGAAAATCAATAAAAAAAAAAAAAAAACGGTTCTATGACAAGTACCATTATTAAAATTTTTCCCCAAATTTTTTTTTCACCAAAATATAGTCCACATCCATAATAATAACTCAATTTTTTTTTATCAAAATCGTTAGAGCCGTTTTCGAGATAAATAAGATTTTGCTATACGGGTGTATGGGGGTACCGTTAACTTTGGAGCTAAAAAAAAAAACTTTCAATTTCTCCTCTAGGGAATCACTGAAGACACTTAACTACCGGTATTGAAGAACATAGGTCTATTGGATTAGGTTGTAGGGAGAGGTACAGACATACAGACACACTGAAACATGTTTTTTGTGTACTAAATTTTCCTTAAAATTTTTATAAACAAAATTGATATGAAAATTTATAGCATTCAAAAAAATATATTTTACAACGTAATTTAAAAATTGATTCGTGTATCCTTTTTCAAGATATTGAATTTTCAAAAAAAAAATTATTATTTTTTAAAAATCCGAAAAATCGAAAAAAATTTTATGTTGTATTTTTTAAAATGCAAAGGAGCTCCTGCATACAAATTTTAGTTAAAATCGTTAGAGCCGTTGATGAGAAATTCGAAAATCAAAGAAACCGTTCTATGACAGGTACCGTTAATAACGTTTCCACCCAAAAAAATTTTTTCACCAAAATGTTGCCCATGTCAATAATATCACACCTAATTTTTTTCATCAAAATCGTTAGAGCCGTTTTTGAGATAAATAAGATTATGCATTACGGGTGTATGGGGGATACCGTTAGTTTTAGAGCTAAAAAACAAATTTTAATTTCCCCTCTAAGGAATCACCGAAGACCCTTAAGTACCGAGTTTGAAGAAAATAGGTCCAGTGGCTTAGGCTCCAGATCGAGGTACAGACATACAGACAGACGGAATTGTCGGACCCACTTTATTCATCTTCGCTATCATCGTAATGTCAACTTTGATCAAAATCTCGAGTTCGATTTTTTTTCCAAATGCAGAACTTTGCCCTATAGTACCTATATCGCAAGTAAAAATGGTTTACAAAAATGGTATTTTTCTATTAAACTTCTTCCCAGGTTGCATTCCATTTTGCTATAATTTTCTTAAATATTTTTTTATTCTTTTTCTTCAAGTTTTTTTTTTCATAACAATAAAATAATTTATTTAAAAAAAAAAAAAAAACAACAAAGAACTAATAATTGTACCTCATCACTTTCAAAACAAACTCAAAATACAATGACCTCACAATCCAATAAGGGGACCCGGTAATTTATTTTTGCCCATTCTCTGATCACGTTTTGTTGTCGTTGTCGTGTCTTAAATCATAATGCTGCCCACACAACAAATTAAATCACTTCAACCGGATAAAAGCAGATTTTATTTTTAATTTGACAAAATAATAATGATAAACGACAAAACTGAGAGTGGAATGCACTAAAGATTTTCGTTGTTGTTTTTTTTTTTTTTAATAATCAAAAGAATTAGCAACAATTTTGAACTATCATTTTGTTTGATCATCAATCAGAGTTAATTAAGAGTGTTGTTTATTTTGAGGAACGTGATCTTGTTAAAGGCCATTTGGGAATTTGAAAAAAAAAGACGATGAGACCCTGTCCAAAGCCAACTGCCCACATTTTCCATGAAAACTGAACTGTAGATATTTTAGGACGAGTTCCGAAAGTCAATGTTCAAGTGTTAAGTGGTAAGTGTTCTTTAAGCGATCTTATTAGAATAATGGTTAGTGCCTTATTCTATTCCGTATTTGAAACAACGGTCTGATAGGTAGTCTAACCCAGGCAATTGCGTATGCTGACGACCCAATAGCATACAGAACAGCTCTAAAAGTTGAGGTCATTAGAATTTTTTTGCAGTGTGAATTTGACAGGATTTTGCGATATTGTGATGACTGTAAGTTTAAAATCAACTTTCAGAAATCTGAAAATATTCTGTTTAGGGCTCCGTTGCATGGAGCCCAAGGGTTACGAGAAAGCCAGATAGTGATCGTAGGGCCACATGGACAGCCAGTAAAAGGATAGTGAAAGGAGAGTTAAAGTGTAGAAAAGGACCTTGGCATGTGGTTGCATCGGTATGCCCATTGCTTTTGGATTTCTCAATATCAAAATGGGAGGCGAAAATAAAATCAAAGGATTCTACACTCGTGTTGTGCTGCTAAAGAAAGAATCTCTATACTTGCCTACGAAAGAGTAAACTGATTTACATTCAAGGAAGCTCGTTTACTACGGTGGAATTGTTTAAATTGAGTAAAGTGATAAGACATAAGGCATGAATTTCAGCGGTGTTCGAGTGATGTTGTAGTTCTATTTTCTATCAGCCACGTTTTTTCGGTGACATCTGCCAAATTTGTTGTTGATTCTAAATCAGTATTCAACATGGCAAGATAAATGATTAAAAACAGCACGTCCAAATGATATAACTTTATTATTAATATGAACCCATTTTACGGTACACATGGTGGCCTTTGCCAATCGACTCTTCAACGTTCGATTGTCAAATTTAAGACAACGGGTTCGGTACTCAATAAGCCCATATTCGGAAACCCACGATCGGCCGAGAACATCGCCGTGGTCCGTGAAAGTATACAGCATTCACAGAGGCCGTCGGCGTCGATTCCTCGTCATCCCAAGAGCTCGGCCTTTCGCAAACTTCAACTTGGCGAGTTTTGCGTACATCCGTACAAGATACAAATAATTTAGGAGCTTAAATATAATGCCCATAGCCAACACCGTTTATTCGCTGACTGGTCGTCGAAGTGTCCTCCCCGATGGGTTTTACCTTGTCGTGCTGGGGAGGCTTAGTCTATTTCTCCGGCTATACAGCCTAGCTGGGAATTTAGACAACTAAGAAAACCCTTAGGATTATCGTTCCTAGTTCGCTGTAAGGTGAACAAAGATTAGGACTATCGTTCCTAGTTCGTTGTAGGGCGAAAAAGACTAATCGTAAATATTGGTGCAGATTGTGGTTGGCTTCGGTCAGCTATGGTCTGCACCACGGAGTTTCTACTCCATAACTTTGCTTAATTTTGTTTAAGCGCATGTTGTATTATTGGAGATATTTTTAAAATAACTTCATAATATTGATTAAATTTAAATTAATTTATTAATTTATATAGAAAAATAACCCAAATTGGGTACCTCGGGAATAATGAGATTTAATGAATTTATCCCCGATAATTAGGGCCCCCAGGGTGTAAAAGCCTTGGACTCATTATAAATTGGGTAGGCCCTCTGTAAAGAGAGCACGAGGTGGCTGTGGTTATACCAACCAAGTCACGCGGTTGGCTATTGTTACCGACAATAGTTAGATGGAAAAACACGGACCAAGGGTGATACTGCCTACACAGTACAAATTTGGAACAGTATGGAGATGCTTGCTTGTACTCTGAAGACAAGACCGTACGAAACATTGATCGGTAGCGATAGCGAGTTGGTTTGTCAAGGAATTAAGAACTTGCACCCGCTGGAAAGGAGTGGCTACCTTTCTTCCAAAGATAAAAAGCAACTGGGAC
This sequence comes from Chrysotoxum bicinctum, assembly GCA_911387755.1. NCBI lineage: Eukaryota > Metazoa > Arthropoda > Insecta > Diptera > Syrphidae > Chrysotoxum > Chrysotoxum bicinctum. The sequence continues at coordinate 70,522,548 of OU426990.1, read as the reverse complement.
TATGTCCTGGGAGCTTTGTTCAATAGCTGATAATTAAACCCGCAGTGCTTGGTAGACCAAGTAGTGAAATAAAGTCTTAGCTGACAGGTACTCACTATAAAACCTACTTTATTTCTGGGCGTCTAAGTGTTTGGATGAGAGCCCGAATTTTGTCCCGGAATTCCTGAAGTCGCAGCTCTATGGAAGTAAACCGCAATTAACCGATGCCCTTAAGGTGAACATAACACATGTCATTAGTCAAATCCACCTGGATCTTTGCGGAAGAGTAATTGAAAATTGGATCACTCAAAGCCGAGGCGAGCATTTGAACGATGTCATATTTCATATATAATGGCACTAATAGGCCTTTCAAATAAAAAAACTATTTCATTTCAACATCTACCAACCCTTCTTTGAAAAACCCTTTACATTGCAGCACAGTCAGAAGTGGAAACACATTTCTTGCACCATCGAAGAAAACCTAGCCATCTAGAAGTAGTTTTGGCGACGTTGAATATTGATCATTCCACCGAAGGTCCACTATAATGCACAAGAGGACTAAAAGTTTTTAGGTGTTTTCAGGTGTTTAAACAGGAAACAACATTGAGTTTTTGAAATATAAACTTCTTAATTGGTTTTGAGTCCCCATTGATCAATGCTGTCAAAATCTGAATTTAATGAGCTAATCATACATCATTATTGAAGTTCCCCATCCGAAGAACAGGGATGTAAATCTAGAAAGCAAAAGCTGAGAGTACTGTCATCTCCGAATCAATTCAATACACTAGACATTCCAGACAGGAGATCATAGAAAGAGAGTTGGAGATAAAACAGAGCCCTGGGGCACACCATCAATAGTTTTATGAATTTCGGACTTGAAACCATCTAATACAACCGAAAGGAACATTATTTCTAATCTAGCAAAGAAGAAGAGAACTTTATGCCAAACTCAAACAAACGGTTTTGAAATATTAGGCGCAAAAATCTTGCTTTCTCGAAAACGATAGAAAGATTTGTTTCAATGCTCTCGGCGAGATATACCTAATCTTTGCCACACATCACCAGTGGACCTATAGCACGAAATTCTCACAAGGAAGCTTATATTCTTCGAGGTATTTCTTAAACTGGTGATTTATCAGTGTTTCTGCAACTTCGAAAAGAAGGGATCTAAGTACTATTGAACGATAGTAAGAGAGGGTAAAAGATTCGCTTTTTTAGAAACAGGAAGGAAAAATGCTACTTTCCATCCATTCGGAAAGGTATCAGGATAGCTAAATAGATGGAAAATCTTACGCAGTGGTTTTAGAGATATTGGCTAGAATGCGTTTTTCTTCAGATCTTCAGCATCAGACTTCCAACCATACCCTTTTTGCACTAAGAGACCACCCACCTGTCAATGCCAAATATAAAATTTGATGAGGATAGTTTTAATGGAAATAGAGAGCAAAGAAGCACAAGCCCAGTCAATCCAGTCCCACCACCCAGTACTTAAGAAAGCAATCTACAAGCTTAAGAACAACAAATCCGCAGGCTCGGATGGTCTACCTGCGGAATCCTTTAAGTATGGAGGAGATGTCCTGATAGGGTGCATGCATCAGCTCATCAACCAAGTTTAGGAGGAGAAAAGTATGCCCGACGACTGGTCAAATAGCTCCATATGCCCAATCTACAAAAAAGGCGATCCTATGTCCTGCAAAAACTACAGAGGCATATCCCAGCTTAATGTTACCTACAAGATCCTATTCACCGTACTATGTGAGCGACTAAAACCTTTCTGCAACACTATGATCGGCACGTACCAGTGTGGCTTCAGGCCAGCTAGATCAACGATAGACCAAATATTCACATTGAGGCAAATTCTGGAAAAGACCAACAAATTTCAAGTCGAGACCCACCATCTTTTCATCGATTTCAAAGCCGCATTTATGACAGCATAAATCGCCAAGAGCTTCTATTGGGGATGTCGGAATTCGGGATCCCGCAAAAACTGATCCAGATATGCCGCATGACGTTACAAAATACGCGGTGCAACGTGCAAATGGGTAACATCTCATTCGAGCTATTCCAGACGTGCACAGGGTTCAGACAAGGAGATGCGCTATCATGTGATTTCTTCAACTTAGTCCTAGAGCAGATAGTGGGCAAGAGTGGTGGTGAGTGACACAATCTACAACAGGTTTCCCAACTGCTTGGCTATGCGGACGACATAAGCGTTTACAGCTATTGAAGAAGAGGCGAAAAGCGTTGGTCTTGAAGTTAATGAGGACAAAACAAAGCAAATGCTATCAACACGCAAAGCCTCAGCTGTCCATCGCCTAGGACAAAACGTCACTGTTGGTAGCAGTAATTTCTAGGTAGTCAAGGAGTTCAACTACCTAGGAACAAACATCAATCCCACGAACGACACCTTAGTGGAAATCCAACGAAGAATTACCCTAGCGAACCGCTGCTACTTCAGTTTGGCCAAACAAATGGGTTCAAAACTCCCTTCTTGAAAGACTAAGTGCACGCTATACAAAACCCTAATTTTACCAGTCCTACTCTACGGCGCCGAGTGCTGGACGATAAGTAAAATAAGTAAAGGAGAATTGATACTAGGCTGGGCACTTTCGAGAAAAGAAGGCGGATATTTGGTCCTATATGCGAAGAGGGTTATTGGAGGAGATGTAGTCCAAAGAGCCAAAACACGGTTACATCTAGTGAATGGACAACAACGCTCCCTGCCAAGAAAATTTTCGAATCCCAGCCCCCAGGTTCGAGAAGACGAGGAAGACCGAACCTCCGCTACAGGGACCAGGCGGTTACAGACGCAAGAGCGCTTGGTCTCGACGACTAAAGGGAGCTCGCGAGGGATCGCAACCGATGGAAGATCACATTATCTCAGGCAGAGAACCTCCATTGATCGGGAGCCGGATAAGTAAGTAAGTAGTTTTAATAGAAAAAAAAACCTGCCGGCTGGCTTAAGAGAACTCCATGAACTAAAGTTTGATGAAAAGTTTTGAATAAAGATTTCTATTATAAAAACCATCTAGTGAGAACTTTCTTTAGATTTCAGAAGTTTGCTATAGAGGCCTGTTGAAATTCTAGTCCAACTTCTGCATTATTTTGCGTTCATTGATCACAAAATGATCGATTTTAACTGTCGGTTTTGTTACGATTAAAGCTGAGTCCAACAAAATGATTGATAAGTAAGTTGGGTTTTATGTCTTAATGTTAAGTGGAAACCTATTAACTTTAAATTTAATTTAAAACATAAACCCAATAGCCTAATAATTTATTTCTATATTTAGAACCAATAACATCATTTTGAAGGGATAGAGGTGCAATTCTAACGAAAACAAGAACATAAAAAATTAAACTTTTCTTTAACTACGATGAAGTTTCATTTGGAAAGGTAAACATGAAACAAAGGATTTTATTACAATCGTTGATTAAAAAAAAAAGAAGACATTTTTGCACGGCACCACAATAAAGCACCGCGGGATATCCATTCCTGGTATAAAGCTATAAATAATGTTCCCCTTTTTCTTCTTCATTTTGTTGTTCCTTCTTTTAATGTATCAAGTTCGTTCTGCTTTGCGGTTAAATCCTAGGGTTAATCGAATTTTAATTTCACAGTAGAATCTATACGATTTGGCTTTTGTGGTATCTTCTTCATCTGGTTGCTTGTTATGCTTGTTCATCTCTAGATTAACCCAAATAAGAAAATCCCATCAAAGCAAAAGAGGTAATGAATTTGCATATTTTAATGTGAAAAGATATTAATAGGTCGTAATTTAAATGTATGAAAAAGGTTTATGCCAAAAACTTCAAACGAAAAACATAAACTTAATTAGACAAAAAAAAAAACAATATTTCTTGGGTATAATAAATTAAAAATTAAAATATTGAAGACAAATTAGATTTTGCTAAATGAGGTCGACAAAATGTTTGTATTTAAAATTTTGAGCAGATAAATAAAAGAAATATGCATTTTGTTTTTGCTTCAGGACTAACTTTCTAAGGGGAACAAGTTGAAGGACTTGGAGTAGTTGGTTTTAGGATAATGAAGCTAGCGAATTACAAAATAATGTTCAATACCAAGAAATCTTATATAAGGCATGAGAAGAGGAACCTAAGAACGGACTGAAGAGAGACTTCACTGAAAGACAAATATAACCTGAGAAAAAAGTTTGATCTGTAAAATATAAGAAAAAACATAAGAGCGTGGTTCGCCCCAGAGGTCTTGCAATCACGCTAGGATCACACAGTACACAACCCGCTAAGATGAACTCCTATCTTTAAGATGATTTATTGACCAATTTGGAATATCACAGATGAGTGGAAGTGATTAATAAAATCTTTCCTTCGGGAAAGCAAATGTAACTTCGTTGTTTCATTGCCAAAAATACAGTGACCAAAAAAAAAGCCGAAGGAAAGATTTTATTAATCACTTCCACTCATCTGTGATGAACTCCTATCACTCAATGTGTGTAATTCAATGCAAAGAGGAACAGTCTATGAAGAATCGGAACACCACCAATACAAATCGATCTAATGTTGGCGTTACAAAGCATGGACGAGTAAGTCCAAACATACTTACTTCCGAGCCGTAAGGAATTTCTGAATGAGCACGTTACTTCCCTGCTTTCAGACCAAGCGCTCTGAAGCCATCGCTGGCTGGGATTTTAGATGGAAGGTTCGGTCTTCCTTATCCATTTGCTCGAAGGGACTTTTAAGATTTATCACCCGAGCTCTTCAAATACAGAAAAGATGTGCTGGTGCTGCATGCACAACAAATATTCAAAAGGAAGCATCCCTGATGACTGGCCAATCAGCTCCATATGACACATATACCAAAAAAAGGTGATCATATGCCTTTCAAGAAGTATCAGGGCATACATCTGCATAAGAGGTCTGTTTGACAAATCGGTGACTTTAGAGATAGATGGCGCTCAGATGGCCTTAAATTTTTTCTGATATCTTCGGTTTTTTCTAGGTTTAGACAAAAAAAAAATTCGGAAAAATCTGTCAGTTATTAAATGTTTGCGTTTTAAAAGGCACTGCTTTTTGCGGGGGAAGCCAATCTTTACCATATTATCAGCCTATGGGTGTCCCTCAAGGTACTATCCTAGGTCCTTTTACATTCATTATATACATAAATGACCTTCCTAACAACCTAAAATCATCTTGTTTAATTTATGCTGATGATACGAAAATATTTAGGATAATTAAAAATTCAAATGATAATTTTGAACTGCAAAATGATCTGAGATTTTTAGAAAACTGGTGTTTTGAAAATAGTTTAACATTAAATATAAATAAATGCAAAACAATATCCTTTACTAGAAAACGTAACAACATCATCTTTCCATATACAATTAATGGGTGTATTCTTGAAAGGGTAAGCGAAATAAAAGATCTTGGCATATTTTTTGATTCGAAACTTCTTTTCTCTTCACATATAAGCTTTATTACCAAGAGAGCATTTAAAATGCTTGGTTTTATTATGAGAACTTGTAAATCTTTTCAAATGACTAAATCTTATACTACTATGTTCAATTCTCTGGTAAGACCTATAGTAGAATATGGGTCTATAATATGGAACCCCTTTTATTTGACATATTCGAAACAAGTTGAAACAGTTCAAAGAAAGTTTACAAAGTATCTTTTCTTTAAAATGAATGGTCCTCAAGTAGAATATAATGTCAGACTTCAAATGTTAATGTTTTTATCACTTGAGGAAAGAAGATTATGCGCAGATGAAATTTTTGTGTACAAAATATTACATGGTTTAATAGAAAACGCTAATATACTTGAAAAGATTTGTTTTAACGTTCCATACGCGCAATACAGACATCAACATCCTTTTTTTTATCTTAGAACACCAAGAACAAATTTATTGTTAAAATCACCGTTGTACCGAATTCAAAAAAATCATAATCAAATTTTTCATGATATCAACTTGGACGAACTTAATATTTTGAAATTTAGAGTTTCAGTTATCGATAAAACCATTTCAAATAGAATCCCAACACTTAACTAAAAGTTAGCTTCGCAAGCCTCAATTAATAAAAAAACAAAAAACAAAATATACAATATATATATGTAAAAATAATTTTTTCTATTAATTCTCGATTAAAAAAAAAAAACATTTAATTGTGTAAATTTGTAATTTTAATAGAATGTTTTATTTCACATTCAAGAATTTTTTATTTATATTCTCTTTCTACAATTGTTATATTAATTATATTATGTAAGTACTTAATAATGGTAGTAAGTAATTGGACACATGTCTGTTTACTATCATTTTAATTGAAATAAAAAAATAAAATAAAATAAAATAAAATACATTGTAGCCATTTCAAATGTAAGCGTTATTCAGATCCTACATGACCATTTGGGCATGCAAAAATAATCGATATGCGGCTCCCAGCGTTTGCCAAAAAGTGATCAAAGACAGAATCGGGTAGTAACTTCTAAACTGTGTTTGAAACTCTTTGAGCGAAATTCAAATTAATTTTTAAGACAGTTTCCAACTGTTGATGAAACCTGGATACCCGATGAACAAGCGAAACAGAGGACTTTTTCAGGCGAACATCCATCAAAAAAGGTAAAAATGGTTCGTTCGGTGCAAAAAGTAATGGCAACGATTTTCTTGGATTCCCAGGCCGTAATCTTCATTGATTACATAATTGGAAAAATAGAAAAACAGTTAAGGGAAACTACTATACTAATCAACTGTATAGATTCAACACGGAATTGGTGGATAAACCGTCTCATATTAAGAAAAACAAGTTCTATTTCATCACGACAATGCTTCAGCTCATTCGTCTTCAGTAGAAAAAGCTAAATTAGCTGAAATTCGCTATGAAATGCTCTCTCATCCAGGCTATTCTCCACACTGTGATTTTGTCCTATTTCCACATATAAAGAAATGGTATTACGGGGATTAGTATTGAGAGAGATGGAGTTGTAGAGCGACATGCAGTCAACGGAACCGGAGAGTAGTCGATGAATGAAGAGAATGTCTGATATCTCTCTTCGTTCTTCCAACGAGTTCAGATTGATTAGTTTAAGTCGATCTAGATAGGGAGGCAGAATCAGAGGATTGTTCCATGATAGACCTCGAAGAGCAAAGCGTAGGAATAGACGTTGGATGCTTTCGATTCTGGAAATATGAGTAATTTGGTAAGGGCTCCAAACTTGAGAGGCGTATTCTAGCAGTGGACGAACAAACGATATGTATAAGGACCGGGTTACATAGGGATTGGAGAATTCTTTGGACCATCTTTTGACGAAACCGAGCACTGAGTTTGCTTTGAGAATGATATCGTCTATGTGAATGAGAAAATTAAGCTCTGGGTCACATAAAATGCCAAGGTCACGAATATTATCAACTGTGGGTATGGGTTGATTATGGAGCAGGTAGAGACGGGGAGGAGATTTGATTTGATTTGATTTGATTGGCATTTGACGACATTAAGCTCCATGCAATTTTTTAGACACCAAACTGAAAAACTGTCTAGATCCTTTTGAATAAGCGAAGAGTCATGTGTTGAGGAAATGGTCTTGAAAAACTTGGTATCATCGGCGTACAGAGAGACAGAAAAATGTTTGATGACCCTATCAATATCATTAATAGCAAGAATAAACAAAAGTGGGCCGAGGTGGCTGCCTTGGGGGACACCGGAGGTAGCTAAGAAAGGGCATGAGGTGGCAGATCTAAATCGAACGCTGTAATAACGGTTTTCAAGGTAAGAAGAGATCCACTGTAACAAAGGGTGTTCAAAGCCGAGAGTGGACAATTTGAAAAGAATAAGCTTATGGGAAATTTTGTCGAAGGCCTTGCTGAAATCGGTTGAGATTACATCGACTTCGTAGCCTTTTTCTAAGGCTGAAAGGGTGACGGATACAAATTCAACAAGGTTAGTGGTTGTAGACCGGCATTTGAGAAAGCCATGTTGTGAGGGGGAGATGAGAGATTTGCAGTGGAAACTTAAGGTTTCATACAAAATACTTTCAAAGAGTGGGTATGTGTGAAAGTTTGGCAATGGGACGATAATTATTAACCGGACCCTTTTTGTGAATAGGAGTTATGAAAGATAATTTCCATATCTCAGGAAACTCTCCTGAAAATTTTTGAGAGAGGGAGAGAAAGGATGGAAGAGCATTTTTTTAGAAGTATGGCAGGGAGACCATCTGGACCAGGATTGAATCTATCTTTAAACAGATATCGATATTAGAGGATTCGAAATCATTGGGAGCTCTATAGGTGTCGTAAAAGCATATTTCGCGGCGATTGTTAACCTGCACTCCCAAATAATTGATACGACTATGTAGGATTGCTTCGCCGGATTGCTTCCAGAAAAAAAATCAAATCTTTAATTAACTGTGATTATGGAATGACCTTAATCTCCCATTCAACTTGGTGTTCCAAAAAGTTATCTACAAATTTCGCACACTAGAAGGCAAAGGGGTAAAATGTCTTGATGAATTAATCAGCGAAGTGGAGAAATAACTTGGTGTAGTGCAAACCCGAAACTTCTTTAGGCCAATAAAAGCATAAATACATGTATAATCAACCCAAAAAAATACTTAAGACGGCCAACGTTTTTAAATCAAGCAATCTAAGTTATAGCAAGCTGTTTAAGACTATTGTCCAAGTCTTATATAAGACAAACCCTTGGATATTTGATAAAAGGCACTACAAATTCTTAACGTAATCTTCGTAAAAAAGTCTTTCAAAGAATTGTTATTCCAGTTTCTGCAGAAGAGCTATTCCAGATATTCTTCAAACACGAACTTTTCTCCATAATATTAGGTAGACCCTGTCGGACAAATCCTCAAAAAGAATCTATTGTCATGAAAAGTGCTTCCCATCTTAAGTCGTTCGGACTCGGAAAATATTCAAAGTCCCTTCCATTCCTGCAACACCCATATATAGAAATGGTTGAGAATTATAAGTCACTAAGGGCCATTTGCTGATACGAAACTTAAATATTTATGTTCAACTTAAGCGCTTATGTTCTACTTTTTCCTCTACGTAAACTGTCACATAAGAGTTTATGTGGAACATAAGTACTTATGTTCCGTATCAGCAAATGGGCCTAAGTAAAGGAGCTCAATGGCAGGTAAGGAAAGATTAGGTTGAAGTGGATGTATTGGCTCATTCTGATACCAGATGGATCTAACTGCTTATTTTGATATTTGCTAAATCACTCAGATCGTTGTAGTAGAAGTCTCCGAAGTGGAATATTATGGTATGCTTTTGATATATAGCAGGAAATTAACGTAGAAAGTGAGGAACTCTTGCTCCTATCCCTTCAACCATCCACCCTCTGCAGAAATCATTTGAGTAGACGGTAAAGGCTTGCTTACCTATTAAACAGGCACTGTGTTGTTATGACACCTTTTACGGAGCTAATGTAGAATCTGGTTCAGGATATCAAACGTTGGCCATTCCATTTTTTTTACCAATCATGTGCTGATGTTGTTTTAGCGAGCTCATCAGCTTTACAGCTCCATGTAATATCCCATAGTTTAGAAGTTGGTATAGACAGAGTCCAGAGATTTAATAGCAGCTTGGCTATGTGAATCGCTGATATCACGCCAAGATAAAACTTCTTAGGTCGCTTAAAATTCCGTTTGAAAACCACTGCAATGGTTAAGAAGGCGAATTGAGAGAGAGACTTTGGGTCAAAATAAACCGACTCATATTTCAAGAATGTCTAATTCGCCCCAGTATAGATCAGGATGGGAGACTTTGTTTGGCTTTTATTTGGAAAAATAAATTTACATATGTATATATATAAATATTGTAATTACCTTGATTTCCAGACGCAGCTTTCTAAGAATAAAAAATGTCACGACTCTTGCGAAGCAGTGACAAATCCTCCAAGATTATCACTTGTCATGAAAAGTCTTCTTCATTCCTCCGCACGCAGAAATAGAATTGTTAGCCACTGCGACCAGACTTTATATAGCTAAACAGAAGCAATGACACCTCTAACATCCTATTGTGAAAAAGATCTGTAGTTTAAGCTATTTTACTTACTTTTAGGCGGGGACACAATAGATCTCTAAAGGTCGCAGTGCACTTACATATAACCCAAAACTTTTGCTCGCAAAAAAAGTATTCATTTATAGTTTCTTGGTTCTTTAAGAGCCTCAAATGTATGAATTTAGGATCTTGGACCTTGGTGTTCCCCAAGGCATAAAATACCTTAGTGCTTTGCAGATGGAGATGTGTTTCAGCTTTAGCCTATCCTTGCACAGGTGATTTCACTTCGACAATTCTAAGCTATGTACTTTGAACGTCTATTTCGAATTCATTCATTTGATTTTGGTGGGGGCAATACCCCCATTTATTATTTATTAATACAAGCTAATTCTTAATCTAACTTAGATATAGATCTAGGGTCGGGAGTTGGAAGAATGTATAAGGGGGAGTTTCAGGCAGGGTGAACTGAGGTTAAATCGACATAGTTAATGTAACGACTAATCCTCCGAATAAGTTCGTTGGAGCCATAAGAGGTACGGTGGGCAGGCAGATAGAAGAGACGAGGATTTCTTATATTACGGTAATTAGTGTTGAATAAGATGGAATTGTAGAGAGTTGTGCAGTCAACAGACCCTGAAAGTCTTCGTTCTTCCAGCGTATTCAAGTTGATTAACAGGAGTCAGTCTTGATACGGAGGTAAAATAAGAGGGTTATTCCAAGACAGACCACGAAGTGCGAAACGTAGGAAACGACGTTGAGTGCTCTCGATTCTGGATATATGAGTTTGTTGATAAGGGGACCATACTTGGCAGGCGTATTCAAGAAGCGGGCGAACAAAGGTTATGTATAAAGAACGGGTCACGTAAGGCTCAGAGAATTCTTTAGACTTACGTTTCACAAAGCCTGTTTGCTTTGAGTATAATCTTGTTAATTTGTGTGAGAAAGGTGAGTTCTCTATCACATAAAAGACCAAGGTCTGGAATGCGTTGATAATGTAGAAGGTATCGACGGGTAGTAGATCGGATGCGTTTTCGTGAAAAAGTTATTGATTGACATTTGGAAATATTTAGTTCTAAGCAATTTTTTAGGCACCAGACAGAGAAACTGTTGAGATCAAGTTGTAGGAGTGTGGCATCATGTGTGGAAAAAATGGTCTTGAAAAACTTTGTATCGTCGGCGTAGAGTGAAATATGGCAATGTTTAATGACCATTTCAATATCTTTAATAGTAAGAATAAAGAGATGTCCTAAGTGACTACCTTGTGGGACCCCGGAGGTAGCTAAGAAATCATCAGAGAAGGAAGATCTTAATCGAACTTTGTAGTAACGGGTGTTTAGGTAAGAAGAAATCCATCTTAAGAAGATAGGTTCAAGGCCGAGGGTGGACAGTTTGAAAAGAATAAGCTTATGTGAGATTTTGTAAAAGGCCTAACTGAAATCGGTTGAGACAACATCGACTTCCTTTCCGTTTTCTAAGGCTGAGAGGCTAAAGGATATGAATTCAACAAGGTTAGTCGTTGTGGACATACCTTTGTCAAAGCAGTGTTGTCTAGGGGAAATGAGAGACTTAAAGTGCTGATTTTGTGTCCCTAAAGGAAATGTTACAAAGATATTGGATATTCTTTAAATGTTGACTTGGATAGATGAGAGAGTTACAAGGCTGACATTTTTCATTCTTTCGATAATCATATTGATCTTCAGTCCAATAAATTTAGCTTTCATCTAAACCCTTGATGGATACGTTCGTAGTTTATTTCCAGCATAATTTCAGGGTACTTTACTTTTGGGTAAAGGCTTTTCAATTTTCATCGTTAACTTTGCTTGTTATTTAAAAAAAATGTACATGATTACTCAAATTACAGTTGCATTCACTCATATCGTATAAAACTAAACGAAAGGCTTAAACAGAGCATTACAAAGAAATTATTAAAAAAATTTTAATTTATTTTTATTTATTTTTCCCTTTAAGCTGATTTTTTTCCTTGTGTGTGTAAAAATACACATTATCTTTATGTGCCATTTATTCGAAATTTAATGAGCCATTTAATTAGTTCAGTTTAAGTTTCAACGAAAGGACAGCAACAACAGAAAAAAAAAACCAACAGCGATGAGGATTGAGGTATTGGCAAAGAGAATATCACTTCTGCTCCAAATAAAATAAATTAAACATACTTTATACGAAAGGCCCAATAAAATCCTTTAATATGCATCGAGTTGAATCTGGTAAATGTATTTTGTATCTTTAAATAGTTGGATGTGCATATATATTTGACCCTGTGCCCTCAACTCTCTAAAGCGCATCCTGTATGTACACAGTTGGTGCACCATGGTGAATCTCATAAATAAATCTTGACTCTGATTGAATGATAGACAATCGTTGTTTGTGTTTTTTGTTTTGTTTAAATTAAAAGTGTTGTTTAGTTGAACTACTCAGAAGTCAGAACCACAAATTATAGTATGGAATGGTAGAGTTGCAGTTTGGATTAAAAGGAAAGCAAAAGTCGTAAAGTAAAATTTGGTAGAGTTTCAACTTCTGCCGAAGTTTACAAAAATTGAAATTTAATTGGAGAAAAATGTTAAAATGCATAAAATAGCAGTATGATTTCTAAAACAAAAGTATTAATTAATACAAACCAAGTTTTGGCCCGGGTAAAGCATTCCACATTCGTGCAGTGCGGCTAAAGAAAGAATCTTTGAATTTAACAGTACGTCTGAAGTTAGGCTCAAGGGTAAACTGATGAGTATTCCCTAAAGCGCGAGTATTACGGTTGAATTGGTTAAGGGGAAGAATTAAACTGGCTATTTCACTAGAATACTGTTTATAAAAATAATGGTAAAATAATGAAAGACAAAAACATTGCGGGGGTTCTCGAGAGATTCAAATGTTTCTGTTATTGTTCTATCACTTATCATTTTAAAGCCTTTTTTAGATTCTATCCAAGAGAGTGTGTTATTGAAGCACCTGCACAAATATCCGAATTGTACTTAGATCAGAAGGAGTGAAAAATTCCTTGCAGCGTCGAAGGAAACCTAAACACTTGGAGCATTTTTGGCGACGTCGAACATGTGGTCATTCTAACGAGGGATTTATCGTGAGGTTTGATTTTCAATACGATTTTTTTGACAGATCACGCGTGATTACTAGCAAACTGCTTTGTCATTTTTGTTCAGTATAGTTTGGCAAGTCATCATTGAAAGACTCACACCACAATAGCGCCTCCAAATTATTGTTCAGCTGTATTACGAAAATCAGCCTTCTGTGAGAATTTTTTTCGTGCGGTTCGAGGATCTAATGGTGCGAATAACCAACCTACTGAAACCACTATTGCCAATACCATTCGCAAATTTGAGTCCCAGTTTACATTATTGGATGATACTCGACCGGTTAGACCACATACAGCACGTAGTGAAGAGACTATAGCAACTGTAGCTGAGAGTGTATACGCAAAGACCACGACGAATCGATTCGTCGTCGTTCTCAGCAGCTTGGCTTCTTCGACAACTTCAACAACTTGGCGTAATTTTACGTGAGGATCTCGGACTAAAAGCGTACATAATTCAACTTGTTAAGCCAGGCGACTTTAATTTGCGTCGTATTTTCGGTGAATCTGGAAAAACTCAATGAAAATCCGGTGTTTTATCGTGAAATTTTGTTCAGTGATTAAGCACATTTCTAGCTCAATGGAAGCCGTAATAAACAAAATTGCCGTATTTGGGCTGATGAGCAACCCAAAGAGTAACAAGAGCTACCATTACATCCACTAAAAACAACGGTGTGTTGTGGTTTATGGGCTGGGGGCATCATTGGTTCATATTTATTCAAAAATGAGGCAAATCAGATTGTTACCGTCAATTGTAAGCGTTATCGCGCCATGTTAACCGACTATGTGCTTCTTGAAATTCTAGCCCATGGTCTAGGTGAGCTCTGGTTTCAACAAGACGGCCGGCGCTACGAGCCATACAGCGTGTGAAACAATGGACTTGTTGAGAAATCATTGTGGTGAGCACTTAATTTCATGTTTTGTTACGGTAAATTGGAAGCACAGCTAGGGCGATATCACACCTTGGGGGTATTTTCTCTGGGGATATGTAAAGTCTCAGGTCTTCAGGTACAATTGACGCTTTGGAAGTCTCGAATTAGTCGCCCAAAATTGGACCTTCCGAATCGACCACCTCAGACGTAGTCGTGGCCAACATTTATATGATATCATTTTCAAAAAGTAAATGCCATGAATTGTTATTTTAACCGATAATAAAAATTATAAGTTCACTTTCAAATTTATGTGTTTTATTTTACATTATAAATCAAACCTCACAATGAATGATGATGATGATGCACATACCGATGATGATGCACATACCGATAACTGAAAGCTGTTCTGTTTCCTCAATGTAGGTGCCGCTCATAGATAGCAGGGGTGGGATCTATTGAGTTTTTGAAGCATTAAATTCTGCACGGTTTTTTATTCCCCAATGGGCAATGCTTTCAAGATCAGAATTTAATGAGAAGTTTCGGACAAAAGACCATTGATGAATATCAGAAAGAGAGTCGGAGACAAAACGGAGCCCTGTGGCGCACCAGCATTTATTTTATGAACTTCAGACTTAAAACCGCCCAACACAACTTGTATATTGAGCGGTTCGAAATTGAAGTTTATAATCCATATAATCTTCATGAAGAAGAGATTCATCAATACCAAATGCACGCATTTTCGATAAGATAGCTTGATGCCAAACTTTATCGAATGCTTTTCAAATATCACGCGTAATAATCTTACTTTCTCCGAAACAATGTAAAGATCTGTTTCACTCTTCGGTGAGATTTACCATCAGTACCAGTTACCAGTGTAACGATTGCTGCGAAAGCCGTATTGCCGGTCATTCAGAGGCTTTCAATTTTCGAGCTGATGGTTGATCAGCGATTCCATGACCTTGGAAATGAGGGACATAAGTGCAATTGGTCGGTAGGAGGAGGGGGAGGAAAGGTCGACTTTTTTTAGGAACAGTCTGGACAAATGCTATTTTACGTCTTCTAGGAAAGATTCCAGAACATTAAGAGCGATGAAAAAGCTTATAATTGGTTTTGTTAAAGATAAGGAACACATCTTCAACAGAATGGGTGGTATACCATCAGGACGAGCAAATTTTTAGCAGCAAAATAAGCTGCGAGTACATTTGACTTATCTGAAGAGCCAGTTATTGAGTTGTCGTTGCAGATGAGCGTTAGAACCGAAGATGAAGTTTAATTTTTTACGTTCTTCACAAATGACCAGAAATATCTACTGCCTTTGGGACATTGCAGGATTTTTGGTTTTTATTTCTGGTCATGTAAGAATTTAGTTCTTCCTATAATAAGATGGCAAGTTAAGTTGAAATCAGGTTTAAAGCAAAACTCCATAGAGAAACTTTTATACGTTTACAAAAGACTAATGCCATTTATAACAAATCGATACTAATTTGATTTATCGATAAATTTTAAGGTAATTCAGCTTAGATCTTGTAAAGTTCAAAACTACTCAAGACCAAGTAGGCTTGAAATCTGATTAATGTTGATTGTACACTGGTTTTTCTTTGGGTGTTGTTGTGCAGGGAAATAAGTCCACGGGAACTAAGTCCACTGAGGGACTAAGTTCTCACTTGAGGTGGGAAATAAGTCCACGGGAACTAAGTCCACTGATGGACTCAGTTCTCACTTAATGGGAACGAAATCCACTTTACTAAAGTGGTGTTTGTTCCCATTAAGTGAGAACTAAGTCCACTTTCTTATGGGAAATTAGTACACACTCAAAAGTATAAAGTGGGAATGAATTTCCAACAACAAAAACTTATTGATTTTATGTTGGTTATTTTCCAGATTCTTTAACTGCTAAAGAAACTTTGTATACACCCAACCTCGCACTTACCCCAAATCCTATAGTGTGCCCAAGCAGGGGGGTTGCAGGGGGGCAGCATGCCCCCCCTTACATACCTCACTGTTTATACGTGTCGTTCCCATGGCTTAACATGGGAATTTATTTCACATTCAAATGGAACTAAAACCCACAGTTTCTTGTAACGAATTTCGCACCTTGCATGGGAACAAAGACCACTTTAGTAAAGTGGATTTCGTTCCCATTAAGTGAGAACTGAGTCCATTAGTGGACTTAGTTCCCGTGGACTTATTTCCCTGCACCGTTGTTGGTTCCCATATATTTTGTTCTACAAATAGAATTTAAAACTCAATCCAAACTATATCCAATGGAAATGCTAGGTACCAAGTTTAAAGAAAATCGACCGAACCGTTTAGCCTGTAATCGTTTAGAAACAATTAAGGGACCAAATTTTGTATTGCTCCTTATTATCAAAATGTTATTCTCTTAAAATCTTGCGAAACCAATTTTACAGCTTTGAAATTATAAATTGATAATTCACACATTAAAGTTAATATTTTGAAAAGGTCTTTTACAACATGTGATGAGGTACCTAAATCAAAAACCTTCAATTTAAGATGACGATCACCAAATCAAAACTATCCAGTCACATTTGTTCAAGAACATCTAAGATATGGGACCTTTACACCTTATTAAACTCATCAGCTTAATTGAAAAGACTATTTCTATTTACAACACCAGCACTCCGACTATACAAAAGAATCTCCATTTTTAGTTTCACTCATGCATCAGAATCTGTTTCTGTTCTGTTTTTAGTGTTTATTCACGTTCTTCTTCTTTTTTTTAATCAAAAAGTAAAATCGTTACGATTAAGTATTCCTCGTACATCGATCGTTTAGCAATCAGATAAGTGAATATGCACACATTACCCAAACTCACATTCGCACATTCGAGAGGAAACTTTGGAAAATAACTTCTGAAATTAAAATCAAAGGTTTAACTTTATTTTTAAAATAAAAAAAAAATTAGAGGATTGTTTTTTTTTTTGGAATGAACTTTTAAGTGGTACAAAGTTGATTTTATATCTGATAGCAAACAATTTTGAGAAAACTTCGATGTAGGGTCTGTTGTATGTAGGGTCTGTAAACGAATCTTGAAATCTTAAAAAATTATGTTTTATCTCGAGCTTCAAAGTTCTTGATTTATAAGATGATAAACAGCTTACAATTCTCAGCCATTCATTTGTACGTTTCATGGACAGGAAAGAAGGGGACTTACAATTTTCGAATCCGAACGAATACCATGAGAATTGTTTTTCAATGAAAAGAGATACTTTCCAAAACGCATTTCCGGTTTTTAAGTAGAACCCCCAAGGGTGGACCTCCGGTACGGCAGACTAACGCACTAATCGTGAAAGTAGCTAACACTAAACCTGAAAGTGGATCTCAAGACGTGACCCAACACCCAAGTTTGGAGGAACGTCAACACGAAAATTTGCTCGATTTGGGAAATTTGCAATCCACGCGAGGTCTTTGAACACTCTGATATCATTGCCATCACCATCACCACAAACACAAACCGCTACCGATCGATGATAGCAATTTTCTGTAGACCGAAATTGAATGATGATGAACACGCATTGGAGCCGTGAACTGGTGACCGAGATCGTTCAATTTAACCTCGTAAAACTTTTTGTTGTGGGGTTTCTTTAAGCCACAGGTATATGCCAACAAACCGTAAACAACCAATGTCCTCAAAGTCAGCCTGATGAATGCGCCACTAATCGAAAATTTGACCTTTCGGATGCGCAGTCATTTAACCATAAATGTGACGGCTAAATATTTGAATTCTTTCACAACTTCTATATTGAAATAATGGAGAGTTCAAGAACGATCATTTCAAGATCTACGATTTCTGGCTCTAAAAACCATAATCTTAGACTAGATTTATAGTTTTGAGGTCCAAGGGGAAATCAACAGGTCAACACCATAAACAATAACTCTGTTAATAGATTGCCCAAACTACCACAACCACGAATATCATCTTCAATTTGATTCAAAACAACAAGTGAAAAAATTAACGGACTAAAAATTCAGCCCTGAGGCACACCGATATCATATTTAAACTGTTTGTGATTTGTTGATAACATTTTTACTATAACAATAGCTGTCGTATTTGAGAGCATCCACTAATAAATTCGAGTAATTTCACTGAAATCCCGGGGAAGTTTAACTTTAATTCAGCCGATTATTGATAAAAACGTGGAATGGTTGAAAAACTATTGAAATTTTTGATGGTTAACTTGTTTTTATTTCACACCAGAGTTGCTAAGATCCCCATAACATAAAGAGACATTGTGAAGTTGGGTGAATTGCGACTTAAACTATAAAGGGGCTTATTGAATATGAAACAAACAAATTAAAGATACATCTGTTATTTATAAGAACAGTCTTGTCAAATAAACATGGAGAATGTACAATGCGTCAACATCCGTACGTCAACGAATCGAAACTCAAGATCTGCCGAGAATATCGCAGCTGTCCGTGAGGATGTGCAGGAAAATCCAAGGCACTCCATTCCGTGCCGCACACAAGAACTCGACCTTCCGAAGCCCACAACTTGGCGAATTGAGAGTTATGATTTGGGTTGCACCCGTACAAACTTCAAACTGATCCAGGACCTCAGAGTTAACGACAACAAACAACGACGTGTGTCGCTAATTTGGCTCTCAAGCAGTTGGAAGTCATAATCAGCGCGGGATGATGCTCATTTCTGAATGAATGGGTAATTCAACAATCAAAATTGTAGAATTTATGACAACCACAATCCACACGAGATCCATTAACAATGCATCCAGAGAATGTCCATGCTTGATGTGGATTTTGGGCTGGCGGCATCATCGGTCCATGAGAATGACTTTAGCCAGGTCATCACCTTCAACGGCGAGCGGCTATCGTCGATGCTAACCTACTTATTTTGGTCCGAATTGAATGCTATGGACACCGACGACATCTGGTTTTAATCGGACAGCAGTACGTGCCACATAGCTCGTGCCGAAATGGACATATTTCACGAGCGATCTCCGCACATGGTTATCTCACGCGGAAGCGCTGAATTGGTCACCCTTAGACTTCTTTTTGGGAGTTTTCTTAAGTCACAGTTCCATGCCAATTAACTGTCACTGTACTGAAAGCAAACATAATCAATGCCGATGGTCAAATTCGGCCTCATTTATGCATCAGCGAAACATATTATGTAAAACTGAATGTTTTGGAAGCACGCTACCCAACAAAGCAGCGGTGGACATTTGAATCATGTTATATTCTATACCTAATGGCATACATGGGCCTTCGAAATAAATTAACAATTTCAATGATATCCACAGTTTGTTTAATTCAAATTGAAAGATCTGGAAATGCTTATTGGAAAAGGCGAAGAACTTTTTTTAAAACATAATTTTTCGTCATTAATGGTTGAATGTGATTTCGGGTATGTAGTCGCCGCGGCTGGCTTGTCCAAGGGGTATTCCGGAAAAAAAAATTCATAAAGTGACGAATGGACCCATTTCGATCATGATGAGCACTATGCTGCACATCAGCAATGGCTTGTTCTTCGCACACTGTACGACGGATGTTTTACGGGATGCGAATTATAGTTTAGAGCAAACGAATTGCGAAAACGAGCCCAATGTCCTCCACATTTTCCAAAATATATTTTAACAATTTGCAAACCTTGCTTAGGCATAAACATATTCATGGTGAATTGCCAAACCCAATTCACATTCAAATCTGCTTTCACAGAATACAGTGTAGCCTATTTAGAGTCATTCACCTAAAAAAAAAACACCCTTTACTTAAAGTCATTTTTGCCAAAAACGTCAACACCAGTTTATCATGTTTTAGCTATGAACCTGAAACTCAGTTTATTAATGATTACTTTTAACATTATAGGAACGAAATTTGATCAAAATCGTTAAAGCCATTTTCCAGAACAAATGAAAAGAGGCTTAAACTATTGTATGGGAGCTACCTTTTCTATAACGTGATTTGCTCTTCCTAGATAAAAACTCTGTACCAAATTTGAATAAAATCATCCTAACCATTTAGGCTCTAGCTCGACCCTCCTCGAAACCCATTTCTTTGGATTTCTGCACCAAAATGTTCAAAAACGTTTTAAAATGTTACCTCACTCGATTATCGAACATCGATCAAAGATAAAAGAATTTCACAATTTTAACCAAATACAAAATTACGAGTAGAAGTGTCAACATTTCTCATCGAAGGCGCATTATTGATGTCACACAAAATGTCACAATTGAGTTGAATTTCATCACAGAACCCGAGTTGCAGTGCAGCCCTTGACTCAGACATCATAAATTGTCAAAAAAAGACCAACAGAAAACGCAAAGAAAAACAAACACAGCCCACACGTGTTTGTTCATGAAGATAACTCACCTTAAAAATAAAACTTAAATATTTACTCTAAATTTAAAAGAACGAACAAAATATTTGAAGGCGGAAATAATTAACACATTTCGAATTTTTATAACGTCTTACATTCACATACGATAATTCCTCATCAGAATTTGATGATGAGAACCTAGAACGGCAGATGAGATACTCGTATGTGTAGGGGACACCGAGGCAAGAAGTCGACGAACAAAATATATATACAAGTTTCATTCATACGGAGGCGATTCTTCGGAATTGTTTGGCCATTGCCATGTCAATTTGCACCTCCGACTAAAAATAAACAGGTAAGATAAAAAAAAAAATAATAATCAAAAGAAAAACCCGAGAGGAATTCTTTCGATACACAGGGAATGTTGAATAAATTCTAAGCTGGTTGCCAGAAGATACTTTTTTTTGCATCTGAGTTCGTGTCCGACACAGAAGATACAATATTGTAGTTTTTTTTGTTCGTTTTTCTGTTTTGGCTCTGTGTGCTCGTGATTCGCATGTAAATGCAGATTATAGGAGGAACAAAACGCCGACTGCTACAAAAAGATTAGATTCTTTTTTTTTTGTCGTAAGCTTCTGATGGGTTTTTCATCGAATTGAGTTTGGGTAGGGTATGTTGCACGTTTTCAGTAGTTTGAAACTAATTATATGGTATGTAGGTGAGGCATGGATGCTTATAAAGAACAGGGAAAGGGAGGTTGCTGGGAAGGTTGACGTCATTTTGATAAAGAAGAACGTTGAATTTGGAATGAAGAAATGAGAAGAAATACTTTTTGAGGCATTTCATGTTATTTTCAGAAAGGCCAACCTGATTACACTGGAAAGTTGACGAATAGCAGAAACCACGAATAGGATTCGCAACTGTATGAAATTAGCTCGCGAACGAAGCATGTTGAAAACTTGTTGAAAGAAGCAAAGAGGTAGTATAAAAACCCACAGTAATGATGATGACAAATCATCCCTTTTATATTATTGCAGTCGTGAGCAGAGGTGCGTAACATCTTTTATGAACTCGATAAATGTACGAATTCCTTGAAAGAAATGTAGAAGCCATATATAAAAAAGGTTTTGTTTATGAAAATTTTCCATTTTTGACATTTCGCGGAAATCAAAAGATAACCATAACCTTAAAATAAGCAACGGATTATAATGAAATGCTTTAAATCTGTTAACAAATGCGATTTGTTTAATGTATCGTACAAAGTTATGCACAGTCGATAAGGTTTACACAATAGCCGTGTTTTTTTGGAAAAGTTATCCGTAGTACAGTAGGATTTTATATGAAAAACAAATACAACATCCGCAGTAGGAACACTGCCGATACTAAAAATAAACGTCAAATCTCTATCCGCAGCAGGATTTCACTTCTCTTTTTATCGGCAGTGATCCTACTGCGAATGTTATCGGCAGTGATCCTACTGCGGATGTTGTTATTCATATAAAATCCTACTGTACTATGGATAACTTTTCCAAAAAAACACGGCTAATGTTCTCAATGACAACAAACAAAAAATAAGCCTTGATCAAGAGTGAAAATTATGTGGGATCAAAACCATGCAATGGGGATAGATGTTGTTTTCAATATATTGCTTAAAAAGCCACCCACTTTTGTTATCAATTAAGGGCAGGAAATACTTGAGGGAAATTTGAAGATAATACTTTATCCACCCAGCTTTGGGCTGGGTATGACTTAGTACCCCTTGGTATAATGGTAAGTGCTATGGAAGTCTGGGTTTCGATTCTCAGCAGGTACAAAAATGATTTTTTCAGGGCTTAACTGCCTCTTGCCATAAAGTGACAAATCCTCCAAGAGTATCTTTTGTCATGAAACGGGTTTCTCATCTTAGCCGTTCGAATTGGTCCCCTCCATTACTGATAACACACACAACTATGGTTAAAAGCTTGAAGTCACTAAATTAAGCTCCTTACGAGCTCTTAATCTTTAATTTATTTGGCTGTATGAACGCGTTATAAATTGAAGCTTGAAATAATGAAGAAAAAACTCATCTCAGATTTTTGACGATATGCCCGGGGGATCTTTGAAACCGTGAAGCTTCATGAATGTATAATTTAAAATAATTCTAAATGATACGAGTATTATAGGTTTTAATTATAATAAAGAAAACTTAAAGAAATTCAAATAAGATGATTGTGACACAGTCTGACACAGGGAGATATGGGGCAGAGGCAGCTGCTAGTTCTTAGGACGTAATTTATGAATGGCCTCAGATAATTTATGAAAATAAGAATTACAGTCTGATGCTAAACAGATTTTTTAGGGACACCACCATATATTTCCGCTCAGTGAAGAATTAAAAGAAAATGGAGATTATTTCCACTCAACTCATGCTGGTGTACCACAAGAGTAAATCTTGGGTCCTTTACTTGTTTCCTTTTTTTTTATCACGATCCTCATCTTATATACTTTAACATGTGATATGTTTTCAGATTATTTTAAAAAAATTTGAGAACCTTACAATAAAATAACGGACTCGCAAGCAGAGTTTTTGCCCCATAAAAAGTTCCATAGAATTAGAGAGATAGGAAGAGTTACAAACCATTCTTATGGCTGCTTCATTTTGTTGCGGTACGAACCCCCCACAGCTTATAGTGTATTACATTAGAAAATGAAAAATCCAATAGTTAACAGTTTGCAAGGTGTTATCATAACGAAACTTTCTAAAGCGATTAAAACAACGGATTGTTGAAAGAAAATATTGTTTAAGCACTGAGATATGCTCGCTTAAAATTCTATCGATCATAACACCCAAGTATTTAAAACAGTTTTTCGATTTGGAAATATTTGGTATCGAAAGAAACATTAACATTAAAATAGTTATATAAACGCCCTTAGTTCACAAATAAGTGGTTGTTTCAAAATAGAATTTATTTATATTAAAAAAGAATCGGGCCAAGAACAGATCCTTGAGGAACTCCAATATGGATAATAATGGAGTTACTCATGCAGATGCCGTGATTGACTTTTTACCTCTCGTATAAAAATCCACGCATAATATAATTTATTTAAAAAAGTAAGATCAACCATATCAAAGGCATTCGTTATACCCACAGAAAGTCCTCTATAAAATCTTTGATAATTCAATCCATTAGTAACAAAAGGGCAAAAATTCAATTAGGCATCCTCAGTTGAGAGCCCAGCCCTTAAACATAAATAACTGTTTGGAACTAAGGAAATTGACGTTTTTGATAAACTAAAAATTCTACATTTGATTCTACTTCGTTTTTCAAATAGAGGCGCTACAATGGTGCCTTAAGTTCATCGGGAAATATTCCAGAGAAAATACTCAAATTTAATTTATATATCAAAATAAAATATTGATTTGCCTTTGATTCTCAAATTAGTACTGCCAAAGTCACATGTATGCTGATGATGTTTAAATTTATTTGACACATCGGATTTTCATGGTTGAGTATGAAACTCCAAAATTTAACGAATATCTGGTATGTGTGTCTTCTCAGAACTTTTGAAACAGAATTTTAATAAATGTCAGACACTATTGTGATTAATTTTGTTCTTCAACTACAGAACAACGATTCTAAATATATTTTTGAAAAACTTATATTTATTTCCCATTTTATGTCAATGAATTGAAGGCCCCTACTGTTGTCAAATATCAAAACGATATTTGACGATTATCATCAAAATGGATGAATCTGTATTATTGTTATCTAAGAGCAATTTTTTTTGATAAACTGTGAACAATATCCATAGTTAGGATCTATTGTGAATAGTTTACTAATAAATTCGATGTTATTGTTTTCGCAAATATTAGTATTCAAGTCTTCAGTCAATTGCAAGGTCTTAGTTGATACGTATTTGTTAAAGATTCGTGTTCTAATACAATACAAAATTTCAATAATACAATAATTCAATAATAGTGATTCATTTTATTCTGACTACTGTTCATTCACAGTGTTGAATGTAGATTGTCCTCTCCACCAAGCCTTTTTTGCAACAATATCTTGAAGTTAGTTTAAAAGCTGCAAACAGAAATGTCAACTAAAATATCTATTCACAATCGTTAATGTTGGCTCAATATTCAAAATTTCAAATTAGTTAATTATTATTATTAAGATTAGTTCAATTTTTGATCAATCAATTGATATTTGACAAGCGTCAGTTTAAATTGCATCCAACTTTTTTATCGTATTATAAGTCAAAACAACAGTTATTTTTGTAAACTTTGGCTTTCTCGAATGTCTTGCCTGTTTTTTGAGAAGACTAAACACCTGAACTTCTGAAACAATATTTCCCTTTAAGGCTAGTCGCGCACTGGCAACTGTGATCGAAATATGTAGTTTAATCACCAGTTGAAAGAGAACCGCGCACTGGGAACTCTTTACTCACGCTCACACTCTTTTCTCTCTTGCGCTTATAGAAAACAGCTCAACTGTTGCAAAGGCAATCGTTTAGTTTGTGTCAAAACACAAACTTTTTAGTTGCTCGAATCGAGTTGCTCTAAGTGCGCGGTGTCCCATATAAGCCCATACGTTTCATTTTAGCAACTAAACAGTTGCGAAACTAAAAATTGAATGTGCGCGCCTAGCCTAAGGCGGCAAGAAAACAAGCCACTCTTCTTAAGCGGGTTAGACTGGGTTTAAAATGTATTGTTCATGTATCTTGCAGTGATTCGAGTTGTGTAGTTTTCAATGACTCTTCCGCATAGATCCTGCTGAATTTGAGCGATTGTGGTTTATTCTAGATCTGCGACTTCGGGAAACCCCATAAGAAAAAGTCTAGCGGGGTCAAATCGCATGACCTAATTTGGGCCATAAGACGTCGTCATTGACGGTGACCGCTTTGTTTTCGAAAAAGTATACCTAAAATTTACACGAAACGATACATTTCTGAGAATCCATTGTCACCTGCTGAGTCTCGTGTGGGTTGGTGTCGTCCCATATAAGGAAAATTTTGCTTTTAACACAAACATTCATCTAAAAATGCGCCCAGTCACTAGAGATGATTTTTCGGCTTAAATCGGGGTTCACTTTGAAACGCTCCGAAGTCCAGTTAGCAAACAAACAGCGTTGTCTGTGGTCATGAATTTTAAGCTCCTGGATCAGTTGGGTCTTGTACGGATGTAGGCCCAAGTCGCGATGCAAAATTTGACAGGTTGAAGTCGGCGAAAGGCCTAGTTCTTGTGCTCGGTGTGGAATCGACCGATCTTGCATCCCTTTGTTGACCACCAAAGGTTGAAGAGTAAACTGTGAAGGGCCACCACGTCTACCGTAAAATGGGCGCAACGTTTGCACTACCTAACACTCATTTTGATAATAAAATATAAGAGTCGGTAAACATCGACCAATATTTGCGTTTAAGAAGGGTACGGCAGCATCTAACTGATGAGCCCACTGTCGCAAGCTTTCAATTGAGTTTAATCATATAGACGTGATGTTCAATCGTGCTACTTGCAATGGTGATTTGACATCAGTAACTGAATAACAAACAACAGATTTGACAGATGTCACAAAAACAACATTCCTGCCAAAATATACCCGCACCAATTGAAAAAACCGTTTACATCCTTTGATGCCACTCTAATTTGTAATATCCTAATAGGGTAAGCTACTTAAAGTCTTAAGCCCATGATATGTTTCCTATGTTTTGTCTTTCCCTAAGAGCTATGAGGGAGTCAAAATACCAAAATGACGTTAAAACTACTTTATTTTTACATTTAATTTACTATAAAAGCAATCATTTCCACCAGAGGGCATCTGAGATAGCAAAAAGGTAACATCATCATGAAGATGGCCCAAAATTAACTCGCACAAGAAATGGCGGGTCAGGACAGATTAACGTGACCGTTTCGTTATTCGATTTTTTTTTTTGTTTGTGTTTATTTTTAAATCATCAGGGCTTTTTAAATCATAGTGCCTGTCTTTGTATTATTTTGGCAATTTAAAATGTTTATTTTTAGATTAAATTTAATTATTCAAAGAATTTGTAAATTAGAAATTGAGTTACGGTCTGGTTATTGAGTTGGCAAACGTTTATCTAGTTTTTACTTGCGACTTATAGGTACTATAAGGCAAGTTATGCATTCGTAAAAAAAATCGAACTCGAGATTTTGATCAAAGTTGACATTACGATGATAGCGAAGACCAAAAAAGTGGGTCTCGCAATTCTGTCTGTCTGTCTGTCTGTCTGTCTGTCTGTCTGTCTGTCTGTCTGTCTGTCTGTCTGTCTGTCTGTCTGTCTGTCTGTCTGTCGGTTCGACTACAGCCTAAACGGCTCGGCCGATTTTCTTCAAACTTGGTAGAAATGGGTTTGAATTTTTTACCCCCGGACGTTTTTTTCTATTTTTTTTTAAGACCAAAAATAACGGTACCTGCCATACGATTTTTTTTCGAAATTTTATAAATATTTTTTTTTCTCAAAAACTGTCCCACAGAATTTTTTAAAAAAAATTCCAAAAATTTCATTTGGTAAAAACTAGCTAATGGTTGAAAAAAATTTTACAAAAAATTGTTATTTTCGGTAGCCCCCCTGGGTCAATTTTTTTTGTTTTTGATTTTCTCGAAAACGGTACAGCCGATTTTAATAATTTTTTTTATGCCAAAGCTCCTCTAAAGTTTGAATATTATTACATATTCAAATTTTCAATTTTTAATTTTTTGGATTTTTAAAAAAAAGTTCAAAAATTTTTTTTGGAATCTCAATATTTCGAAAACCCCATGCTCGATTTTTTTCAAACTTGTCAAATAAAAGTTTCTTAATATAATCTACAAGATTTGAGAAAAAAAATTTTGTTTTATTTAAAACTAACGGTACCTTCCATACAAATTTTAAAAAATGGTTTTCGAAAATCGCATTTTTCTCGAAAACGGTTCCGAGAATTTCGCTAAAATTTTTTTTCTTTTGATTAATCTTTACAATTTATAATTTAATAAAAAAAATTTTTAAATCTAGATATTACTGACTGTACCTACCATAGAACGATTTTTTCGAATTTTGAATTTCTCATTATCGACTTAACGGATTTTAATGAAATTTTTTATAAAAAAGCTCCTAAAAAGTTTAAAAAATATTGCATTTAAAAACTTAAGAAAAAATATTTTTTCAATTTTTAGAAAAAAAAGTAATTTTTTTTTTTGAAAAATTCGATATCTCAAGAACGGCTAAGTATTTTTTTTGGAAATAAGACTTTTATTCGTACAATAATAAAAACTTAAGGTTGGCGTACCAAAATTTTTTCTTAAAAATGTTTTAAAAATTTTGTACATAAAAGCTTATTTTTTTAAGGAACCACTACAAAGACTTATAATTTTTGTTCCTGCATAAATTCATATTTGCATATCATTCTGTTTTTATCTCTTACTACTTAAAGAATTAAAAAAAATTCATTTTATCCTTATGAACAGTTTTCTTTAATAACATTCGTTTTTAAAATTCCTAGTCTATTACATAGGAGCAAGTTCGTGCGACCCAGTCGTGCATTTTATTTTTTATCTTAAGCCGTCTGACGACGACTGTACGTCCCCTGAGGGCATTCTAAGACTTTTTGAAGACCGAGACGTAGAGAGGGAGTGGTGAATGGAAGTGAAATACCAGACGCAGGTCGTTGTTTCAATAAATTGACGTCTTAGAAACGTGTTCGATGTATTATGATTTTTTTTTAATTTTTATTATTTTGCTGCCAGCGATCGTTAAACTTTTTATTTGTATTTCATTTATTTTAAGGTTTTTGCCTTATTTGCTTCTGTCATTAAGATAATGATAAATGGAGCGATTGTTGAGTGAGATAGCTGAAAATACGTTTGTAATTTTTTATAGCACGATACCGTTTCGAATTGGTTTAACCTATACATGAAAAGACAGACAGACAGTCAGACAGACAGATAGGCAGGTTTTAAAATTAAATTTGACTTTTAAATCCAGGTAAATTGAACATTTCAGATAGATAAATATAGAAATGTGGTTATGGATATGCGTTGTGTAGATATTTTTGTGTTATGCGGTTGGCCGTGAAATACTTTGCATTTCTATGGATTTTGTGTTTATTGCGAGTAATTTAAAAAAACGGGCTTTTGTTGAAAGGCGAGAGACAATTGAATAATAATAAAATTTTAATATACTTATCGTTGATTGTAGATTGAATGGATTAATTATGCAGATTAACATACCTGAAATAAAAGAGAAAAAAAAAATTATTATAAATGAGTTCAATGGTGAAAAATAAATTAATGAATTAAGAATTAACAAGTTTTAAGCAGATACATTTTATAAAAAAATATTTCGGTAGTTTAGCTGGTCACTACGTTTCCACGAGACAGCGTTCATGTTTAAAGATGCAATATTATCAACGGAATGGAAATTTTTTTGCCTAACTTAATTAAAGGTGTAAGTTGAGAAGAGAATTCTTGGGACCACTTTGGCTGTTAAGAGGTTATCTCAATGAGAGATTTATTGAGTAAAAGCAGGAGCAAATAGTGCAGAAAATCAAGGCTGTAATACTTGCTCATATTCAAAGAAAAAAGTGCTTGACCAAAATCTACGGGACAAAATACTAAAGTCTTCAAGGTAGAATAAGCTGTTGTTCATTTGTTCGTCGGTTCCAAAACACGAAGTAATACTGCTTGGGTAAACATATACATACATATTATACCAAATCCATGGGCAGGAGCTAAAGTCATCTTTAGTTCCTATAACTGGGAAAAAAGATACAACACATTCTATGCTATTTAGTGCAATAAGTATAACACTTTTTTTACTCAACACTTTGGAGAAAATCAAAAGTATCAATAGAAATGCCTCTTCGCCACCTTTTACATTATTTTACATTTCTTATAGGACGGGTAGATCTACAGGGACCGCATTTTTCGAGCATAAACGATATTGGACAAATGGCTTTTGATATTAAAGCAACAGCCTTATTCTCTTTCTTAGACAGTGAAGGTGCGTTTGATAACATATTTCATGAACACTTCTGATGAGCTGACATAAAAAGCTCGTCATAAAAAGAAAATGTCCTTAAAGCGTAGTTTGCTAAGAATTTGACTTTACCACGCGCATAGTTATGACTCCCTGAAGTACTAAAAACCTTATATGCTTTTATGGGATAAATCACCTGGTGCACGAGTAGATATAGTGTTTTATCAGGCCTTTTACCGACAGAAATATACTTTCCGGCCACTTGAGTAGCACTTCTGTCTTGATTCGAAGCAAGCAGTCTTAGATGTAGCACCGTACGAATACCCTGAAACCTAGCTTCCGCCAATACCTTCCACCTTCAGGTTGTTATTCGTCATCAAACACGACTATGGGTTCCATTCGAGGAATCCATTCGAGGATTCCATTCGAAAGATTGCTTCGCGAAGTTATTCTCGGACTTCCTCAATTGTGTTTTCAATTTTTGCTGGCTAGTTCTATTCCACAAGTTGACATTGGACGTGATTTGTGGATAGCGGATATTTGAAATGTACCGCAGACATCGGGTAAGGAAAACCTTTAGCTTGCTTAAGATGTAAGCAGAGCACTTCCATGTTGCACAGACGTATAAAAGCACCGATTAGAATCAAAGAGTCTCAACTTGGTGCGTAGTGATATTCGCCCAAGAAATAGGATTTCAAATGCCCAGCGGGCATTTAAAATTCAGGTTTATTTCACAACCAATTGCTACAAAACTGCTTGATCTCCTCGAAGTTCATCGGCCCTGTTGAAATCTTTTTGTTGAAACAGGATAGGTGAAAGAACATAGTCTTGCCTGACTCCTTCATGCACCTCGAAAGAATCGGAAAGCTGTGAATTGTGCTTGTGTCTTTGTAGGACTGTTTAATGATCTTAACTGTCTTCGTAGAGATGACCCTCGCAATCGGAGACCTTCATATTCAAGATTAAACGGACCGAAACCCCCTTCGAAGTCAATAAACATGCGGTGGAGCGGTGATTTAAAATCGGACGATTGCTCAAGCATAATTCGGAGGGTGTTAATGTGACCGAAACAGGATCGACCACGATTAAAGCTAGCTTGGTACATCTTGAGCGTAGAATCGATCCTGGGCTTTATCTTTTCAAGAACTATAGTTATCATTAACTTCGGGAGCACGGACAAAACGGTGATATAACGCTAGTTGTAAAACCTCTTCTGGTAAAATATCTTTGATAAGTCAACGGCCTTGGCTCTGATGAAAGCATCGCTTCCCATCGATCAGCGAAATCAAGCATTGTTGCGCGCAGTTAGTACTTGGATGGGGGACCGTTCAAATACAAACCGTGTGCTGTTGACATGTGTTTCTTCTGTTGTTCTTTCTTTCTGTATGTCTCTCTCTGTTGTATTGTATAAGCCGATGGTATGAGTTACCAGTGCTTACAGTGTCTCTATTTCGTAGATTTATCTACGGAGTAGTGGAATATGTAATGTAATGTAATGTAATGTAATATCTTTGATAACTTCCTTTCAGACACTGGGATAGCATCGACTAATGGTTTCAAAATCTGCTTTTACGAAATCTGTGGGTATGCCGTCAAGTCCAGCTGCTTTGTTAGACTTTAGAAGGTGAATCGTGGCTCTTATTTCTCTACTTGTTGGAGGACTGGTGTTAATACCCCTGGAAGACCTGCACATTTTCATCCTGGACATCGTTGATCAGTGCAAAAAGTAATCCTTCCACCCTCACAGCCGATCTTCTATAGTCACCAACAGGTTGCTGCGCAATTTTATAGTAGATGAACTGCTAGAGAGTCTGACTTCTAAGGGCACACGGTTTTGATGATGACATTGATGACAGCCTTAGGGAAATTTGAAGAAACTCTGTTTGATATAATTCAAAGAGGACGGACAATTTCCAGGAAGTGGAAGCAGGATTAAATATCAAGCCTTCGAAGACAACATCATTCCTGTTACGTATTGGGTAAGCTTATGAAATAATCGATACCGAAGTAAAAAAATATCTAGGAATAAAGTTAGATAACACACTTCTATGTAATACACATGTCGAAATAACTATATCGGGAAAGCTACAACACAGCTCTCATGATATGTGAGAGACTTGCCAGCAAATCATTAAGTTCAAACCAATGCTTTACTGGAGAAATTAGAACTTATCCTACTACATCCTAATCTCTCTACAGGTGGTAATAGAAAGTGCAGTTAAGGGAGTCACTCTAAAATTCGTCAGGGAATGTACTGGGAGAGATAAATGCATAAGGCTTAGGGAAAAGCATTCCTATTCGAAGTCTACAGTAACAAGTCTACTTGACATCCCAAGGATGGAATGATTAAAAGATACAACTGCGAAAAAACCTTCAGAGCGAAGTTAAGTAGCAAGAAAAGTGGGTAGGCGAAACAGTATCCTTTGCTATCAATGTTAATGCCATAAAATGTATTATTGATGGGTGAAGACCGTCTCAAGGAACAGGAGCAGATATTTGTGGGTCCAGAAAAACCAGAATGAAATCTGGAAAGGATGTATGGTAACCAAAACATTGCCATCATGTGTTAAAGGAAGGTTAAACGACCTCGGCCAGAATAATAATTTCACAATTTATTCGGTACCGGGACACGTACGTAGGTGCCATGGGAATTGAAAAGGCAGACTATATGGCAAAAAAGAAAGAAGGTCAAGAGGTTAAAAATATGGACACAACTACTCGTACCAAAACTTAGGCAGGCCAAGCTGTTTCTTAGGAGCTTTAATCGAGAACGCTTTACAGGAGGAGACACACCTTGAATTGAATTGAATTAATTGGAATATAAATATACTTCGACCTAAAGATCTATTGTGTCCCCCATCTAGAACTGGATGAGGTTAGCTCATTATTACAGTTCTTCCTCCAAGTTTGTTCTTTTGAGGAATCGAAGTATTTGAAGTATTCTAAGGGAGGATAATTCATAATGTGGTGCTTGCCCAGATACCTATACCTTTGATGCACGAGTGCATCACGTTTCCCCAGTATGTGGTCAGGTGTCTCTTCGTGAGTGTTGCAGAGTCTGCAAAATGCGTTGTTCACTAGGCCAAAGATGCTGAGGTGTCTTCTCAATTTGCAGTGGCCTGTGAGAAGTCCTGTGATTTTCCTGACGTTGTTCCTACTTAAGCTGATGCAGATTAGAAAAACATCTCGGTTGTAGTCCCCGAGTAGAAGTTTTGCCTGCCTCAGCTTAGGGAGTTCTTTTCAGATTTTTGATCTTTTTGCCTTCTCCTATTCCGAAGTAGGGCTCTGGCCCTGTAAGGGGTGTCGATGCACCAGTCCCTTCGACTGTTCTCGATCCATCAGTGTACCATTTGATAGCATTTTCTTTAAGACTGTAGTTTACTGTTTCGCCTAGCCAGTCTTTGCAACTTAACTCCGTCAAGAAGGTTTGTTACTACGGACCTGAGTATTTAGTCTTTTTCCCCGTTTCTAATAATTTTACGAGTCCCAGTACCCTCCTTGGCAAACCTCATTATGGCTCCCTTAGCAACATTTTCAATAGCCACCTGTAGTGGGAAATGGAAACGCTGCTGAAGGGCGGGACACACCTAAGTAATTTTCGTCAGGTGACCAGTGCAACACATGAGGAAACACCGGACCATATGTAAGGTAGATTTGATGGCCTCGGGTATCAAAGAAATAGATAATTGGGACGCCACCCCATATCTTTAAGTTCCTCAAAAAAACAAATCCGGAGGAGCGATCTTATGCAGCTCTAGACAATAATCTTAAAGGACGAGGTGCACTAAAACCTCAAAATAATTCATTCAAGCATTTGATAGAATTTGGCACACAACTCTTCTATAAAAAAAAAGCTTGCATTTCGTATCTTTGAATAATTAATTACCATTCTTGACGGTTTTAAATCCGAAACTTCCACAGCGATGTGCCTCAAGGCTCCTTATTGTCTCCGATATTTTTCCTTATCTCTTGAAGTTTCTAATCCACTTCAATGTTTTGCTAAGGACCCCCCAGAGCACATTTCAGAAAACTTGAGTGCAGCACTCATTTTTGGGCAGGTGCTTCATTATCAATTTGAAAGTATGTTTAGAACTGAGAACCTTCAAACTTATAACAGACACATCTATCATGGAAACGTTATTTCCCTTGAATACCGTGCGTCTACTGTCTTTCATTCTTTTGTTCCTTTTTTTAACAACAGTCCCTAAAGAAAATAGCCATTGGGATTCCTCTCCTCAAACAATTCAGCCATATTACACCTCTAACTATAAATGCCTCATCATTTCACTCTGAGTGAAACTTGAAATATATAGGCAAATATGGGGGTTCTTTCTTTAGCCGGACTAGTCGAATGTAGAATACTTCGATTTAATCCATCTTATTAGGTCTGCGCCTTGAAGTTCAATGCTCTTCTGACTTGGAATTTCTAACTCTGATTGTACTCGTATGTTACATCCAAATCGGGGGTTTTCACCGCGCGCTCTTAGAATTTGAGATTGATCGGTTCAACCTGGGGAAATTAAAGTTTCATGTGACTATCGAATTTTGATTGTCACAAATGTCCCCAGGTTCAACAGCTCATTCTATCAAACAAACAAAAATAGTATTAATGTTGTGTAAGTTCTTTTTTTATTACCAGTGTATTTCTTACTCAAAAGACAAAGATTAAAATCCAATCTTCTTCCCGTTTATTTAGCAACAGCAAAACAAAACACAATTTTCATAGGCAGACGTTATGTTTGTTTCTATAGTTATTACAAAGAGCCGAAGAGAAGCTCCGAGTTTCCACGGCCAAATAAATCGTGTTATTAGGCATCACGCCGCCGAGCAATCTCCATCGCCACTAAACCCTTCTTCTCCAACGGGCACCGCCGCCGCCGCCACCGCTGCTGCCTCCAAAAACGATGCCCATGAGATATGAGAGGAGTTTTTGCACCTCGGCCGACTTGGTCGCATTAATATTTATCTTCGTTTCGTTATTCATCGACCATGGAATTCATTCTCTTCCCGATATTGGTATAACTAGGCTTATCTGTGTGTGTAGGGCTTTTTGTTTATTTTTATTTAAGTCATTTGGTATTCACACTTTTAGATTTTGTACAAACTACGTATCGTTTGGATTGCCCTTTTTATATATGTAGTTCAGTCTTCTGTAACTTGAAACTTTATGTAACTATACTATCTGACTCTTAGGTTGAGTTGGGCTTCGGTGGGGGTTGGTTATATAAAGTATTGTGCATGTGGAACGAAAGACTGGAAAATCCAATTAAAATAGAGGAAACTCTTCTACTGGTGGCTATTGAACGTTTTTTCCTACCACCCAAGCACATAGTTGTGCGTTGTGAGTAAGATCCTTTAGTTTTTTAAACAGGGTTGCCAGCAGATCTTACTGAAGTCGGCAGAGAAAAAATTATTTCATGCATCTTCCACATGTAAACCTCATACGTTCGATTTACGTTTTGGACAAGTCTTGGTAAAATCATAAACTGCAAGACCAATTTTAATCCTCTGCTGAAGTCGATGGTTTCCATAGAGTTTTCTATATTGACGAAGCATTCAGTATTCTCCAACGTGATGCTGATATGACCTATAAATAATTTGGCATGGATTCCAAAACAAGATAAGTGCAAGGGATCTGTAATTCTTTCTCTTTAACACCCTCGAATGAGGCTTTGGAATCTGTAAAAAGGTGGTGGAATCGATATTAAATTTTCTTCTCTTGCACTATGAAGATTCGGTTGACGGTAGATCTTTTAGGCCTATGCGATGCTCGACTTGAAAATCCTGAATAAGGCCAACGAATTGCAGATCGAGACTCATCATTTTTTTGTAGACTTCCAAGCACGGGATCCTGATCCGGGAAAACTGATCCAACTATGTCGCTTGAGTCTGGATTATACCCGGTTTAATGTGCAACTAGTCCAAACATGTACAAGATTTCGGCAAGGAGGTGGGCTTTTACGTGAATTCTTTAATCTCGTTCTCGAGCAGGTAATTCGCAGTGAACAATTGATATACAAGTACAAGCGATAATCTGTCCAACAACTTCGGATGAGTTGAGAAATTCATCTTTATCGGAGTAAATATTAACTTGACGAAAGGTACTTTAGTGAAGATCCAAAGAAGAATCACCTCAAAAAACCGCTGCTACTGGCGAAACCAATTACTTCAAAAGTTTTCATGAATAAGATTTACATTTTAAACAAAACTATCAGTTCGGCTTTACAGCAAGGAGCAGGCCGAGGGAGGGCTGATACTTTGCTCTTTCGAAATAAAAGTTCTTCGATGGGTATTTGGCGAGGATGACAAATAAATAGAAGCTGTAACAAGATGTACGAGTTGTTGTCCAAAAAGCCAAAAAAAGATGACTTTTTTGGCTAGGCTATAAAATATCGAAAAAATGGACCAGCTAGAGTAAAGAGACTCTTTCAATCTCAGCTTCCAGGTTCAAGGCAGGAAGAATAACCGAACCATTGGTTTAAAAACGAAGCTATCGCGAATGCAAAAGGGCTTGTTCTAGATGACTGGAGGCAGCATGCTCAGGATCGTAGAGGATGGAAATTCGCTTGTCTTAAGGTGGGAAGAATAAACCGAACCATTGGTTTGAAAACGAAGCTATTGCGAGTGCCAAAGCGCTTGGTTTAGATGACTGGTAGCAGCAAGCTCCTAATCGTAGAGAATGGAAATTAGCTTGTCTCGAGGTGGGAAGAATAAACCGAACCACTAGTTTGTAAACGAAGCTATCGCGAATGCCAAAGCACTTGGTTTAGATGACTGGAAGCAGCGAGTTCAAGATCGTAAAGGATGCAAATTCGCTTGTGGCAAGCAAGGACTTTGAATAAATCAGGAGTCCTCTAAGTGAGTATGAATAACTGTACAAGATTGTATTTTATATTTTTTGTCACACTTGGCAATCGATTCCCAGCCATTGGCACCTTAAAAACTTGAAGAATAAATGACAAATCATTAAAGAGAGTCTCTGCCATTAAAAAGTGCCTGTCAACTTATGGAAAACCTACATGATGGGTCATTGAGGGCCAATGAGATGGTCGATGAGATGTTTCTCCAATGGTTGTGCTGCATCTGTACGATGGCTGTAGATGATGGATGAAGACGCTGTCGTCGCTGCTCCAATGTATTAACTATTAGTAGTGCGCCGTGTGTGGATTCATACCGCCACACTGGTCCACTATCTTTTGATATGGGGGACGAAAAAACGACATCAACTCAATCCCTGGCCATCGAACTACGTCACTCAAAAGCCATCCGACGATATTCACCCATTTGCACGAAGGCCCATTATAGTTGGCTATCGGGATGACCCATTGTGAACTGGAGCCATCAACAGTATGGGCTGGGCTGAAAATTGTAGGTTCTCTCTATTACTGTAGACAACACGCACACAGAAATAATGGAGAATTCCAAGGAAGTTACAAGAACATGTTGCCCCAGGAGGTGTCGCACCACCAAGTTTTACCATATTATCAACCATTTCCGAGGCTGCTTTGTCATTATCTTGCCTTTCATCGGCATTTAGCCACTGCATGAAGTGATCTCTCCAGAGTTTAAACAGAGAGTTTGCGTTAGGAATGGTGATTCTTTGACTATTGTTTCAGAGCATTTCTACATCTCTTCACGGTGTTCATACCTAAAGATCTTTTCAATTGGGATTTCTGAACTTTGATAGGTGATTGCGGCGATATTGTTTAAGCTACATATGTCATATTGGATGTAGCCTGTCTTGCCAAATGGAGAGTAATAGCGTTGAACAAAATGTGAAAGTGATTAAATTGTTTTAAGAAAGTGGGTCTCCTTTTCGACCAACATTTCGTGCGCCCGTTTTACGGTTGCCATAATCGTCCTTTCAAAAATACTATTAACAACGTGGTGGACAAATTCGAGTATGTCGGTTCAGTGAATAATGCGCCAACACCCGTACGTCAAAGAAACGCAAAGTCTGCGGAGAATATCGCCGCTGTCCGTGAGATTGTGCAGGAAAATCCGACGCATTCAGTTAAACGCCACGCACAACAACTCGGCCTTTTGCAGACCATAACTTGGCGAATTTTGCGTCATGACTTGGGCCTACATACGTACGAACTTAAACTGACCCAGGAGCTCAGAGTTAACGACCATAAATAACAACGTGTATTCGCTTCCTGGGCTCTCGAAAGGTTGGGGTATTTGACCCAAATTTCGGTATTCATAGACGAGGCCCATTTATGGATTAATGGATTCCACAACAAGTAAAATTGCCGAACTTGGGACAGTCACAATCCACATAAGATTTGGTGGATCTCGTGGGGATTGTGATCTTCTCAACTGTAATGTATCCAGAGATAGTCACTGTTTGATGTGGATATTGGGCTGGCGACTTCATCGGTCTATACTTCGACGTTGGATATGCGGTCAACATCAATACCATCAACAGCGAGCGATATCGGTCGATGATAAAAAAAATTATTTTGGCCCGAATTGGATGACATGGATACCAACGAAATACAGTTTCAGCATAGTTTCGACGGCGGCGCTACAAGCCACACAGCTTCTGCCATAATGGACATTTTGAACGGGCGATTTCCAAACATTGTTATCAATCACACGGGGAGACGATGTGAATTGGCAATACAGATCGAGCACCTTTCGATCGAGTTCCTTAAGTCAAAAGTCGATGCCAAGACAATACGAACCACCAGTGCCATTATCATCAATGCTATTGGTCGAATTCAGCCAGAGTTATGGAAAATTAGACGTTTCGAATGCGCGCGAGCGCGAACCAGCAAAGCTGCAACGGACATTTGAACGATATTATTTTATATACGAGTGTCGAGTGCATAATGACATACATAGGCCTTCTAAAAAATATGAAAAATTGCAATGATATCTCACTCATTGTTTGTTTGTTTTAAATTTAAAGTTAGGAAACGATTAATGGAAAACCCTTCACATTCTTTTTTTTTTTTCATCTTTCAAAGTAGGCTAAATTTATTCTTTCTTCTGTTGACCTCCATTTTGTCTTTGTTTGACCGATCCAATCGAAAGTTCAAGTAAATTCAACTCGCGTTTCGTCCAGGTAAGACAGTGCGCTCATCAGTTAGATTTCATTTTAGTTTGTTTGACTGAATTCATTCGGTTTAACAGAGTTCATTCTGTGTGACTCTAGAATTTATCACACATGGTAAGTGGTGCCATGTTATTTGAAAAAAAAAAAAAACAAAACAGAGCGATTTCGAAAAAGGCGTTGGCAACCCGTCTCTCGAACGTCCTCCCTCATACTCTGGTCTTCCTTCCTCATTCTTCATTTTAAAGTTACTGGGTCGCGGCGTTCGCTCTTAATCGTGGGGCGAGCACGCTGGCAGTCGAGTGAGATGATTTATTTTTGGTTATTAAAATAGTTTTTTTTTTTTTACTTTTTTTTATTATTTTTAGTTTCAAAGTTGGAGAGTTTTTATATATCCCTACAGTACACATTTCGTGTTTCATTGAAGAATCGTGAGCATGGACTTTTTTGTTTATTTTTTTTTTGTGTGAGTCCCTACTGTTGTTGTTTTCATTTCCAGCGAAAGGATATTTATTTAATGGAATCCAAGCGCAATTATAAATCAATTTGGTAGAGAAACATTTTATTTGTTGACGGAATTTTATTTACTGCAGCCAAGTTATATGGAGATGATGGATTTAATTTACGAGGATGATATTAGTTGGAAGGGTGGGCCATTATGTTACAAATGGTATGGTGGTTGATTTTTTATTTAATTTTTTGGTTGCGGTAATAGGGCCGAGCTTCAAAATCACTTTTCCTTGCTTCTAAAAATTTGCAGTTAAATATTACTTTAAAGAATGTCAACTTAGCAAGTAATTTGCGGTAGTATGAGTAAGCTGGAGGGCAAACTATTATTCTACAGGAACGTGACGAGGCTATGAAGTGTTTTGAAAAATTCAAAAAAGGGTGCCTTAAAAAAGAAATAAATCAAGTGGGCGTGTTGAAGGAAATCAAAGCAATCAAGTTTCGAAAGTGTTTTGTGTGATTCTTGTGGGAAATTAAGATGCAAACATTGAAGTTCGAAAAACTGAGTTTGCTTTAGCCACTAAGGCAATAGAAATAAATTAAGCAAATGGATGTTAGGTACTCGTACGCAACGAACTCCCGACAAGTGAAAGCCGTCAGATTGAGATATGACATTTTTCAATTTTCTAAGATTCTGAGCGACCATGCTGCTTCCAGTTATCTACGCCAAGCGCTCTGGCAGCCACGATGAATTGGTATATTAACCAGAGTGTTTCGTGATCCGAGAACCTAGGGAATGGTATTCCAAGATAAACTGGGTTCGAGGAGTAGGCCGAGATGACATAGTAGACGTGTTTTGACTTTTGCACTATATGCACTTATTGGTGAAGCTCATAGAATTCTTGGTTGTTTATTCTTCTCCATTCTGTTTCGAAGTTAGACGTTCAACGTTTGCAACCGCTGACACTGTTCATATCGTTCGCATACTCTAATAGTGGGACAAATATTTTGAAGATAGTGCCTTTCGTGTTAAAGTCAGCCCTGATGGGCATAATCTTCTTCAAAACGAGAAACCCTGCACTACTTTTTTTACATTGCTTTAATAGCAATGGGTTCACATGTGATTGTGATTAATCATCGAAAACCAATATTTTGAACGTCTTTTATCAACGGCCTTGGCTTTGATAAAAGTATCGCTTCGCATCGATCAGCGAAATCAAGCATCATTGAGCGCGGTTAGTACTTGAATGGGGGACCGTTCAAATACCAACTGTGTGCTGTTGGCATGTGGTTCTTCTGTTGTTCTTTCTGCAGGTGGGGATGTGGACGTGCTTGTATAGTTTAAGGCTTGTCCAGGGCTCTGCTGGTGTTGCTGCGGATGCACAATCCATGCACTAACGTCTATGGGTGCTGAAGTGGTAATACTGGTTTGATGTTCTGATGGACTCGTCCACTGACTTGTCGGTGGGCCGGTATTGCTACCTCGCACAAAGCTGTCACTTCCGGTTCCTATCGACCTGCTCGCGGTGCCTGTGGTGCACATTATTAGTTGTGGTTTCTACCTCGACTATATGCTGGGTGTGAACATCTGGGGTTCACAGGCCCTGAAGTTTTGCAGGAACTTCATATGTAAGTGACCTTCATGGTGGCGAAGCTCGACCGGAAGCTATATTCTGGCACCACGAGAGATAGTGCCCAGGAGTCTGAGGGCTATAGCGTACGTCTTCTGGCTCTCCTATTCTACCTTCGGATAGAGAGGTGCGGCTGTCGCGTGCGTGCGCGTGGAGTATCGTGGTGGCGTGGTTTATTCCGAACGCGGAGACACATGGTTTCCAGGCGTGCCTGGATTCAAGAGGTGTTAGATAGACCTCGCCTCCAATGCAAGAGGTGTGTTCGTGCCTGGAACATTTCACAGCTTTGCGACCGAGATGGCTTCGGCTATGTCGGGGTTAATGGTCAGGACCCAATCTGACTCCGATGGAGGTAGGCCTCCGTGGGATTGAGTCATAATCGGCAGGTGCTCAGGTTAAACCAAAAGACAGTTCTGTTGTTCTTTCTTTCTGTGTGTCTCTCTCTGTTGTATTGTCTAAAGCCGATGGCCTCAGTTGCCAGTGCTTTTCAGTGTCTCTACTTCGTAGATTTATCTACGGGGTATTGTAAAATGTAATGTAGTTCTGAAAAAATATTCGCTTGATTGTTATCATATGCACTTTTGAAGTCGATAAAAGCACAGAGAATCTCGACCTTCGATCGTGTGAAGATTTGATCTATGATGATAAAATAGTATAAGGCTTTATCACACTATATTTTATGTTTTTATATGTTTTTATGTTTCTACGACTACTAGCTGGAGTTCCATAGCTGATATGTGAAGCTGGATGATTTTGTCCATTTCGTGTCAGAAAAGTTAACACCTGTGGTCGGTGAAATGTCAGGAAGATGGGTCTTAAGAAAGTTAGTATCCGGACCCTCAGTTGTGTAAAACTAACTTGATGCTCTGTGCTACCAAAACTCACTTAACTCTTCTTCGACTTAACGATGGAACCATTTCTCCAGTAAAAGAACGGGTGAAAAGAGCTTAAATCACCTGTTATTGTTGTGTGTAACACCCAAAAAAAACTAAAAATAAATATAAACAATAAAAACAGAACCAAAACAATTAATAAAAAAAATGTAAACAATAAAAATCAAAACAATAATAATGTAAACATTCATGAACTCGACGCATGTCGACCTACATGTAATTGTGTTTAATCATCAGCCGTCACCAAGCGATACCATCGTGCATTGAACTGATCGTATTACACACTAAACATGTTCGGTCACTATGCGCCAAGTGCATAAATCGATTTTTGCTTATGACTGCAATCATATGCGACACATTGACTGAGCATTCAGAATGCCTATGAGGAAATACAACCGAAGGTGTATTTTGTCAAGTGGACATTTAATTCTTACGTCATGTGGGACAGTGTAGTGTAGGTCATAGGCAAAATAAATAATTAAAGAAGTAGAACAAGAAAAACTAGTTGTAAGTATAAATAGAAGAAAATTTGGAAAATAAAATTAGTCTAGTTAAAACCTTAACCACGACTCAATTCATTATTAATCGTGCATTTTGATGCTCGGAGACACAAGCGGCCTTTTGGGCTAAGAAATTTTGTTCGTAAGAACTGAAGACCACCTCGTCAACCATTACATTATGCTGGTAGTAAAAGTAGGTAAAAAGTAGGGTCTATCGTAGAAAAATATTCACAGCCATGGTACAGCCGATTTTAAAAGCTCTAAAAAATAACTTTCGTTGGCAGCACAGGTGTTCGACGAACCTGCTCAGCCGATGGGTTAAGCATTTTTCTGCACTTTTTAACACTCGTATCTTGTAGCACGTATATCATTAAAAACGATCCTAGCAACATAACAAAACTTGATCACCGCGGATGTATTTTTAACACCCATTATTTACTGCATTCATACTATGGACTTCAGCAAGGATTTTAAAATTATATTCCCATAGCTGACGCCTTGAGCCATTGAGATAAAGTTTAAAATCGGTCTTAGAATCCTGTCTGGATCAAATGTCTCTGAGTCACTTCCACTGCCCAACAAGTGCTAGTTTTTTCAAGGTGCATCACTCGCAAAAAGGGAAACAGGTAAAATATCCACCCATTAATAAGACAACATTATCCTAAAAATTAGTCCAACAATGGCAGAATGATCTTGAGAGTCTCAATATTTCAATTCCACTCTTATCTGGATTCCTAGTTAAGAGGAGCATTAAGGGAAATGAACGGGATAACTAGCTAGCTACGGAAGAATCAGCCCTTCCATAGTTCTCTGGCGGAAAGAGTCAACATTCCCTTTGAAGTTATGTAAGGCAATATATTTTCAATTTTTCTCAGTGAATACAATATTAGGAGGAGAAATTGAATCCACTGGATTAAATAGGGAAAGATGTGGATCACCTATAAAAACCTCCGAACCCAGACCCGTGCAAGACAAAACCAGAAATGTTGCAACGTGCGCTGCAAACTGAACAATAGTTAAAGCTTGGCATTTCTCACAGTACACACTGCAGTTGTTGTGGGGACCAGTAGGAAAAGGAAACATTCGAATATTTTTTCTGTAAACATCCAGCTTAGAATGAAGGCACAATCATTCGAAAAAGCATTTTTTTGTTGTGATAAACGAACCATTCCAACTGAAAATCAAAGCAATTTTTTAAATGCGACGAAATGGCTCTGAGACAAACTTCGGTAGCGTCTATATCATGTTCCTAAGACCACAGTGACCGGAAGCTTACTCAATTGACTTGGCTTCGGTATCAGTCAACAAAGCTGCTCAGTATGATACGGTGTAGATGATTTTACGTGCGGATCGCTATCTAATTGAGTGAGTCTTCAAGGATCTCCCATCGTAATTCATAACCCACATACAAATAACTGAAGGTAGGTGCTTGGTTTCATTACCAGATTGGGCTCCTATTGGCGACTTATGCCGAAAAAGCAGACAGAGTCCTACTAGAA
Organism: Chrysotoxum bicinctum; assembly: GCA_911387755.1. Taxonomy (NCBI): domain Eukaryota; kingdom Metazoa; phylum Arthropoda; class Insecta; order Diptera; family Syrphidae; genus Chrysotoxum; species Chrysotoxum bicinctum. Next base: position 70,479,334 of record OU426990.1, on the reverse strand, counting down.
CCCTCCATCGAAACATGTAACTATACGTTGTACGATCTCCGGGGAAATCAGATCGAATATCTATGTATGACCCAACCAGCAAATGGGCTGGCTAGGTATTATAGGTACATATGTCAACACATCTCTTATCTGCAAACCACTGTCCTCCAAGATTCAAAAGAGTTAAGGAATTAAACAGCACTGCCCAAAGCAAATTGGGCCACCGAGCGAAGTTGCCCGTGGCCGCCGTTTCGACCTACTTTTCTCTCTTGAAAACATACAAACATAAATTAGGTTACAAGAGCTTATTGAGAAAACCAGAGCCTATTAATTAACAACTCTCAACCATTCCTGTATCCATGTTGTTAGCAGGGACTGAGAAGATCTACAATTTTTCGCCGAGTCCGAACGGCTGAAATGGGAAGCACTTTTCATGATAAGAGATATTCTTGTAGGTTTGTTCACTTTCTCGTAAGATGCAGTTGACCTGTTTTCTGCATCGCAGCTGGTATTTCCAGATCTTCGATTTGAATGCACTACTACTTGCAAGACATAGGATTGGCTTGTTTAAGACGTACATGGAGCTGATAGTTAAGTGATATGGGTTGATTCTTTCCTTTCATACTTGGATGATGATGACGTCCCCTTCGTCATCAGAAGAGGTGTCAATGTTGTATTTAAATCTGCTCTTTTATGCTAGCATGGAACTGGGTCTACATTTACAGGATGTGAATTCCTTGACTGCTCTAGCTTTCTAATAATCTAATCTAATAAATATGCTTGGAATTCAACTTGAATCGAAGGTCTGATTATAGAGAAAACTAATGACTCTCCTTAAAATCAGTTAAAATTCTGTTTAAATCACCAACCCATCAGAAGTTTTAAAGGTTTAACAGGACCTAAGCAAATATAAAAGCCGAATGCCGAGGATTGGTAGTTTTTCTTGATATAATAGTCAGGGCATTGGATTGTTACGCACAAGGTCTTCAATTAGATTCGCAGCCCCTGCAAAAAAGTTTTTCAGGGGTGCAATGCCTCTTGCGAAGAAGTGACAAATTCTCCAAGAGTATCTGCTGTCATTAAATGTGTTGCTCATTACCCGTTTGGAATCGACAGAAAATTGAAGGTCCCATCTAGTTCTGCTAAAACACACACAGGCATGGTAAAGAGTTGTAAGCCACTAGGCTTAGGATCTCTATGAGCCTTGATGGACTCCTAATTTATTTATATTTATGCTGTGGATTGAACTGATATTTTGGATTTTAAATTACGTCAGTGATCCGTACAAATATTATAAAGTCATACCAGATAGTAGGTTTTAAAACGTTCTTTAATGTTCAGCTGCAATTGCAGTACACATTTATACTCATATTAGAAAGGCTAATAACTACATACAGTTTTATGTTAGACACGAATTGATGAAGAAGTACTGTTAAGCTCAGAACTCATATTCACGGTTATATTGGAATAAGGCAACCTACTTAGAAAACTAAGTAGAATTTTTTTTTTTTTTTTTGAAAACCGCGCTTTTAGTGCCCTTATAGATTACCCACCTAACTACGAAACGAAAATATTTTTTAAACGAATATCTTTAAACAAGTTTGATACTTTCGAAAAACTATTTTCTTATTTACGAATTTGAAGCTGTTTTACTTTTGTAAAATTATCAAATGACATTCAGGAAAAAAAGTTTCAAAACTTTCCAATCTTTTAAGCATAATTCTACTCAATAATCTCAGATGTTAGGTAATTAATAAATGAACGTCATAATCTTTCCGTTGATGCAAATTTTAAAATCGCATCAGTGTTTTTTTTTTTTCCAATTTAAATATAAATAAATTATAAAATAACGATCGAAAATTTCCAAAAACAAAAACAAAAATATGCCAATGACCTAAAATGGTCCATTCTTCTTCCCCCTTCTAATCTTCTGTGATTTATTGCTCCAGCTATATAAGTATGCACGAGGCTATAAAAATCACGTAAGAAAAAAAGTTACAACCTTTATAGCCCAACCGGCTATGAAACTTTATACCTCTCCTTGGTCTGTGAGAGAATGAGACAGGAGCAGCCAAAGACAGAACGAAAATATAAGAAGACGAACAAAATATGACCATAAAAACCCATTCACATCATTAAATCAGCAATCTTTTCCCCAGTTGGCGAAGGAAACAAAAAAAAAAAAAAAAACTTCCTCATATATTATTTTTTTCTCATTATAAATTTAATTAGATTTTTTTTATTGGCAATGATGTAGCATCAGCAACAACTGGTCATCGTCTTCTTAATGAAATCAGATCCTTGGGGACAAGGATGCAAACGGGAAATCACTATATCGACTCGGAATTGAATTTCATTTCATCATATTTTACGACGAGATTTTTGTTGTTGTTGTTGATATTTTTCCGCAAAAAAAATATTAATCCAACAATAATTTGTGTGATAACCCTAAGTTAACCTTTTGAACGTTTTCTGATGATTTCCCTTTTTAAAGCTTTGCTTACGAATTTATATAGAGACTGGACGTTTGAGTATTGTAATAAAAAGAAATATTAAAGTATCGATTGATAAGGAAAAAATAACATGATGTCAAGTCAAGAAGGCATAAAAATTCCACACGTCCGTCGTCCGAGATATCGGAATGTTTTTTTTTTTTTTTCTTTTTTTTAGGGTGTAAAAATAGTGCTAAACAGGGTGTTTAAACGTTTAGTTCAAGGTTTCACATGTGTTTTAATAATTTTTTTTAATTGTTTCGGCTCATGTTGGGCGCCATTTAATTTAGTTAAGTTTAATTAACGCAAAGGAAAATATTGTAAGCCAAGATGACTTTTGCGATCAAAAATCTAAGCAATTACTGGCATTCTTTCTGCAGGAAGGCTGACTGTTTTTTTTTTTTTTTTTTTTTGAATTTTATAGTGCCCACAATTTTTTTTTTAAATTTGCGTCTTTTGAACCAAAAGGTTCATACTGAATCGGGAGTGGTTTTAATCTACAGGCGTGGCTGTAACGTTTTATTTCCTTTAGTGAAGGACTACTTTTCGAACGAACGTTTTGTGATTACAACGCAGCACGCTTTTCTAAAACGCCTCTATCTACCCTCGTTGGGTCCTGTCTTGGAACAGGTACCAACTGTTACATCGGTTCTTCATTACAATCAGGCAAACCACAAGTCTGAATACGAAGAAGATCAGATCACCTGAGAACACTGTGGAAATAAGATCTTCGGTCTTACAATCCCCAAGAATTAATTTTTACGCTGATCTTCATTGCCAACCATAAAAACTGGCTATTATGCAGGAATTTTCCAAACGCCATTTCAAGTCCCGAAAGAAACTATGTTAGGAGCTTCTCGAAAACATTTCAAACGATGTAACTGTTTTTTAGTGAATGTCTGAGCAAACAGAACATTGCATTACTGAGCTGAAATCGATCGCTGCGAATCGCACCAAAATTTTTTGCATCCACATCGGCAAGGATTGTTGGTACCTGGCGAGATCAGAATTAAATTATTTTAAGCTACGGTTGAACTTCCACATCCTAAGAGTACGGGATTCGATCTAGACTGTAACGAAGCGTTCCATGCTTCCACCAATATCAATTAAAAATCATGGTCCTGCAACCGTCGCCGCAGCAACAGCCGACGACACCATACGACGTTGCAGCTACCAACGACACCAGTCACTTCGGCAAAATAAGGGATTTTATACCATATCTTAATATAATATACAGTCACTATAAGATCATGACGTCATAGCCGGTTGAACACATTTGGTGATTTGCATTCGACCAGTATATAGTTCACACACAGTTTATACAAAAAAATATAACAAGAGCACCTCCGTTTGGGAAGGAAAGTCACTTGTTTGCTACGGTCGAAGCTGACGAGCTCGACTTTAGTTTACAAGGCAACTGAAATCGTTCAGCTATTTCGTTCCATCATTTTGGTTCGAAAAATAAACGTCCTAATTGCCACCAGGGGCTTTGGTACCTGCTTATCTGTCGATGTTTATACATTGGCTGTGCCTACCGGGGGCCTTAAAACTGCTGATCTAGTGCCTACCAGGGGCCTAGAACCTACCGATTTAGTGCCTACCAGGGACCTAAAACCTGCCGATCTAGTGCCTACCAGGGGCCTAAAACCTGCCGATTTAGTGCCTACCAGGGGCCTAAAACCTGCCGATCTAGTGCCTACCAGGGGACTTAAACCTGCTGATCTTGTAAGCGCCAAGAGCGTAGACCATATTTTTAAAAGAGTAACCCGATACCAATTGCCAGTTAATGAAGAAACCAGCTGCCAGAATAGAGCCTTCTAAAGGAAACCAACAGGACCACGATACAAGGAGAATAACCGATGTTTACCAGATACACCATGCAGGATGTAAATTAATTGAAGTCAAGAATATTTTAGTTGTTATATGAATTTAAGATTTGTTTTCAATAAAGATTTTGTATAAGGTTTTAAAGAACTTCCTACTGAAGTTTCGTGTTTTTTCTTCAGAGCGATCCTGGAAATCCGGCGAGCAAAACCTCGGCTGGAAAGCAAAAAGCACATCACAAGACATTACAAGACATCGTTTGCAAGACAGTTTAATGCCTTAGAAAAAAAAATGGGAGATAAAACGGAACCCTGAAGTACACCATCTTTTTACTGAAGACTTTGAATCATCCAACAAAACTTATATTTAGGAAGAGATTCAACCATGCCAAATCCACAATTTTTTGAATCAAATGCATTAAACTTTACTTTAAAACGGTGCACTGGAAAAATATGTTGAACTGCATGTTATAATAATGAATTAGACCACCATAGGATCTGTTGCTAAGATAGGCATATAACCGGTCATTTAGAAGCTTTCATTCTTCGAGATATTTCTTAAGCTGAAAATTCACCACTCACATGATCTTGGAAAAAAAAATAGCGGAATAGCCCTTCAAAATAATGGCTAGGAGATTTTCTAGGTCGGCGCAAATTTGCTTTTTTATTGAGCTAACAGCAGCGATTACAAACGACCCAACACTTATACTACATTTTGGGCAATAGCAATATTTTTTGCTTTAATTTTTCGTCATGCAAATATTTTGTGTTGTAAATTTGACTATTACAGATGTTTCCTGTATCTTTAAATATTTTCCGGTATTCCTTATTACGAGTATTTGCTTTATACAGCAACTGAGTTATCAAACCCTTATAGTCACTTCATAGCTCGAATCAAACCATGAATTGTATTTAAGTTAAATTTCTTACTTTCGTATTCGAAGCAAAATGCCTCATTTCGTAAAAAATAGCAAAAGTAGACATTGAGGCAGATTAATGCCCAATTAAAGTTCTTTAAGAAATTTTTAAGAACATCCCAGTTGGCCCTGTTTGTTATCTTAGGGTTTTATTTTTTTTAATTTCGACACGAGGAATCTGCATTGGAGATTGTAAACGTCTATAAATTACTATCTGAGATATTACATGTCACTAAATTATAGTTTTGTATTACATAATTATGTCCCTAACTAGCTACTTAAAACCTTGTTTGACTTGGACTTTGATTCCTGGAAATGTCAAATGACAGTCTGATAAGGCAAACGTCACTAAATTTCTTTCTGAGATAGTAAACGTCAATAAATTACAGTCGGAGTTCGAACACATCACTAAATTACAGTCTGAGATATAAGACGTCAATAAGTTACAGTCTGACATATTAAACGTCACTATATTACGGTTTGATATACCAGACACCACTTAAAAACTTGGCTTGGACTTTGATTCCGGGAACTTAAGTCCTCAATGATCAAATTACAGTATGAGATAGCAAACGTCACTAAATTACAGTCGGAAATCGCACACATCACTAAATTACAGTCTGAGATATTAGACTGGTAAGTACGTTGGACTGTCATGCGGAAGGTCTCGAGTTCATTTCTCAGTCGCTGCAAAAAAGTTTTTCAGGGGTGTACTGCCTCTTGCGAGGAATTGACAAATCCTCTAAGATCATATCTTTTGCGAGAAGTACTGCTGATTAGCCGTTCGGAAACGCACACAGGAATGGTTGAGAGGGCACTATATTACGGTCTAGAATCCCAAAAAACGCACGATTTTTGGGAATTATTTCTCGGAAACCTTATTAGGTATTAACATAATTTTTTTTTTAAATAATGAATACATGCGTCAAGGGTACAAAAAAAATTTTTTTTTTTAATTTTCGAATTTTGGCCAAACTATAGAGGGCAACAACGTCGACTCATCAAAAAATACATTGTCCAATTGCGGACAGTTAATCTCAGAATTGGCTGGACTGAAACAAAAAAAACAAAGTGGGTTATTTAAAGGAAGGTTTCTTACGAGACAATTTACCACAATTTGTTTAAAAAGTCAAAACAAAAAAAAATATCGAGCTATGAAAAAAAAAAAAATTAGAAATTTTTTTGGCCATTTTTGGGTCGCTATTTTTTTGTTCATAATTTTTTGGTCAAATTGTGGTAAATTGTCTTAGAAAACATAAAACCAATCAAGTTGCAACAAGTTTTTTGAAAATCGGTTCGGTGGATCCGAAATCTAACTGTCCGCCATGGGACCATGTATTTTTTGATGAGTCGACGTTTGCGCCCTCTATAATTCGGCCAAAATTCAAAAATTAAAAAAAAAATTATGTTATTATCTACCTAATAAGGTTTCCGAGAAAAAAATTTCCAAACATCGTGCGTTTTTTTGGCATTCTAGACCGTACTAGTACCTTAAGTTTGATAGCAAGGGATGAGCTCTTTTTTAAAGCCGGCGACACTAGCGCCAATCGGAGTTAGTTTTAATGCAATATACAAACCAAATGAGGATGGCTCATGACAGGACAGTCTTGCAAGGTTTCATTATAATTAAAACTCCTATAATGCATTCGATTTCTTGTCGTTGAAAAATTCCAAACCAACAATTACAAACCAAGAAGGGCGAAGAAATGGAAAACGGGAGGAATGATTCATTTATTCGGAATCGATTTTTATGAAAAAAAAAACACCCAATAATGTAATTTTATTGAATAAAGTTCCGGGAACACGGGCTTGTAACCGAAAATAAAATTTATTGCACTACATTTGTCAATTCTCATGCCATAAAAATAAGCCCTATTTGTATCATTCCAACGCCCATCACCCACCATCCCCAGAGCCCACTGTTATTTTCAATTTTCAAGACATGACACACTTTGGCATCACTGAAGGCAACACAACAAAAAAAAAAAAAATCCGTCTAGTGTGGAAGCTCTTAAAAACTCCTATTGATTTATCAAATCAATTTAAACGCCATAAACATCAACCTTCACGCCTTCTAAACACATTGCCCGATGATACCCCCCACATCCCACACGATTCTTGCCAACCATCCGACCGTTCTTTGTTAAATTTATCTACACACACGACTTTCTTTCTGATTTGTGTTTGTTTTAAATAAAATATTCTTCTTTTGTTTAAAGCGAATTTTAAAGTAGCCTTCACTGTGCATATAGGGTTGGAGGGGTGGCCGGTAGGGGGCGGTCGGCGTCCCATAAAAATCCACACAGCGCAGATATTGTTTGCAAAAAAAAAACACAAAAATAAACTCAGAGTGAGTACGAGTATAATTTATTTATTTATCATTCCCCGTCTGACTAGGATCAGTGCCGGGGCCATAAAACAAAACAATGTGGAGGAGCAAAGCAGCGTAATAAAAATAGGAAAGCAAAATGGCGGCAATGGGGAGGAGGAAGTGAGCGAGCGTAGGCAACGGGGGGTTGGCTTTGGCTGCGATGCCATGCCATGGTAGAAATGAGCACAGGAAACGATTGCGTTGTTTATGCATCTTGCAGTGTGTTTTGTCTATTTATAACCATTCTTCTTGTCTCGGCGATTTTATTTTTATTTTATCTTTATTTTTGTTATGTTATACACTTTTTTTGTATTTATAAACAAAATAGAAAAACAAATATTAATCTAAGTTATTGTGACCATGTCAGGATTAATTCTTAAAGCTGACGGTAGGTGACGGTACGAGTATATGTATGTATGTATAATGACAACCCTTTGGGGTATTTTTGTATTTTTTTTTCGCTACGAGCTGGGATGATGGGGGTGTTAAAATATTTATTTTTATTTTTTATTATTATTTTACGCAATGCCGAGTGCAACATTGTGCACATTTGAAATATATTATGTGCGTGTGTGTGCCAGTGCCACTTTATTTTTAAAGAGGTCGGAAGGCAGAAAAGCGTTGTCGCTGGGGATTGTTAGGTTTTGCCAACCAAGGGGGGTTAACTCACCCCATTTTTCTTGCAGCAAATATAGTAACTATTGCTGTTGTGTTTTGCATTTATATTGCATGCACCCTCCTGCACACACACAGATGCTCTCTGTGGTGCAAATGTACATGAGTAATTTTCACAAGTGTCAGGAATGTGCTGCACATAACGATTTAATTTAAATGGAGCATTTGATGGGTTTCCGCAGTGTTGTTGTTATGTTTGTGCATAGTGGTGTCATTCCAGCAACATAAAATAGTACATAAGAACAATAAATAAACATATATCCGCATGGTGCTTAAGTTTTTTTTTTTTTTAATTTTCTTCCCGTTTTAATACTCTTACGAATGAGTGCAGGGTAGTGTCGTCTTTGGTTAATATTCTTATGCATATTTATAGTGAGAACTTGAGCAGGAGGAATTAAATGTTATACGAAGAATAAGAGATTATGCAATTAAAAGGATAATGTAATAGATTGTTGAGAAATGACATAAGTGCTATTATGAAGTTAACTTGTTGAGGGAAGAGCTCGTGAGAATAACCATGACATACTGCGGTTTGAGGCATTGTCTGTATATAATATTTAAAAGTGTGCATTGACAAGGGTGAAGATAAGTTATTCCTTACCCACACATTAATGATGAGTTTTGCACAACTTGTGAAAATGACACAAGGGCTAGGGCTTTATAAAATAAAATCAATTTGGTGTATTGAAAGAAAGCTTATGATCGAACAAAACTCCTGAGTCTTTCTTTTGATATACCTTTGCGAGAAATATATTTTTAGAGTACCTTAGACGAGAACTTTTATCCAAAAAATCACAGAACTTTGACACACAAATCATATTTTTTCATTGCACCATAAAGAAGTTATCAAGACCCTTCTGTATTAACAGAAAATCATTCACCGATTTTATAGATTTCACTTTTTCGTTATACTAACAGATATTTAGAAAATTTTAGACTGTCTTAAATAATGAATAATAAAGGCCCAATGTAATTAATTTAATGGATTTAGATTCAAAGTAAAATATTAAAATAAATTGAGTCCTATCACTCAGAAATAAAGTATCCATTTTAAGAAATGAGAATGAAACCCTCTTACTGCGAGGTTTTAAGCGAAATTTTCATGATTCGCCTTATTGAAAGCCTTCGCCAAATCTGTGAAGACAATATCGGTTTGCAAACTTTTTTCTAATCTCTTGACTTGGGAGTTACACAAACAGTGAGATATGTAACAGTGGATATGTCAAACCATGTTTTGATTCAGGAATAATATGTCTTGGGAAAAAATAGGCCTTATCTTCAAAAAACCTTTTCAAACAATTTCGGACATGGCACATAACACATGAATTCTATTTTCGAAAAGAACAAGATTTTTGAAAATCTTTTTTAACACCCGTAAAAGAATACAATAAAATCACATATTCTATTCTTTTACGAAGTTATTTGACTTTTTGTCCCAAATGACAGATAACACATGGTTTGACTTGAGTTTATAAAGATTGAGTCAAGTAAGTTCAATATGTTTACCTGTGAGGAAAACTGTGATATGTTTAAATCGGCTTGACAAAAAAAAACTATTATATTCTAATGACATAAATAAATATTTATTTTTTTTATTTTATTTATTTTATTTATTTTATTTTTTTTATTTATTTTATTTATTTTATTTATTTTATTTATTTAATTTATTTTATTTATTTTATTTATTTTATTTATTTTATTTATTTATTTTATTAGTTATTTAATTCAATAAATCATTAAAAAACTCTCTCTAACTCGATTTTTTCTAAAACTCCCTCTAACTCGAACTAGTTTTGATATCCCGTTCATTTAAGTTCGACTTAAAGGGAGTCGACTGTATTTTTGTATGACAAAAAAAAACATTGGCGCAAAATTTTAAAGAGTTCTCGTTTAAGCAATTAAACCGGCTCTACTTAACGCAGTCGTTTAGCTTAGAGACTTTGTCTAAGTTTTTCATAATTTTAATCACGTTAGACAACTCTTCTAACTAATGTGGGTTTTACAACAGAACCTAAGCAAATTTGCGTTGAACAACCCTTAATTTGACAGATGCATAACTTACACAACTACAAAAACACAAAAAAAAAGTAAAAAGAACAGACAACTTCAAACCAAATAATTTTTCGCCGAAAAAAGTTCATTTAATATACTACATCGGTACAGATTTTGATTGTTTATAAGTAGTTATTTACATTATTTTAAATGAAAATAAAGTATAAATCGCAAATTCACAGCATAAAAAACTCAATTTGGTGTTGTAAGGTGCAGATTCATTTAGCTATATACTCGTCTCGGCGGCGCGCGTGCATACATAAGATATGTACATTTGTATCTACAGATTTTTTAATTGTAGAGCACTTTCGTACGATTGTTTTAAATTTATAATATTCAGTGATTCAGTATATTTACAAAGAACATCTTTAAAAAATCTAATAAAACATCAGTAAACATTTTTCCTTCCATTTGCTTTGGTATGAAATGTACATTGTCAATATGGATAAAGTATACTTTTAAAAGATAAACTAGCTATTTGTGGCTGTTAAAGTAAGACGAGCTCTTTAACGTTAAAGTATAGTTTATGTCCTTTAAAATTAACAAAAAGTCAGTTCTCGTTTTATACTTAATATTTAGAGTCGACTCCCATTCTAAAATTGATTTAGAGTGGGTTTTAAATGTTTAAAATTTTGCGGCATTCTCTTTTGGATTCTGCTAAACGGTATTGTTAGGAACTTTATCAAGAAAGCATACAAAACTTTTAAATAATCGATTTTTCTAGAAGCTAATTGCAAAATCTTTGACCACTGTTAGGATTGTCAGTTAACATATTGATAGATATAAAAATTTGGTATGTTAAAACTCAATTTATTAACAAACTGATCAACTTTGAATTGATAATAATCATACTCTCTAGTTACTCAAAACGACCTGTATTATATTTATAAATCAATTGGGTTCTGAATTGTCGAATTTTAATATTATGAATTGATAAATTGACAATCGATATTTGAAAACAATTTTTATTTCTATGCATAACTTCAGTCTTCAGTTTGGTAATCTGGTATTCTGGGCTCCTGATGACGCTCAAAACAGCAGGCTTAAATAAACTTCAGCAGGAAATACACTCTTAATGACAAAACAGGCTTTTTCTCTTATGAATCGCTAGGTACTTCGATCTGTTAAACCATTTAACACTGAAGATCTTGGGGAGAATAAGGATGCTTCGAAGAAAGACGCCTTGGTACTAGAAATAGGAAACCTTAGTAATAAATTGTTGGACTGCCTTTCAACGAAACAACTAGTGGAAAAAGTTCTGCAAGAGCAACCATAGTACAAGATGACATAATTGACTGGAATAAATCACGTTTATAACCGTCTTTTAACTTGGAAACAGCCGAAAAGCCGATTTTCGTCCTGCCATCGAAGCAGATCCTGATGCCTCTTTTAGGAGTCTGACCACAAACAAATTATTTAAAACCGTTGTATCGTTTTAGAGAAAATTAAAAGCAACAAAATAGTTATACAGAATGTAACATTATTAACCAATTGTTTGATATTTTTTTGTAAGTTTTTGAGAAAGTTTTTTTGAGTAAGTTATTCCTCTTGTCGTTTAAAAAGTTTTAAACAGAGTTAGCATTAGTTGTCAGAACGAAAATTGGTGCCTTGCTGACAATGCGCTGGTGTACCTCAAGGTGTCGTTCTGCCTCATACACTCTTTCTTATTAAGGGTTTTTCAAATGGTACGGGTATACTTTTGTGGTCTGTGGCGAATATGTTGCTTTGGAGACATCTGTCGAATCTGTTGTTCATTTTTAAGTTACTGATGCCAAATCACCAGGGCAAGTTAAACGATTGAAAAGCACAACTTTATTATAAAAATGAGTTTTCGTTAGCGCACACTTTTCGCCCATTTTACTGTAGACGTGGTGGCTCTTCACAGTCGGGTCACGTTTAGCGCCCAAATTTGAAAAGACCGGATCGCTAATCAAACCATGAAGAATACATCACCACCGGTAATATTTTATTAAAATTTAAATCCTCTTCGTTAACTTTCAACAATTCAACTACACAATAAGATGTTCCCGAGATGAACGTAATAGAAATAACTCCAGGAAAAACGCTAAATTTAATCTCTTTGATACCCTTTAACTCAAGGGGTATCAAGCCGACTTTCCCCAAACCCAAATGAGCATCGCCGCGGTCCGTAAAAGTGTCAGCCGATTCTTCGAAGTGCGCAACAACTCGGACTTTCTAGGGCTTCAACTTGACGAATTTTACGTCTGGACTTGGGCCTACACCCGTACCTAATCCAACTGAACCACGAGCTCAAAGCTTATGATGACCTTAGACAACGCCGTTTTTTCACTGAATGGTCTTCGAAGCGTTTGAAAGAGGGTGGAAAATCATCTTTATCGACGAGGCGCATTTTTTGATGAATGGCTGTGTTAACAAGTGAAAATGCCGTATATGGAACAACACCAATCCACACCATATTCACCAGACCAGGTTTGGTGTGGACTTTGCGCCGCTGGCAGCATCATTGGTCCGTTCTTTTTCGAAAACGAAGTTAGTGATGCGGTCACGTCAATGGCGAGCGCTAGAGAACGGTGATAACATGATAAATAATTTGTGTGGCCCAAATCGAACCATATGAACCTAAACGACATGTCGCGACATGGGGTTCTAGCAGGACGGCGGCGCTACGTACTAAGCAGCGGACGGCACGAAAGACTTTCTGTATGAACGATTTGAGAGTAAGCTTAACTCCCGCAGAGGTGACGTGAATTGATTGAATTGTGGGGTTTTCTAAAGTCGCAGGTCTACGCGAATAAACCACAATCGACCGATGTCCTGGAACATTCAAATTCAGCCGGATATTTGCGGAAGAGTTGTTGAAAATTAGACCACTCGGATGCATGACTCCGTAAAAAGTCGAGGCGGGTATTTGAACGATGTCCTATTCCATACATGGGCCTTGCAAATAAAAAAATTGTTAATACGTCACACACAGCTTGTTTTATTCCATTTAAACATCTACTTCTACTCCCCTTCCTGAATAACCGGAAATAAATTAATGACAATCGTTTGTCAGAAAGCTCAAATAAATAAAAGTACATTTTCTCTGGATTGACTTCCATGTTAATGGGGATACGAAAATACATATATGAAAAGCTCATGTCACTAGTTTGAAATTTAGAATTTTCTATTAACTTCAAATAAAGGGTTGTATACCTCGCTTCTATGCTGCTTCTTGTCGATCGATAAAAGCAAACCTATCTCATATGCAAAATGATACTCGCATTGAGCAAATTGAAAAATTTTTGACTGATTTCAACCTTCCAGCTGTGATTTGAGTATAAGACGTTAATTCATCGTCGAAAGACCAAAGTTTGTGTTGTACACAAAAACTTATTAAGATTCTTTTAACTCATTTAACCATCTGGACATAATTTATTAAAAATCCTTAAATGTGAAATAAAGCATTTGCGCATATCGAGCACCGTGCCTCACAAAGTTTCAGGTTTCTTCTTATTTTGCTTTAATTTTGTAACCATTTCTCGGGTAAAATGGTCAAAATTCAAAATAAATACTTTCTGTTTCTTTGAATGAATATATGATTATATTCCCATACACATAATGGCAAGAGCAGAAATTCCGTCTTTAGCCTCACTTCACGAGTGAATGAACCGGACGTTTAACTTTCTTTAGTTAAATTTGATCATAAAATCATTAAATTAAAAGAACTTGGCACATATTGCCAATCCTCCAGCTAAAAAAACTTATGTGAGCAAGAAAAGTCTTTATTTATTAACTACCGACATTTATGACACAATTGAATTTAAATCATTTAAAATACAAAACAAAACTGCTAAAATAAAACCTCAACCAAAACGCCTTCCTACGTATTCATAAATGAGATAAATCTTCTTAAATACTTCAAGCCTTGTTATGAAAAAAAATACATTATTTTTTCAGGCAACCGCAATCATTTATGTATTTTTGGCACACACTTTCCCCACATCTTTTAAATTTGGAACAACATACATAAATGTCAGTCTTAAACTGGCTGTGTTCCAAGTTTTGTATATTTTGACAGACTCAGACTTTTTACCCAAGCAGTTGCCTCTTTAGGATTTGCAATACCAAATCCATCAGTGTTGCTGTTGGTGTTGGGGTGTAACACCGGACAACAGCCTCTAACATTTCCGTTCCTCCATGCACATTTGCTTTCGGTTGGACCCAACTGCCAACTCTCCTCCTATACTCCCGAACGCCGTTAGCACTTTCAATTATTATTATAGACAAAAATTCAAATAACCCAAGCACAAAAGAAAAAAAAAACCTTCTACCATTCTCGACCGCCCACCAGCCATAATACCACACACGCAATCAATTAAATTGAATTTCATTGCAATTAATAATTCAGAACTTGACTTGGCAAACGAGATGCGAAAAATAGACGGATTCATGTACACCTAGTTTGTGAAATTGCAAATTGGGCGGTCTTCTCTACTTAGTTTCACTTTGTTTTTGCTTTTGAAACTTGTTCCGAAAATCTGAATTTAAAATTGAATGCTTTTATTTTATATTTAAAATTTGATATTTTGATAAATTTAGAATTTTGTTTTGATATTAATTTGGAATGTGAAACATTGAATAGAATATTTAATAGGTAATCCAAATATTTCAATATTTTAATTAGGTTTGAAATTAGAGCCATTCAATGGAGGGCATAAATTATTCAGATTGAGTTTCGATTTATGTTCATAAATGTATCTCAATATTTTGAAGTTGTCATTAATGTTTTTTTTTTAATGAGTGAGGTTAACATTTAATTTAAAAAACATTTGCGTAATCGATAGAAATTTAATTTATTCTTTTTTGACGCCCATACGCATATGTAGTCGTACGCCTTAAATAAAACACCCCACCTGCTTAGAAAATAATAACTGACGACGATATTGGTGTATCATGATTAATTAATTTTTATTAATTAGTGTTCCATTTTTCGGCATTAGGTTTCATGAAAATCCAGATGTTTACAGCAATTTTCAAGGAAATTTATAAAGCACAATATCTACATATATAGACCGAGAGCCCACAGCAAATTTTGGGGTGTGATTGATAACAACAAATTATTAGAATAAATAATATAAAATGCACGACTGGGTCGCACGAACTTGCTCCTACGTAATAGACTAGGAACTTTAAAAACGAAAGTTATTAAAGAAAACTGTTCATAAGGATAAAATGAATTTTTGAAATTCTTTTAGTAGTAAGAGATAAAAACAAAATGCTATGCAAATATGAATTTATGCAAGAACAAAAATTATAAGTCGTTGTTCCTTAAAAAAATTAACTTTTATGTACAAAATTTTTAAAACATTTTTACGAAAAAATTTTGGTACGCCAACCTTAAGTTTTTATTGTTGTACGAATAAGAGTTAAATTTCCAAGGAAAATATTAAGCTATTCTTGATATATCGAATTTTCCAAAAAAAGAAAAAAAACGACTTGTTTTCTAAAAATTTAAAAAATATATTTTTTTAAGTTTTGAAATGCAATGTTTTTTAAACTTTTTAGGAGCTTCTTTAAAAAAAAAAAAAATCATTAAAATCAAATCAAATAAAATTCGAAAAATCGATCTATAGTAGGTACAGTCAGAAATATCTAGATTTCAAATTTTTTTTATTAAATTATAGATCGTAACATTTTTTTGTTAACATTTGTATGGAAGGTACCGTTAGTTTTAGATAAAACAATTTTTTTTCTCAAATCTTGTAGACTATGTTGGAAAACTTTTATTTGTGAAGTTTGAAAAAACTCGAACACGTGGTTTTCGAAATATTGAGTTTCCAAAAAAAAAATTTTTTTTTTTTTTGAAATCCAAAAAATAAAAAATTGAAAATTTGAATATGTAGATTAAAATATTTAAACTTTGGAGGAGCTTTAGCATTAAAAAAATGGTTTAAATCGGCTGCACCGTTTTCGAGAAAATCAAAAACAAAAAAAAATGAACCCAGGGGGACTACCAAAAATAACAATTTTTTGGAAATTTTTTTTTCAACCATTACCTAGTTTTAACTAAATGAAATTTTTGCAATTTTTTTTAAGAAATTCTGTGGGACAGTTTTTGAGAAAAAAAAATATTTATAAAATTTCGAAAAAAACCGTATGGTAGGTACCGTTATTTTTGGTCTTAAAAAAAAAAAAAAAACGTGTGGGGGAAAAATCAAAATTCATATCTACCAAGTTTGAGATCGGCCGAGCCGTTTAGGCTGTAGCCGAACCGACAGACAGACAGATAGACAGACAGAATTGCGAGACCCACTTTTTTGGTCTTCGCTATCACCGTAACGTTAACTTTGATTAAAATCTCGAGTTCGATTTTTTTTATGAATGCATAACTTGCCTTATAGTACCTATAAGTCGCATGTAAAAAAGTCGTTAAGTAGATATTTACAAATGTGAACGTCGTGCATGCTCTATTGGGAGCAATAGTGAGTAGCACTGCGTCAAATATGCAGTTTTTTCCAAAGCCTAAATAATTGTGATAACAACCTTACCATAGCTCCAAAATGTAGAGCTAAGCGCCCTGATTGCAAATATCGAGGTCCAAGACGTTCTGCAGGCGGCCTTCTGCCTGCAAGACGCGATAAGAATAGGGTACAATTAATACATGCTGCAGATATTGGATCATTTAGACCATAATTAGTACTGTGTCTAGGAACATAATAAAATAGAGGTCTTTAGGCCTATTAAGGCACCTCTAGCTTCATTTTTGCTCAAAATGGAAGAGCTTGACTTGCATGACAAGTGGTTTCAACAAGACGGTGCCACATGCCACACAGCACACGTCACAATGGACCAATTGAGAGACGAGTTCGGTGAACAGTTTATTTCACGTTTGGAGCCGGTGTATTGGCCGCCTAGATCGTGCGATTGAACGCCTTTAGACTATTTTTTGTGGGGCTATGTTAAGGCTCATGTCTATAGCGACAAGCCCGCTTCGATTGACGCACTGGAGGCCAACAATGAAGCATTTATTCGTGAGATACCGGCCGAAATGTTAGAAAGATTATGCCAGCATTGGACTAAGCGGATGGACCATTTAAGGTGCCGCCGCGGCCAACATTTGCATGAAAAAATCTTCAAATAATCGATTCAAATAAAGCTTTCATACATTTTTCTGAATTGTATGTATTTTTTTTATTTCCGATAGCTCTTAAAAAAATCACTCGTTATAATCATAGTGTATGGTAAATTTTATTTTACAATCAAAGATTACGCAAATATCTTTTTGACTTTCACCCTATTTATTTATATTATATTAAACTTTGTGGTAAATGTTAATACTGAACACTTTCCAATACATAACATTATTAATATCTTCTTGAAAACCATGCGCATTAGACAAGGAATGCATGGACTTAAATAACTTTAAGCCATCAGCAAACAGAAGACAATTTGAGTGCTTAACAAAAGTAGGTAAATCAATAACAAAGAGCAAAACAAGTAGCGGACCAAGGTGTGTGTCCTGAGGAAACTCCAGAAAGGTTATAAATGACTTTAGATATAGTAGAACCAATCTCAACAAATCAGTGTCAGTTTGGTGTCGCTTTTCCATAATATTAAAGCAATAATTTGTGAAGATGGTCGAATTTGTAGCAGTAGACCTTCCATTTACAGAGCCGTGTTTGTTATCAGAGAAGTGATCACCAACAATTGCATATTTTAGGTATATGCTGAAGCTTAGCAATAGGTCTATAGTTGGTCTATGCGGTTTTAAGAATCTGTTTTATGCAAAGGAGTTACTAAAGAAGTTTTCCAATAATCCGCTATTTAAGGATTTATTAAAGATTATGCATAATGGTATACCTGAACTAATTTTGTACGACTCAAGAAGAATAGGTGACATATTATTTCTTCTTCGGAATAAAAAGAAAACCTAAATAAACATAAGAAGCATTAGAAAAAGCTGAGGGATTCATATGTATACAAAATTTGATTGAAAATAAGAAGCAAATAAATTACATATTTACTTTATATATTACATCATTACATGTAGAATAATAAATTTATTTAAGAATTTTATGAAATAAAAAAAATTATCTCATTAAAAGTAATGTTAAAGCCATGATTTATAAAAACAAGTTGTTTTGTAAAGATTTGAACCAAATTTACTAATAAATAAAATCAAACTTACATATATACTACAACATCACCTCTTACATTGGATTAGATAAGTTTTTTCATAATATAACATTCAATAACGTCTAATTAATAAATATCAAAAGTCTAAATATTAAATTTAAAATCCCAAACAAAACGTTAATTAAATTTTTCGGTCATAAAAAATTTAAAAATACAAACATTTTTGTTTAACTTCGCCAACACAAAAAAAAGGAACCAATCATAAACATTCTAAAAAAGCAAATAAATCAATTGGCGCACAAAACAAAACAAAAAATAAAAAATAAAACAAAATAAAAATTCCCTAAACAAAATTCCTCGGTTATTACATTTGGCTTGAATCCAACAAATGCGCAGCAGTTTCACAAAAAAAAGTTCAAAAACCTCTTCTTCCTCGTTTTTGCCAATCTACTCGTATTGTCGCTATAAAACAAAATGAAAAAAAAAACACAAATAAAACAACTAATCCTAATACTTTGGCTTCTCCTGTGTAGCACCATAACCTTCTCCCTCGCTCACCCCCCTTCCCCCTTCCACCATTGGTTCGTTAGATGATTTGAACATAAATTAAACTCGACAAAAAAAAATAAGTTGCATGTCATTCAAGTTTGTGAAAGAAAACCAAATATATAAAATTAAATTTAAAATCTGAAATAATAGACCTTGAACTGTTTGTTCATCTTTCGACAGAAATTTAAAAAAAAAAAAATAAGTTTAAAACAAAACAAAACAAAATCCTCATTGAGATTGAAAAGAACGTTCCTCATCAATTTCTGTAGAACTCGAGCCAAATTGCTTTCACCCTCGAAGCCAACGTTCGTTGTCAATAATTGGTTGAACGAAACTTCTTAAATAAATACGACTGGGCGCACGTTTTTACTCTTAAAATGGTCAATGAGCAATAAGGTAACCTGTATATGACGATTTTCAATTATCAATTTATAATTGATATTTGTATACATTGAAATTCTAACTGATAAAATATTTTTTGACCTTCTGGACTGTTTTGAATTACAAGAAAATTGACTCTCAATCGAATATTTTAATAAATGAAGATTTAGAACACTGTTTATCAATTGATATTCTACAATTGTAATAGAGTAAATAAACTAAGAATTAAATTGTTACTACGTTTATATGGAGAATTGAATCGGAATTGAATCAGGATTTAGCTCCGTGTATACCTGGATCGGATTGAAATAAGATTTCTCGATCCGATCCCACTAATCGAATCGAAAATATGCTTGTATACCTGAATCGAGGAATCGAAGAATCGAGTGTGTCATTTCGATTCCATTTCAATTCTCTCGATCCAGTGCCGCCATATACATGGATCGAAATCTCAATTCGGACTAGATTCGATTCCTCAATCTACTCTTGTAACCGGGGTATGTGAAAAACCTTTTCAAATATTTATAGATATCAAAACTGAGCTATTGCATTCTAAGAAATGGAGTAACAGTAACGATTTAGATAAAACCAGTGGAGTAGTTTTTGGAAGTGACTTTGTTTGGAAAAGAATGCAATCTATAAAAATCATTCATTGAATTCAATCAAAAGATTGCATTCATTGATTTGAACTCTGAGATTATTCCTATAATGAATTGGGAAAACACGATTGCAATCTTTTTAATGTCAAATATATGGTCACCATGGAATTTGAAGTCGGACACTCAAAACGAAGTCAATCAATTCAAGAAAATGCAAAACAACGGGATTACCAGAATGTGTAATATTCAACCGTGTTAATGCACTACTACTAAGTAATAGTGGACGATGCTACCGGATACACATTATGGAATCCAGAATCATCAGTTTTAATTTAGAAATATATAAATGATTGTGAAGAAAAGGTATTTAGAAAAAAAAAATTGTTTTGTTCTATTCTTAGAAGTTATCCAAGTCTTTGATAATTTTTGGCACTTGGGACTTGAAAACGTACTGCATAGGGACCTTCCCAGGCAAAACTACGAAATACTGAAATCCTACCATAAGGACTGACTATAGGGGGTACAGTATGACCAACATTACTCAACTCAGAATTAAAGAACATTTAAGTCGGTGTACCACAAGGAAGTGTTCTAGGACCAACCCTGTAATGTATTTACTACAATATTGATCCCTGATAAATCAATTACGAAACCTACTGACAAAGTGCAGAAAGTGGTTGATATGATTGCAGATTATAGAATCAAATCAAATGAAACAAAAATTTACAATCAAAAAGCTAAATAATGTTCCAAATTTGTATAAACAGGAAAGTTGTATCTGTACCACGAATACTGTGAGATACCTTTGAAAGATTTTGCATGCAAAAACTTAAATGGAAAGAGCACTTCAAAATTAGAAGAGAAGAACTAAACTTGAAGTATAGAAAAATGAACTATTTGCTAGGAAAGAATTCTGGCCTACCTGTCCAGAACAAAGGGCCTTGTGAATGAAAAAAAAGCTAAAGCTAAGACTTTAATTTTAAAGTGCAAGCTAGATTCTGCTGGCAAGTAAAAGATACATTGCACCGACTGCAAACTGGGCAGCACTTTTTATTTTTGGATCCAAAATGATCTACCAAACCAATATGAAGGCAACCGTTATTTTTTCAACCTTTTTTTTATCACCTTGGAACATTATTCGTCTTTGTTTGTGAAATAAAATCTAACCTGAAATTTAAAGGCGGAAATTCGTATAAAAACGGTCTAATTAAAAGTGGTTATTTAATAAAGTTGTGTGTCTTTAAAATTGTTTAAGCAGATTTTTATTACAGAATCTCATCATCCCGCGTGGAAGAATTTTAAGTGTGGAGGAAAGGTCAAAAATCACTGCATACAAAGATTGTCGCCTTTATGAACGTGAAATTGCTAGAAAAATAGGGAGGTCCAATACAGTTATTAATAACTTTTTAAGGTTAGGTGAAAGTTATGGAAAAATTGCCAACCACGCGCAAAATAAAAAGCTTACAACACGTCAATTTCGAATGATATCGCGTGAAGCCATTAGAAACAAGCTGTTTGCTTCACAAATTAAGGCGAAACTTGACTTGCCTGTTTCAACCCGACGCTTTAGACAAATTTCAAAAGCCAACTCCTACCTTGTTAACAAAAAAAGATACAAGAAGCCACCTTCAGATGCAGCCCATAAGTCAGCAAGGGTGCATTTTGCTAAAAGTTACATAAGCTGGACCGAAGAGTGGAGAAAAGTTGTGCTTAGTGATGAAAAAAAAATTCAATTTGGATGGTCCAGATGGATTTCAGTCATATTGGCATGACAAACGTCTTTAAACAGAAGTGAGAATGAGTCGAAACTTCGGTGGCGGCAGCGTAATGGTTTGGGCAGCTTTTTCTGCAAATGGAAAGACGGAAATTGCATTTGTGTCTGAAAGGATGAATTCAGAAAGTTATGTTGAGTTGTTAGAAGAAGTTATGGTTGAGAGAGCTGAAGAGTTATGCGGAACTGACTTCATACTCCAGCAGGATAACCCTCCTATCCACGTCTCTCGAAGGATGAGAGACTGGTTTGAGGAGAAACAAATAACATTGCTCGATTGGCCGTCTCGAAATCCCAATTTAAATTCCATAGAAAATCTCTATGGAATACTAGCCAGGCGTGTTAATGCCAACGGGCGCCAATTTAACAACGTTCAAGAGCTTCGAGACGCAATAATTGAACAATGGGGCGCGATTACAACCGCGGAACTGGAAAAGCTTGTGGAATCAATGATATTTAAAAGAAAAAGTGTACGTCAATAAGCCAAGAACAATTCAAGAGCTAAAGGATGAGATAATTCGGCACATCAACAACATTGAACCTCAATTATGCCTCAGAGTCATTGAAAATATGGACCATCGTTTAGAGGTATGCCACTGAAGCCGTGGCGAGCATTTGGCCGATAATTTGTTTCACACATAATTGTGAAATATTAAGGTAATTCTCTGAAAACTTTATGTTTTATTTACAATTAACATCGTGCGTTTTCGTTGGACCACCCTTTACTTCAAATATCAAATATCATATCAACTCCGAAATGAAAACCGTCTTAAATATACAAGAGAACAGTCAGTTAAAAACAAGGTTAAGACTTAAACTTGTATTGTATTTTTAAGTAAAAGCTAGAACTTGCTGGATTAAAAACATGCTCTATCTAGCAAGTAAAAGACGTCTTCTAGTAATAGCCATTTTAAAATAGACAAAGCCAAATTCATGTAGCAAATCGGTACATCCCTTTAGGTTCTATGACGTTGTGGACTGACCGACGATGATGTGATGGACCTCTGATCACTCATCGTAATATTTAGTTTGATTAAAATCTGAATAAAATCCCAATATTTGTAGACTAAGAAGAACCAAGTCTCATGAGCCGATGATCCAAATGGCAAGCCAAATTGCTAAAAGTTTAAACTTTAAGAAAGAAAAATCATTTATCGATCATTCATAGATTGGTCTTGTTCCCGGTGGTACAAGTGCAGTGAGTCCCACGCTATTTGGTATGGAATATTGTCAAGAAGATTTCCACCGAAAAAAAAGTGAATGCAATCTTTTAGTTGGGATTATTAAAGATCGGATTCAAAAATGATTCCATTCTTTTACAAACCTGTTTAAGGAACTGCGTTATTCACTGGTAATTCTGTTTTTGGCTTATTTTTAAGAAATCTATCTTTATTTTGAGTTAGACATGAGTGTGCATTAACTCATAGGTAGTTCCATTTGAATTCTAAGAGTTGACATTTCTCGAGTTGACATTTTTTTTACGAACCCACAACATGGTCCCTTATCTACAGTACACTGATATGACTGCATATCTCAAGTAAACAAAAAAGCCACATAGTGGAAAACACAAATGAAAAGCGAAATTGCAGTTAAATTCTGCCAAAAATTCTTGTGTCCTTTTGGGTGTCAAATAATAGCGAACAACGGTTCCTATAAATAATTCGAATTTTAAAGAGAAAAGCTACATAAATACATAAATAACATTTAACAACGCCAACCAGTAGAGGGGACACGATGATGATGCCCTGCTCCGGCCCCTGCCCATGAGACCATGATTGTAGACTATTTTGAATACAGTTTTGTTATTTTCAGAGTTGGCAGGCGGAAATTGGGGACGTGGGACAGGACAACACGTACATACGTACATATGTAGGAGGAAGGTGCTTTTATTTGTATTTTAGCGCACAACAATTTGCAGAGCTGACCACCTTGTCTGCCACTAACTAATTAACATATTTGAAGTTTGTTAAAATATTTGAATGACAAGAGTGATGTGTTGGAGGGTTAATCGGGGGTAGAAATGAGACATGTTTTTAATATTTATTAACACGATGAACTATATTTAATTAAAACTTTCATTAAGAGCCAACAATATGTCAAATATTTTAAATAAATAATTTTTTATTTTATTTAATGAATTTGTTGCAATTTTAGTTGAATTCATTTCACTTAGTCAATTAACTTTATTCGTGTTTTTTGGAGACTTCACAAATCAGTCAGTTAAAATTTGACAATGAATTACTACTACCTTTTTCTTCTTCGGTACCATGAATTCTTTGGAGCAATTTGAAGCTTTGGTATATACATCAAAACTAAAATTTGTATTAACCAATTTGTTCAACATCGTTTTGTTCAAAAGATCTTGCTATTGTTTATTAAATAATTCTCACCAAAACACCGCCATTTTTTGTTTTTATATCGTCCTCCATGTTTTGGAATTAAGATCTGAGCTTATTTATTCTAAAACTTAAAATAAGCAATGAACTAACATGTAATATAGGTGTTTTGAAAAGCTTCTAATATCTATATCAAAAAGCTTCAATCTTTTTAATAACTATAACATTAGATCTAGATTTCAAGAACGAAAAAGTATTCCACATTCGAGTAGTGCGGTTAAATAAAGAACCTCTATATTTGCAGTACCACTTACCCTTAGGCAGGCTATGGAAAAATCTCTAGAATTTAACATCCCGACATACTCGTACCATGACATATCTATGATAGCATAGCCAGGTAGAACTTTACAAAGCCATGAGAGAATTCGGCATCCCAAATAAATTGACACGACTATGTAGGTTGACCATGACCAACCTAACAAGCCAAGTAAAAATAGCCGGATTGCTATCCAGACCAATCAACATCTTTAATGGACTCCGACAAGGGGACGGTTTGTGAAAGTAGTCCGTGACTCTGGCACGGCAACAAGAGGGACCATCGTCAACAGGTCCAGCCATTTACTGGCTTACGCAGACGACATCGACATCATCGGAAGGACCGAGCAAGCTGTACACAATTCCTTCATCCAGATCGAGCAGGCGGCACAAAATCTGGGGCTGCACATTAGTGAAGGTAAAACAAAGTACATGGTGGCGTCGAATGTGAGAGGAACAGTTGGTCAAACAATCAAGGTAGCGGAGCACGAATTTGAAGTGGTGCAATCCTTTAAATACCTTGGGTCAATAGTAATTAGCAGTCGATAACAATATAGAAGAAGAAATACGCGGGCGACTTCTCAAATCCAACAAAGCCTACTATAGTCTGTCATAGCTTTTCAAATTCAGAAATCTCACCATAACTTCAAAACTGCTGCTGTACAGGACCATGGTCCTGCCAGTAGTCACACATGGATCCGAGACCTGGGTGCTTAGCAAAAGGCGCTCCGACCTCTTAGCTGCGTTCGAGAGAAAAGTCTTAAGGAGAATTGTTGGCCGCATATGTGAGGAAGGACGGTACAATCATGAACTGTACGCAATCTACCTTGAAGCAGATATCGTGACAAAAAATTAAACTCGGTAGACTCCGGCAGGGCACCTAGCTCGCATGAGCGACATTCTATGGTAGACGACAGCGTGGTAGACTATGCTTGCGCTGGAGAGATGGCGTAGACCAGGACGCCCGAAGCCTTGGGGTGCGCAACAGGATGGCGTCGGCTCGAGACCGGGATAGGTGGAGAGACTTGTTGAAAGAGGCCAGGACCGGAACCCGGTTGTCGAGCCGATGATGATGATATTTGCAGTACGTTGGAAATTTGACTCAGGCGGAATTTTTTGCGGGGAGGAATGCAACTGCCTATTTCGTTTGAGCTCTCTTGATACGAAATTCGATTACAAAAATGGAAGATAGGAAACGTTAGGATGGTGTTCAAGAGAAATAAAAGTTTTTGTAAAATTCAAGTAATGCATCCCCTAAGATAAGAGAGTTATACTCAAAATTTACATATGGTAGCCAGATCAGAAGAGGGAACAAATTTCTTGCATCCTTTAAGAAAACCTAAACGCCATGATTTCGTTAATTTGGCGCTAGAAATAATGACCGTAGATCCGGATTTTGGGTAAGAAATCATCTTTTCGAACAAGGCCAATATTTGGCTCAACAGGTATTTTATCAAACAAAATTGCCATTGTTGGAGATAACACAATCCACAAGTGTTCAATCAAGCATCCACGCATTCACAAAGATTGACGACTGTTTGGTAGCCACTGGCGAGTAAAGGTGTAGTAAAATACCTTGGCATCTGGTTGGATCAGTTTTTATATTTCCACAGACCTATAAATGCTGCTCTCACCAGGGCTAGCGGAGCGTTTGCCCTGACGAAACGGTTGTTTTACAGCAGCCGACTTGACAGCATGGTGAAGGTGATTTGCAACATGACCCTCATACGGCCGATGATTGCCTATACGTGCCCGGTGTGATTCAATTTTGTCCCATCTCAAATGGAAAAGAGGCAGTCTTTTAAACGTTGCCTTGGATTACACAGAACACCAGAACAAATTATGAGTTTAGTGAAGCTGATTCAGGGTCACATTGCGAGAGCGATGACCTCAGTTGACAGCTTAATCTTTGGGGGCTTACTACCCCAACAATGAATACTTGGAGAGTGTGCGTTTAAGTGGCCATATTGCACCTAATGCATTTCTATATTTAGATAGTCGAGGGCTGATCCAGGATAGAGAGGCGGTTCCGCTAATCTACCACGTCGGCCGTAGGACTGTGGATGGATGGCTCCTTTATAGTCGAGACGTTCTCGCACAAGACGAAGCAGAGCGCCTTCGATTCTGTAGGACTATGTCCGATCGGGACCGGAGGGATAGGGTGAGACAGGAGAACCAGTTCTGGTGGTTGTCTAATGATAGGGATATTTGACGAGTTGTCTTGGCCGAATACATAGTTTTATGGGTAGTTTTAAGGTAGGGACAATCAGGTTGGTATTAGAATTAACATAGTTTATCTTAGAGCGCCCGCAAAGGCAAGTAAGTTAGTTTTAAGTTATTGGATAAGTAGGCTAGTTTTTCTTGAAATTTTTTTGTCTAGCTTTAAGATACATAGATATAAGTTGAATTTAAAAAAAAATTGACTGTTTGGTGTGATTCATGGTATAACGGCATCATCGAACCTTATTTTTTCCAAAATGATGAAGAAGACAAATGATATCGTCTCGGGAACATAGTGTGGTTAAATGATTTTCTCTGGCCAGAGCTCTACAATTTCGACAAATCCGAGATGTCGATCTAACAAGATGGCGCTAATTGTTATACAAGTGACGCAACGGTCGAAGTTGTGAAGAAGAAATTTGGCAATTAGGTCATGTCAAGGCGGACGTTCTTCAATTGGCCATCGCGATCGGGCGATTTGACCATACTCAAGTCTTCACTCTTTGTCAACCACATTGGATGAACTCCAACTATTGTGCTTATCTGGTAACTCTAATGATTGAATGCTAACGCTGCCATTTCATCTCCACAACCGAATAACTGGGTTATGAATCTCTAAATAAGTATGAAGCTAGGAGGGTGCCATCATAAGCGATTTCAGTCAGTGATCTTGGTAAACTCTGCCGTTCTTGTTGCACAGACGAACAACAAGGTTATGAGAGTAATTTCGTCAGCGAAGCAGTTTACTGGACTAAACATTTCGCACAAGAGATACGAACTTACGGGAAGTTCGTTTTGGAAGCAGCATCATTACGAATTTAACCATTTGAGAGAAGAAAGAAAGATCGTCTTTAGCCAATTGCTGTGTCTTCGGACTAAGAAGAAATTTAAGCGGCAAAGCCCTTTCCTGGTAAAAGAAAGGGTCCCTTTACAAGACGACCAAAATGATTGCTGGTACTATGTCAAGATAGGATGATATTTTTTTCGGTTTTTTTAAGAAAAAATCTTCAATTGTTGTCGGTATAGTATGAACCTACGGGGTTTGACCTATACAACGATCCCTTCATCAACTTCATCAAGAAATTGAAGATACCGTCCTTATAGATAGTTCGGTGATACGCCCGGAGTGTAGGTAAAATAAAGCACATTTAGCCGAGTTTTCGGTTCTGGTGCTGATGCACAAGGCTGTAGACAACTCTCGATATTTCGACAAGTAAGAAGCTACTTCGATAAACGTCTTTTACAAGCCTTGCACAGAATTCGACTTCCAGATAAGATAATTGCTATATGTATTATCAAAGCGAAATATTTTGGGCTCAACTATCAACTCAACGACTTATGTAGAATGGAGCAGGGCTGTATCCTGTCACCGATATAGTTTTTATTGCTCGACGTGCAGCTAGAAATTAAAAAAAATTCTGCCTTAAATGTGTAGACTTCGTAGAAGACATTTATGTTAACTTTGTCATAAGATCATGGATCTCCATTAAATCACAAAATAGGTACCGAAAAAAGCTGAGCACGAGGATTTAAAATACTCCGACTCTGGAGTTTTGTGTATTCCAAGGCAGCTAGTCTAACGCACTGCCTCTCAAAAGCTTGAATCTTTTCCATTTGATGTGGGACAACGTTGAACCTCACCGGACACCCATAGGCTATCATCCGTCTAATGGGGACTATGCAACAACTCACCTCCATCATAAGCTGCTATAAAACAACGGGTTTTCCAGGCAAGAGCTTCACTAGTCCTCCCGTCTGTCGAAACTCAAATACTGATCCAGTTAGATACTTAACTACACTTAAACTTTCAAGTTTTAGAAATATCTCTGAATCTTGCCGAAGTCAGTCTGCAAAAGAATTCTGATGACCTCGACCTTTGGAACTGTTCTGTACACTTTTAGATCGTCGGCATATATAAGTAATTCTCTCAACTAGACTACCTACCTAGGTACATATGTAAATGAAGTAAATGCTAAATAGAATCGGCGAGTTGACCGCTCACTGCCAAAGCCAATTTTATATCAAAAGTTACATAGCCTCTTTTGAGGACGAACTTCCTACAATTGAGCTTCTCATAAAGTATACATTACACTGGTTTGCTTATGACAAGTTTTACAATATCAAATGTGCTCCAATTTTGAGCCTTAGTTTGGTGTTTTCTATTTTCGGGCTTGAAACTAAGTCTTGTTGTTTAATATTTTGGAAAGGTAAAACAGACACATTTTTTATATGATTGAGAACAACATACCTGATGGTTATTCCACTGTTGCATTAGATGATCATGACACAATCTGCAGGCCTGTATCATTCCACGTGGGTCTTTGGGACGCGATCTGGCCGGACGCGGATGGGTTTCGTTGAATATCGTGAAATACGGACGATCGCGATCTTTTGATTCTTTCGGTTTGCATGTATTCAGTTCGATCAAACTGCCGCGACGTTGTTCATCACCGCACACGTAACACACTTCGGTCGTGGAGTTTTTATCGGGCATAGACAGATCGAGAATTCCCACTTCGACTGGATTGGGCGTGGTGTTTGAGGAGGCGTGTTGTGACGTTGGTGTCCGTGATGCTGACGGTGGTTGAACGATTGGCGAAGAATGATGTGAGTTCCGTAAGTCCAGAACTGTTTCATCTTCGGTGGGGTTTGCCGGGGTAGTTGTTGGCACTGGGACCGTTGGAACGGGCGGCGGAGGTGCTGGATGAATGCCAGCACTGCTGGTTCCGTAAGCTTGGGGCTTACTGCTGCCGTATTCGTGAGGCGATGTTTGCGGTGGAAGATGATGGTAGGATTGCTGTTGCATGTGTTGCTGATGTTGCAGGTGTTGGTGCTGTTGTTGTTGCTGGTGCTGATGCTGTTGTTGTTGCTGCTGTTGTTGTTGTTGTTGCTGTTGATGATGGTGGTATTGCTGTTGGAGTTGATGTTGCTGCTGTATCTGCATATGCAGCTGATGTTGCTGTTGGTGGTGAAGTTGTTGCTGGTGTTGTTGGTATTGCTGTTGTTGAACAGCCACTGCTGCTGCTGCTGCATGATGCTGCTGCTGTTGGGATGGGTAATTCGGCCCAGATATCGAATTCATGTAGGAGATCTGGCCAAGTTTGAGCTTATGATGGGCAAACGAGGACGGTTTTATATTGATGCCGTCGTATGGCGCCGACGTGGGACGAGCTATTTGCTGCTGAGGCGATAGGGCGGACATTTGATGTTGCGACGACGAATGGTGAGGGTTTTCTCGAGAGTGAGGGCGACTATGGGATTTCTCGGTATTGCGACTTGAAGGCCGCTGTCCGGGGGGATAACTCACTGAGGGGCTTTTTCCATAGTAGTCAACTTTCTGCTGCTGGTGGTGCGATGGTGAGTCATTGCGGGATGTTGGACGATGAGGCGAGTCGTTACGAAGTGAAGCCGCAGCGGAGTGCTGCTGCGGAACTTGCTGTGGGGACGCATGCATTCCCATGGGGTGCTGCACATAATCTCGGGACATTGGTCGTTGCACGGAATTCGGATATGAGTACGCTGACGGTGGATAACTGGATCCTCGTTCTGCTCCACTTCGGTCACTGACGCTGCGATCTCCGCCAGATGTGGTCAAATGCTCAGCACTAAGTCCCAACATCTGGGCAGCATACTCCCCTTGAGTGGCTATGTCAGCCCCAATGTAATTTTTCCCGTCAAGCCGTTTCATGTGATATATCCGCTGCAGAATCGGTTTGTTCTCCCGTTCATAGGCGTCCCACTGTTCGGTTAGCGAGCGATAACACAACATGCAAGCCATAACATATTGCTGCGTCGCTTGCAGCTGTGGAACTCCAACGGGCGCTTCATAACGCTCTAAAAAGGGAAAGTATGGCTCCGAGAGTCTTTCCGGATTCGGACGAACCCGTATGGGCTCGTAGCCTCCTTGACCTGCACACACATAGCAGAGCGGGATGACTTCAGGAGTCGTGTGGTTGTGGCTGCTGCTGCTGTTAGACTTTGGATGGTGATGATGCTGCTGTTGTTGTTGTTGTTGCTGCTGCTGCTGGTGTTGTTGTTGCTGCTGTTGTTGGTGTTGGTGTTGTTGCTGTTGATGCTGCTGCTGCTGGTGTTGCAGATGTTGTTGCTGCTGCTGATGATGGTGCTGCTGTAGTTGTTGTTGATAATGCTGTTGTTGCTGTTGCATATGATGATGATGTTGAAGAAGTTGATGGTGTTGCTGTTGTTGTTGGTGCTGGCTTT
Organism: Chrysotoxum bicinctum; assembly: GCA_911387755.1. NCBI lineage: Eukaryota > Metazoa > Arthropoda > Insecta > Diptera > Syrphidae > Chrysotoxum > Chrysotoxum bicinctum. The sequence continues at coordinate 70,448,533 of OU426990.1, read as the reverse complement.
CTGGTGGAGACGTTCGATGTGTTGGCGGAACTGATGTCGCACCCGAAGAAGACGAATGTGTTTGGCCCAACGATGATGATGCTGGTGCGGATGATTGTGATTGTGGTGGCGGGGGTTCCGATTGCATTAAGGAACCCCCACGTAATTCATTTTTTATGTATGCTTTCGCTTTTTCCATAATAATCTGTAAAAAAAAATGGAAAAGAAACAAAAAATTAGTAAGAATTTCAAGAATCCAGTGGTTAAATATCTAAATGGAAAAAAATGACTATTACTAGGTACATAATGGCAGCCCTTGGCTCCTTCTTTGGTGAAGATTCGTTTTTCGAATACAAGAATGTAGTAAATAAAATTTAGATAAGAAGGCAGATACTCGAATGTCTACACTTGTATTGAGTACAAAGAATGATTCTCGATATGCACTCCGGAGACTCTGTCATCCTAAAAATGCTCAATTGCTGAAATTTGAAGAAACCATGTTTACGTCAGAACGCGAGGGTTTCTTCATTCTTTTACAAAATGTGACCAATATCACAAACTTCCGTCAAATCCCTCAATCCACTATTTCGGGGTCTAAATAATCAAACGGAGGGCACGGCCGGCGCAGATGTAACCGAGCTATTTCGTCGCGTTTAGAAAAGAGATCAAGTCTTTCATCTTTTTTCCAAAATTTCATCAAAAAATGCCCTTCCTAATGATTGTGCTCTAAACTTGGCCAGAGCAGGGTATTTGCAAAGGAATTAGATTTCCTTTCCCCCCTGGTCCCAACAGCTATGAAAGCTTCACTGCATGCTCTCCTATTGGCCAGTGTCCACTTAAGGTAGATACAATCCTGGCTAGCATATCAACATATTTTTAGCTAAAGCAAGTCAAAAAAATCAAATCAACTGAAGGACACTTTCTACCCTCCTTTATATGGCCTTCCAGCAATGGTTTCGGTAATGGTTTTGACAATTTTGTCGAAGCCTTAACTGTTTTTTTTTTTTATTGCTTCATATCTTATTTAGTTGAATGCCAGTAAAACTTACTTTCAAGAGCGAATGCCCACCTAGTCAAGATTCATTTGAAGTACCTCAAGCAAGCCAATTAGGACCTATTATATTTGTTTTGATTAAATCATGTTTGTAGTATCCCTAGGCATAATGGTTAGTGCGTCATGGGTCTTGGGTTCGATTATCAGTTTTTCCGGGTTGTATTACGTCTTGGGAGGAATTGACAAATCATCCAAGAGCATATCTTGTCGTTAAAAGTGCTGCTTATTAACCGTTTGGAATTGGCAGAAAATTGTAGGACCCCGCCATTTCTAGTAACACCCACATAGGTATGGTTGAGAGTTGTAAGTCACTTGGTTCTGGTTCTTTTCGAGCTGTTGCAACACCAAATTTATTTATTATATATTATTAATTTACTAAGTATACTTAAACTTTTTGAAAGCATAGTTTAGGAGTCATCCCAGAAAATCAATTTTGTGTTCACTGTTTATCAATCTTCTTCTGATACCAGTTAGAAGAAAACGACTATCTAAAAGCACCAACTTAACAGAATTCGTTTCGAAGGCATTGTCTGCCTAAAAGGTTGGACGAAATATAGATGTTATTGCAACATATCTTAGTAAAGCCTTCGATAAAAAAAAACAACTGAATACCATTCTTTTCAAACTTAAAAAGCTTGGGTTTCTGTGTTGGTTCCTTACATAAATTGACTATCAGTACCAACTACTTTAAAGAGCAAGTACTATTCAACCATCATCTGGAGTACCTCAAGGAAGCCGTTTAGGACCTGTTATATTTGCCTTGACTATAAATGATGTCCAACTGATCATATTTCAAACTGTTTTGAAAATCTTCGCTCATGACATGCGGATTTCGAAAAAAGGTATCCTGTGAAAACGTTGAACACGAACATCAATGTGTTGATGGGGTTACCTCCATATAAGATTGGTAAAATCCTCTTTGGTATAGCGACAGCCTCTTCGACTTAATCAGCGATTACTGACCAAGCAAAGAACATATACACCAAATACTGATCTACCAGACCTTGCAAGGAGCCACATGCTCCTACGAGGCCTGGTGGGAGGATGATTTCTCAGGTGGGGGTAAGGGAAAGCAATACGCCCTTAGAAGGCGTCTACCTTTCCTTAGCCAGGTTATTATGTGACGACAGAAATTTCTTGAATGATTTAGAAGTACTCTCTGACATTTCAGGCTATAGCTTGCTGTGACCCATCTACACCCTTAACTCACACCTCCCACTCTAGTTTGTATCTTTAAAATGCAAATATTTTGCCCCGTCAAAAGCAATAAATAAAAAGTAATTTAATAATAAATAATTCAATTGCTTTAACTTTTCGCATAAAATAATTAAGTTCGTGCTGCTAATAATTCACAATTTCATATTTGCATAAAAAACACCAACCCCAATAATTATAATTAAATAAATTGAAAGTGCAATGTTAATTGTAGGCAAATACCCATACCTACATATTCGTGTGTATATTTTGCCGCAAACTAGATTGTCAATAATGTTTCGAACATTTATTGTTTTCCATTTGAAATTATTGCACTTTGCTACGGAACATTTGAAAGTGCCATAAAACTTATTTTAAATACATATAACTTAAAAACACGTTATTTTATAGTGGAACATTGTGTTGATTTATGTGAGTGGGGTTCATGTGCGCCATTTTCTCTATTCTCTATTGAACGGGTGGGATTAGGGGTAGGTTAATTTGAATGGAAAATTTATGTTTAATTCCTGTGCTTGTTTAAGAAAATCGAATTATTTATTGGAAAATAATTCATTTATTTGAAATAGGACCGAAATATCAATTTGAGATTATTTTTTGATCAACAATGTACGGATAGGCCGAGAGGGAACCTAATATTATTATTGGGACATGGTGACTATGGTATACAGGGTTGCTTTGATTTTGTGTGTACAAATGTAGGAATATTCGTTTCAGAGTAAAAGCTATTCAAACAATGTCAGGCTGATATCCATAAGCCCCGAGTTTATTTGCTTAGGTTAAAAAAAAGATATAAAATCTGAACTGTGTTTTCGATTTATTTCTATGCTTTACTCTGAATTCAGTAGATAAGTTATTTTTTTTTAAGGAAAAACGAACGTGCTTCTAGGTTTATACAAAAACGCAAAAAGCATGTGAAAAAACTATCAAGTCAAAAATATGTCATTTTTTCTCAGACCATGGTAACGTCTTGTAAATCCGTAATGATGTTGCTTACGGTTACGAGCCTCAGGCTCAGTATGGTCACTGTTCTAATACGAGCTTTAATTTCATGTGGATTAAAATTACTGTCAGTAAGCACATATTCCACGCTTGTTTCTTCATAGAAGCCCGATTTTAGACATCAATTAGACTTCTAATGAATTTGATGCGCTATCTGAGTCCATATTGAGAATTGTCACCTATTTTTCCCGCATCGAAATCGTTATTACGGGCGATTTCAATGTTCATAAATCCTTTTGACTACGAAATTCAATGACCATTTAACTTAGCTTATGAACGAGCCAACTCGAATACCTAACGTTGAAGGCCATTCTGAAAATACGTTTAAACTGTTTTTTTACATCTGATCATCATAAATAAACTATAAATGTATTAGTGCCTCTAGACACGTCGTCGGACCACTGAATCATATCAGCAAATTTTTCACGCTCGACCAATACTAGCTGTGTTTGACAATATGAGAAAGCCAATTGGGTTGGTCTAAGCAGCTTTGTTCGAAACTATATTTAGTCAGTATGCATTATTCTCAATGAAATAAAAACTTTTATCCCTAACAAGACTAAAGGAGTAAGCTCCAAAGAGAATTCTTGGGTACGACTATGTATGACTGCTATACAAAACAAACCCTACTGAGAAAAACCGTAAATAAATATGGCAAGCAAGGAATACCTGTAATGCTCATATTCAAAGAACAAAGTCCCAACAAGACCAAGAACAAGAAAGAAAACGAAATGCACGAATGGGTCGCACGAATGAATAGGCCAAAACTTTAGTTTAATTAGTACGATGTTTAAGATGTTTTAGTATGAAACTTGGTTAAAACGACAGTTTTGCAAATTTTATTCGAATATAGCATCATACTATACCTACCCTGTTATTAAAGTTAAAAAAAGCAGACTATAACAGAAGTGTTGTTAGCTCATTGGCAATGGCTAGATGTTCGGCTGAACTTTAGAAGATAATGAATCGAATCAATGGATCGAAGCTTGCAATTTCCTGTAATCTCAAGGCGTCTCGTTCAAAAGAATATTTTTAGTCGTTGTTAAATACTGAATGTAGGGCTGCAAGGTTACACTCTGCGATTCCACTCGATTTTTTGGATTCTACCTTTGTTGAAGAAGAACTGAATGCAGCGTTGGATAGAGCTAAGAATAACAAGGCTGCTGGAGCTGACAGAACTCCAATTGAATTCTTTAAGTATGCTACACCGGATTTTATATCTGTTCTTTTGAACTGTTATAAACGACATTTTTGAGTCAAGAAATATTCCTTCTAGTTTTTTGTCTTCGATTATTTTTCCGCTATTTAAAAAAGGAGACTCATCTGTTGCAGAGAATTATGTCGGATTTCGTTCTTAAATGCATCTATGAAACTGTTTGCAAGTATGATTTTCAGCAGACTTACAACTTGGGTGGGTGAGAACTCAAAGGTAAGTGAATTTCAAGCAGGATTTCGACCAGGTTACTCAACAACGGATCAAATATTTCTACTTACATATATTGCTGAAGTGTACCTTATTAGTGGAAAAAAATGTATGCGTTTTTGATAGATTTTAAGGCAGCATTTGACAGTATTGCTAGATAGGCACTATTTCTTAAGCTGTCAAATATCGGGATATCTTCAAAACTGATCAGTATTCTAATATCTCTCTACGCAGAAGATTCTATATATGTTTGGGATGGAGAATGCCTTTCTGAAGATGTCAGCTCTTCAATGGGTCTTAAGTATGTGCATTAAGCACGCTTTTATTTACCCTTTTTGTCGAGGATTTAGTGGAGCACGTAGAAGGTGGGGGGACAATTGCTGACGAAAGCATCCCCGGTTTAAGTACGCTGATGACATCGTTCTGCTATCGGAATCTCACGAACATCTTCAAAACATGATTGCCAATTTAAAAAAATATTGTGACACCTGGAATTTAACAGTCAACCTAAATAAGTCAAGCATCATGATAATTAGAAAAGGACATGGAAAATGAAAAATGGAAGTACAACGGCAGGAAGTAAAAGTGGTTAAGAAATTCAAGTACCTCAGTGTCATTATAACAAGTAACCTCTGTATGAAAAAACTCATCAAGTCAAAACTGCAGAAAGCCCAAGCTGCCCTTTGTGTTTCATGGAAAAACTGCATTGCAAATAAATCTATTAATCATTCATTTCGATTACATGATCGAAATTCTGCAAATGGATTCCACCCAACTGGTTAACAGAGTTTTAAAATTTATCATCTCAAATCGACTTAATTTCGTGTAATCTTGGATCAGTATGTCTAATTCGCTTGAGGAATCTATGGCTTTTGATATGGATCGACCCACTGATTTAAAAAGAAATCTTTACAACCTTGTTTCCAAATTGGACGAAAAATATCGACAGACATACATATATCAACCAAGCGAAATCATCGCAATACAGAGAACTCTACAGCAAAGTAGAGTTTATTCTTGGAGAGTTAAATTATTTTAATGATAGTAATTTCACAAACATGATATTTTCAATTCTACGAGCTAGAGCTGAAATACTTGTTTTGAATTGCATACCTCACAGACCGGAGCTACCTATCAAATGTGAAATCTGCAATACCCTTGAAAGAGAAAATATCTTGCACTTTTTATGAACATGTCCAATCCTTCAAGAAATCAGACAAGATATTAGCTCGGCCGATTTGCTTTAAACTTGGTAGATATCATTTTTAATTTTTTTCAACCCACAGGTTTTTTTCTTTTTTTTTATACCAAAAATAACGGTACCTGCCATACAAATTTTTATAAATATTTGTTTTTCTCAAAAACTGTTCATAAAATCTCATTTAGTTAAAGCTAGGTAATGGTTGACAAAATTTTTACAAAAAATAGTAATTTTTGATAGCCCCCCTCGAAACATTTTTTTTGTTTTTGACTTTATCGAAAACGGTACAACCGATTTAAATCATTTCTTTATACTAAATCTCATACAAAGTTTGAATATTATTATACATATTAAAATTTTCAATTTTTTATTTTTTGGATTTTTAAGAAAAATTTCAAAATTTCTATATTTCGAAAACCCAATGATCGATTGTTTTCAAACTTGAAAAATAAAAGTTTCTTAATATAATCTACAAGATTTTAGAAAAAAAGTTTGTTTTACCTAAAATTAACGGTACCCAGCATAAAAAATGGTTTTCGAAAATCTTATTTTTTCTCGAAAACGGTTCCGAGAACTTTGATAAACATTTTTTTCTTTCGTTTTATTTTTACGATCAATAATTTAATAAGAAAAATTTTAAAATTAATATATTTTTTCCAATTTTGAATTTCTTATTACATATCGCCATAACGGATTTTAATGAAATTTTTCATAGAGAAGCTTCTAAAAAGTTTAAAAAAACATTGCATTTCAAAACTTTAAGAAAAATATTTTTGGAATTTTTGAAAAAAAAAAAAAATCAATTTTTTTTTTGGAACATGTATTCAATATCTCAAAAACGGCTTAATAGTTTTTTTTTGAAATTTATTTTTTTACGTTTAATTATTAAGACTTTGAGTTAGCGTACCAAAATTTTTTCTTAAAAATGTTTTAAAAATTTTGTATATAAAAGCTTAGTTTTTAAGAAACCACTACAGACTTATAATTTTTGTTTCTCCATAAACCAATATTTGCACTAAAGAAGTTGTTTTAGTCATTTAAAAATGAATTTTATGCTTATGAACAGTTTTTCTCTATTAACATTCATTTTCGAAATGCTTAGTCTTTTGCATAAGAGCAAGTTCGTGCGACCCAGTCGTGCATTGTTTTTTTTTAAATTTTAAAAATATTTTTTTTCTTAAAAAATGTGACAGTTTTTTTTTTTTAATTATTAAGTTAAATCTAGGCTGTGGTTTCCCTTGGAATTTTTCGGTACAAACGATTTTGATAAAATTTTTTTATGCTAAAGCTCTTCAAAAGTTTGAATATTGTTGTGTATTAGACTCTATATTTCGAAAACCCCCTTATCATTTTTTTTTAACTTGACAAATATTATGTAAGTTTCTTAGTACAATCTGCAAGAAGTGAGAAAACTTTCTGACTGTCCAATTTGATTTGTTCTGGACGGTCTTAAGTAAGATATTCATAAAATAAATGCTGGTGTGCCACAAGGTTCCGTTTTATCTCCGACTCTCTTTCACATTTATGTTAATGATCTCTTGTCTGAAACTTCTATGTTTCGCTGACAACAGCACCCTCAGCTTTTTATATTCGTTTCTAGTCAAAAAATGTATAGACAAATTGTAAGTTGTCTAATGAAGTTCGTAATGAAAGTATTTAAACGCTCAAAATTCTGTATAAGGGTGATTCTACAAACGATGGAATTTTCGGTGGCCCAAGAAATATTTTAAAATCCGTTCAATTATTTAATGTGATTTTTTTATAAAATTAAATCTTGTTGATATCTACCTGGCCTAACAATATCATTAGGTTGACCCTATTTTATCTTGCTCAAAAAATTCTTCAAAGTGTCTGACGTGTCCCCAGTGCGTTTTCGCAAAGAAAAATTATAACCGTTCGCTTATTTCAGGTCTCATACTTAGATGAATTGCACCAAAGTTACGGAAAATAACACATCTTTGCTGCGAAATAGATAAATATTTTTTAGTAATTTATTTTATTACAAAAAAACTTAATCAAAATTTGTCCCCCGCTTTTTGTATCAGTCCCTTGGCATATTGAAACAGTTGAAAAAATCAATAATTAGGATATCGATCGAATTTCCAGCACTGGCAATTTGAAGTACCAAATCTCCTTACAATAAAATTGTGGTGCAAATCGATTCTGTTTCTTATGTTAGTATGTATTGTGAAAAAGAAATTTGTGTAAGAAGTCGTGGATTGTCCCTTTAGATTATCAGTCCTCTGGTGAGGTTTTACAAAACAAATTTGTATGTAAGAAGGCATATTTGTTAGAAATATAGTATAGGTTTAATAAAACTGCAATATTATATATATATTTTTATTTTTTAAAGTAAAACCTTAATACATTTTTTGCGCAAAAACCATGAAAAACCTCAGTCCCCTGGCCTCAGTCCCCTGGTTAATAAATGAGCAAATGATATTTTATTCAGAAACCTGAGAAATTTTTAGTTATATAGAACTTCGAACTTCATTGCGAAATATTTTTAAAATTTTTAAAAAGAATATAATTTATTTTAAATTGATTCTTAGAAAAAAAAATATTTAATTATAATATATTATATTCTCTTAATAAAATGTTAAATAATATTTATTTACCATGAATTTTTATGTTTATGAAGAATAATTAAATTTAATTTCTATATTACCTTAAAAAAAACTCAGTACCCTGAGCATCCTTTTTCAGAAAATGTCCTTAAAATCCTCATTTTTTATTTTTTTAACTGGCCGCTTTCAACAACGCAAAGGGACGTTCTAATGATCATCTAAAACAACTCTTACGACTTTTGGAATCCAAAAATGTCGTGCCGAAATTTGTATCATTTTATTCCATTGTTTGTAGAATCACCCATAAGCTTGTTTTCAATTTAAATTGATCTTTTTTTTAATATTTTACTAGCTGGATTCGCCATTAAATCATTAAAGCTACTCCTGATCTTTTCAAACATTGTTTTTCAAGTCTTAAAATAGAACAAGTTCATTTCACCCGTATGCCCTGCGGACATTTTCCATAAAATCAGATTCAAGTGTTTTCAACTTCAATCAATAAATTGATTAATGTTGATTGAATAAGTAACGCAACATTCTGCTGTAATAAATATTTTAATGCACATTTAACTAAGCAATTCTAGTGTCAACTATGCAACATCTCCAATTCAATCTGGTTTCGATCAACGGTATGTGGAGCAATGGCAATTGTTATGCCTGGCACTAACTAGTTCAAGTTAGATCCGCAAATACAAGCTGACATGCTCGTGACCTATCTCTAACTAAACACATTCATTAAGTCAGACTTGATTTCTTTACCATACAATTGAGTTGTTTGTTTATTATTTTTTTATTTTTTTTTTTAATAAATTTTAGCAAAGAGAAAATTCAATAGCGAATTAAATATTATGATTTGAATAGAAGCCACTTGATCTCCGAGGGCTTTGTCTGAACTTTGTATTAAGAATGTCAACAAACATATGATTAGAATTGAAGTTTGTTTGACTTTAATTAAGATCATAAGATCAACCCTGACATAACTGTCTAGATCACAGTGTGTAAGCGGATATAATAACACAAAGACCGATAATTGAAGCTAAGCAAATCTATTTTAATTCTTTATTACTTGGAGGCTTTAAAATTTTGTTTTAGATGTGCTCGTATTTACACAGATTGATTTAATTCATCTCCAGATTCAAAATTCAACTAGAAACTTTAGAGATGAAGATCCCTGTTAAAAAATGTTAAAAACTTTCGGAGAAGGCAGTTTCCCAACGATTACTCGAAAAAGTGCTAAAAGCTTAACTAAGTAATATGATTCTCAAAGGAATTATCTGGAACAGGCAAAATTATTGGTCTCAGGGAAAGAGACTTTATCAGCCAGTCCACAGTAACTAACCTTCTTGACATCCCTAGAGATGGTAAGCAACAAAACAGATTGGGTATGAGAAGAATAAAACTACACCCTCAAAATAAATACCATCAAGTACTGTTGCAAGAATCTTTGGGCCTAGAACCAAACTTTCCATACCGATGGGAAAGTCCACCAGTATCTTCTAAGCGGAGGTACACGCCATAGGGAAAAGCGTGGATCGAAATTTCGAAAAGAACTATCGTAACAAGAACGTTGCCGTCATGTCAGATAGTCGAGCGGCGCTCAAGGCACTAAGCTCATATACCATTAGCTCTAATTTGTTGTGGGACTGCATAAACAGGCTAAATGAACATAGCAAATAGAACAGGGTCACAGTTAACTGGCTACCTAGTCACGTGGGTGTTAATGGAAACGAAGAGGCAAAAATAGGCACAGCAATCACTTTTACGAAGCCTGAACCCTATTGCGGAATAGGAAAAAATGTCATCAAAAACAAAATTAAACAAGAAGAGGAGGCACGTAGATCCAAGAATTTCAAAGAACTCCCAAAGCTGAGACAGACAAAACTACTACTGGGCAATTACAACCAGCAACGTTTCGAAAACATCAGCATCAACTTAAGTAGGAACAACCTAGGAATAATAATAGGTGTCTTAACTTAACACCACAAATTTAGAAGACACCTAGGTATACTTGGTATGGTAAGCAGTGCCACATGTAGATTCTGCAACATGGTTCGGCTGTGGATATCCCGACCAAAACAAGGAAGTACTGCGAGGAAGTTCGACGTTGGATGTTTACAATCGCAAGAGATCGCAAGGTCCTTTTCCTATCGAGTTTCTAACAACCTCTTAAGAATTCCTATGCCGCCAGCATCAAGTATTGAGGACCAGTGCCAAAATTGCCAAGCAGCCATCGGAGATGCGGCCTCTGGAGTGCTGGGTTTTAAACGAATACCACAACGAAATCCCTGGTTTGACAATCAGTGCCGGTAAGCACATGCAGCAAAACAAAAGGCATATAAAGCGGCGCTGCAAAGAATTACTAGAGCTGCTCGCAAGCTCTAAGAGTAGAAGAGGACAGAACAACACCGGCTTCTCAGAAATAAAAAGAAGGAGCATGAGAAGCGCTTGATCGAGGAAATAGAGGGATGCCATAGCAGGACTGAGATTCGGAAGTTTTACCAAAAGGTAAGAGAAACATCACAAGGATACAATCCCCGGGAACATCATAGTTGAACCACTGTCCATGCTGAGAATATGGAAAGAACATTTCTCCAATCTTTATAACGGCGATGGAGAAGAAACTGGAGGCAGCTAGCTAGGGACTGAGCAACAACAACACAATAAGATACATTAATGATCTTAAAAGGTATGACCACACCTCTGGCTTTGCTTTGATGTAGTTTAAGGCACGTCCGGGGCTCGAAAGGGCCTGTCCACTGATACTTGTTATTGGTGGGCCGGTATTGCTACTGATGCGCTAGTTCTATTTGCACTCAGGTTCCTATCGACCTCCTCGTGGTGCCGTACGAAAATAACTGAACTAGATAGGAACAACTGGACGGTATCCATAGAAGTTGGAATCCGCTAAGGAGTGTGTAACAACTCACCAGTGGGGTGCACCCTACTACCTTTCTACCTCCATTAATTGCTGGGTTGTGGGTATCAAAGGTTGACAGGCCTTGAGTTTTGCTTATTATCTGGAAGTGACCTCACGGTTGCAAAAGCTCCGCCAGAGGGGCTTGCATCTTGTATGCTTTGGTTTTTCGCCCCCTAGTGGGAGTATCGTTGTGGTTGTGGTTGTGGTTACTTCAAATGCGGAGGCATAATGAGTTTACTTGGTTTACTTGGATTCAAGAGGTGTTTGGTAGGCTCGAAAGCTCTAAAGCAAAGTGTGTGTACATGCCGCAACATGTCGCAGAATTGCTACTGAGATGGCTTCGGCTATGTCAGCGCTAATGGTCAGAGCTCGATCTGAGTCCGATGTGGGTAGTCTCACCGTGAAATTAAGTCTTGGTTGACAGGTGTCCACGTTAAAAACATTTAGGTTCTTGCGAAGAGTAGTTAGATTAAGGGATATTTTTTCAGAAAAGAAGAACATTCCGAAAGCGAATAAATGGGATTTGAAAAACAAAGTTCCACTTCCAACTGTTGAGCAACTAGAGAGACTGGATTTTCCAATATGAGTCAAGTAGGTTCAAATCTTAAAAAAAAAAAAAAAAACAAAAAAAAAATATATTTAAAAAGTTATTCAAATTTTAAAATGAAAAACAGCCAAAGACCCTCGGGGTCAGGGAACCTGTCCATGTGTCCATATTGGAAAACTTTTTCAACTGATTTTTTGTTAAAAATAATAAAATTCTTAAGATCATTACCGAATCTTGTTGGATTTTGGTGAATATTTTAGATGTTAGACTTGTTCCAAAAGAGCTACCTAAATTTTCATCAAAAACGATTAATTTCTTTAGACAAGCTAGATAAGTCTTCTTGAATTTCTCTCCTAATAGTTAAGTGTCCAATTTTATAACCTATTTTATTATACAAGCACAGATCTGTTTAAGGAGTTTTTTTTTTTAAGTAGAAAAACTCAAACTAATTATACTTTTAAACGTCCACATACAAAAAAACTCATAAGCTAAAATAACTAATAACGTAGGCATAAGAAAAGTTGCGGCACGATTCTTCCACAAGCTACTTAAAACGCATCAACGAATGCACATCTTAAAAAAAACACATTATCTTTTTTTCTTTTTAAAATTGTTGGTATCACATTTCGAAATCCTTTCCGCATTTGAGACATTAACGTTTTTCTTTTTTGATACCCTAAAAGCCGGGACAGAGAATGTCAAACAACTTGGCAACATGATAATCTTCTTAACTTATCTTTCCATTCCATCAAAAATGTATGGGATATTTTTTTTTTTTTTGTACTTGAACTTCAATTTGTAACATGAGTTGCGGTGTCATGCAAGAACGTTTACCTCGCGCAAAAAAAAAAAAACAACAACAACAACAACAACAACAAAACGAAATCGAGAGGGGAAACATCGAAACATCATATAACCATTAATCGCCAGGTGAGAAATTTCTCCCTCAAAGAGAAAAATAAAAAACGACAAAAAAAAAACAACAAATCCAATTAGACTCATCAACTCACTCATCGGCTTATAAAAAATAAAGAAAAAAAAACCTTATGCGACAGGTCCGTCGTTATTTCGGCCCTAACTGCAAGGAAACATGACACGGAATATTCGTTTAAATTACTCTCTGACGCCGCAGAGTTACCTCATCTTGAAAATAATTTCAATAAAAAAAAAAAAAAAAAAACACACAAAATTATTAACCACAACGATGACAAAGGCGTGACCATCCTGAATTGCACTTAAAGTATGTCAACGAAAAATTAACTCAGCATGGCAATGGCACACTGGGCGCGGAACAGGAAAACACAATGTGAATTCTCTAATCAAATGCGACATTCTTCATGTGTGTCTCTCTGTCGTCCATGGGCAGGACAATGATTATCAAAAAAAAAATCCACACAAGAAGTAGAAAAGAAGATAATTCTAAAAGGATTGCTTTTCAGTAAAAAAAAAAGGAAAAAAGCAAAAGCAAACAAACCCTTTATTGTGGCAGGACATACAACTGGATACCAAAGCGCATTCGTGGTTCGCGGTAATTACAATACAGAAGTTGAAATCCTCGCGAACAATCGAATGACATGAAAATTTGAAAAAGGTGATTCGAAAACCTGCCATGTAGTAAGTATTGAAAAAGAAACCCAAAAGGGCACAAATAGGTCGCACGCAATTGCTTTTGGCATCCTCAAGTACCTATCAAATAAAGGATCGTTTTTGAGAAACTCACCAAGTTTCAAAAATCAAAAAATGAGACATGGGCGCCAGGGCTTGGGTATAAAAGAGAAGTACCATCCTTATGTCAGTTTAACCATCCCTAATTTTTTTTTTCATTTTGAGAAAACTTTTTGAAAATTTAGTACAGAATCGGTTGAGACGTTACTAAGATATGCCGAAATAAATGCAATTTGCTCAACAAAAAACTTCTTCACCAAATCTGTATCACGCAAATTTATTAAAACAGTTTTATTAAATTAAATTAAAACATTAAAGACACGAAGTTTAATGAAAATCGTTAAGGCTGTTGTGGACAGTTTGACGAAAACCAATTTTTTTAGTTGATGAAGACCTCATTGTTTTACACCAAAAATAAATGTTTGCTCTATTAATACATGCTTGTTGTTCGAAAAACTTGGGGTACATCACAAAATTGTTGAAAAAAGGGTTTTTCAACTGGCGCGGACAGATTTTAGCGACCTGTGGCTGCCATGTTCTTTTGCTGACGTCTGTCAAATTGGTTGTTTTAGTTTCAGTTAGTGATGCCAAATCACCATGGCAAGTAACACGATTGAACAAATGATAAAACTCGGTAGTGCAAACGTAGCGCCCATTTTACGGTAGACCTGGTTACTAGGCTGGCTCGATTGATACTCGTAAAAAAATTGTATGAAATTTTTTTTTTTGTTTGATCGTGTTCGGGCGGTATACAAAAGTTGTAATAAGAGTCCTTCAATAGGAATCCAAAATATTTTTAAAAAATTCCAATTTTAAATACTGCCCCAAGGACCTTAAAGATTTTCGAAATATGATACATATATCTAAAAAAAAATATATAAAATCGTTTAAAAAATGGCTTATGTTTCATAAGTTAAATATAAAACCTTGTTTAAAAATCAGCAGGCTTATCCAAAGGCGCCCACTTAAAAGGGGCAAGTTGCAAGGGGGTCAGTTGCCCCCTCCCCTGGCTCAGGAAAATACCACATTTAGAACATACTTTGCTTTTTACAATGTTTTGAAAATTCCGACTGGTTTTTGTTTTTTTCTGTTCGAATCTATTGTTTGCCCCTTCCCCGCCCTTCTCTTTGGAACAAATTTCCTGGAAAAACCTATGGGATTACATATTGCTCCAAATGCATTTTAAAATCCATTATTCCGTTACACCTACTGAATAGAATATTTAAAAATACAAATCGAAGAAACCCAAATTTATGCAAAAAATAAACGTTTTATTAAGAAGACTTACCAATTTCAGTTTGCAGCGGGCTTTTATCATTTTAGCTAGTAGGCTAAGCAATTTCAATAAGAAGCGGGTTTTTTCTTGTTGAGTTCGATTATAAGATCAAAAATTACCACGAGAAATACAGAAACTTAATGAAACCTTACAAATCGAGAAAAGACGTAGAGTCCTATAAAATCGCATTAAAATGTTTAAAGAACAATCTCGTTGTCTCTTTGATATCTGAAACTCCGATTGGTGCAGATGCAGAATATTTAACAAAACAGAAAATTGAGAAGTTATCTACAGTTGCGAAAACTCTCGACAGATTTGGAATTTCTGACAGGGCAGGAGCTGCAATTGTTTCAGCTACTCTTCAAGATGTTGGAATGATTTCAAAGGACAATTTTACCAATGTTGTAGATAGGCACAAAATCAGACGTGCCCGTGAGAAAGAGAGGGCATCGTTATCATCTTTGTCACTATCAATGTCATTTCATCAGCTCTAGTTTGGGATATATTTTGACGGAAGAAAAGACAAAACACTCAGTATGATAGATAACAGACGAAAATCAATTGTTGAAGAGCATATAAGTTTAGTGAAAGAGCCTGGATCCGAATACTTAGGGCATCTCTCCCTTCCAAATGGAAAAGCTGAAACCGTGAGTAAGAAATTGAAGGAGTTCTTTGATGAAAAGGGGATTGATAAATCAAAAGTTGTGGTTATTGGAAGTGATGGCACAGTTATAAACACAGGATCGAAGGGAGGTGTTATCCGTGGTTTGGAACTAGACCTAAGAACACCATTTCAATGGTTCATATGCCAGTTACATGCAATCTTAATGGAACTACAACCGGACCAGGAAGCTTCACAGGACCTTTGGGAAACAAATTGAAAGATAGTGAAAATTTGTTGTTAGTGCGATTTCAAGCTATTCAATGTAACCTTCCAGAAATATCAAACACTAATGATCTCAGCACTGATCAACGATACTTGTTTGAAATTTGTCAAGCTGTCAGTTCAGGAATTTGTAGTGACGGTTTAAAAAAAGAAATCCGGGAAAAATCGTTCATTCAAGGTGTCTTACAACTGGAAATCGAATATTAAGGTTATATGTTTCTACTGTGACTCCATCCGAAAATATGCTTTTGTTGCTCAATTTTATAATGCAAGTCTATGCGCCAATGTGGTTCCAAATAAAAACTAGACCTTACTGTATTGATGGCGCTCGACACCTTCACAAAACTATAATGTTGACCAGATACCTGCCTCAAAATTTAAAATCAATAGTTGATCCTGTTATTCAGAGAAATTGCTTCTTCGGTCATCCGGAAAATATTATGATAGCAATGATTGCAGATGAGAGAGAAACAATTCGAGTTTTAGCTTTAAGAAGAGTTAAGAAAGCACGAGAGCAGCTTGGAACATACTCAAATTCCGTGCGGTCTTTCGTTTTGCCGAAGTTCAACTTTATTGCTGAGGACTACATTCACATAATCGACTGAAATGTTGTTGGTATTTTATGTGATCCACCAATATTAAGAAACATTAGTTTGGATGTCATAAGTGATTGCATTCAAAATCCTAAATTTATTGAAACTATTATTTTACCGTGCATAAAGGATTACCCTTGTCATACTCAAGCGACGGAGTGTTGCGTTGAAATTGTAACTGAAGCTTCAGCTGCTGTCTGTAGTCCGATGAGACGTGATGGATTCATAAGAACAAGAATGGAATCGCAAAAAAATGCCGTTTTTTAATTCTAAAAAAGATTTCAAAATTTTGTTACTATTTTTTTAAACTTTCACTTTTTTTAAATGTTTGTTTTAACTTTTTTTTATATTTCATTTTTTGTTTTTGCTTTAAATATTCTTTATTATCATCAATAATATATTTTAATACCACTGACCTTCAAAAAATTTGTTTGTTTTTGGTACTGAGAATTTTTCTTTTTTCTAGGTTTTTTTTGGTTTCATGAGAAGATTCTATGACCTTGGGGCAGTAGAAGATCGCAATATTTTTCCAAAACTTTAATTTACCTGACATCATGACATATAAATACAACTTTTGGGTAGTGCCCGAAAACTGAATTTAAAAAAAAATAAAATGCACGACTGGGTCGCACGAACTTGCTCCTATGTAATAGACTAGCAATTTTAAAAAGGAATGTTATTTAAGAAAACTGTCCATAAGGATAAAATTAATTTTTTAAATTCTTTTAGTAGTAAGAGATAAAAATAGAATGCTATGCAAATATGAATTTATTCAAGAACAAAAATTATAAGTCGTTGTAGTGGTTCCTTAAAAAAATAAGCTTTTATGTACAAAATTTTTAAAACATTTTTAAGAAAAAATTTTGGTACGCCAACCTTAAGCTTTTATTATTGTACGAATAAAGGTCTAATTTCCAAAAAAAAATAATAAGCCGTTCTTGAGATATCGAATTTTTCAAAAAAAAAAACGACTTTTTTTTCTAAAAATTGAAAAAATATTTTTTCTTAAGTTTTTAAATGCAATGTTTTTTAAACTTTTTTGGAGCTTTTTTATAAAAAATTTCATTAAAATCCGTTATGTCGATAACGAGAAATTCAAAATTCGAAAAAATCGTTCTATGGTAGGTACAGTCAGTAATATCTAGATTTAAATTTTTTTTTTATTAAATTATAGATCGTAAAGATTAATCAAAAGAAAAAAAATTTTAGCAAAATTCTCGGAACCGTTTTCGAGAAAAATACGATTTTCGAAAACCATTTTTTAAAATTTGTATGGAAGGTACCGTTAGTTTTAGATGAAACAAAATTTTTTTTCTCAAATCTTGTAGATTATGTTAAAAAACTTTTTTTGTCAAGTTTGAAAAATATCGAGCATGGGGTTTTCGAAATAGTGAGTTTCCAAAAAAAAATTTTGATTTTTTTTTTTAAAATCCAAAAAAATAAAAATTGAAAATTTGAATATGCAATAATATTCAAACTTTGGAGGAGCTTTGGCATAAAAAAAATGATTTAAATCGGCTGTACCGTTTTCGAGAAAATCAAAAACAAAAAAAATGGACCCAGGGGGTCTACCAAAAATAACAATTTTTTGTAAAATTTTTTTCAACCATTAGCTAGTTTTAACCAAATGAAATTTTTCAAATTTTTTTTAAAAAATTCTGTGGGACAGTTTTTGAGAAAAAAAATATTTATAAAATTTCGAAAAAAAATCGTATGGCAGGTACCGTTATTTTTGGTCTTAAAAAAAAAAAAAAAAAAACGTCCGGGGGTAAAAAATTAAAACCCATATCTACCAAGTTTAAAGAAAATCGGCCGAGCCGTTTAGGCTGTAGTCGAACCGACAGACAGACAGACAGACAGACAGACAGACAGACAGAATTGCGAGACCCACTTTTTTGGTCTTCGCTATCATCGTAATGTCAACTTTGATCAAAATCTCGAGTTCGATTTTTTTTACGAATGCATAACTTGCCTTATAGTACCTACAAGTCGCAAGTAAAAAATCGAGCCACCCTAATGTTTACTTTGTTTATTGATGATCTTGTAGATCTCTTGCAGTATGGCATCGAATATGCCGGACAGATAATTAAGGTATTGATATTCATGGACGATATTATACTTGTGGCAGCATTACCGGAATCATTGAAGCTAATGATAAATCGCCTTCTTCAGTACTGTCAGATTTGGAATTTGATAGCAAGTCTGAATAAATCTAATATTTTGACTTTCAAAAGTGGAGAAGGTCACAACTGAGCAAATGAAAGATGGCATTATAATAGTAAGGCCATCGGAGTTGTCATGGAATTCAAATACCTAGGAGTTAGCTTTGCGATAATTTTTTTGTGTATGGAAAGGCATCTAAGAGATAAACGGATGTAGACTTAAGGTCCAATTAGCGCAGCTTGGAATAGATGTTTTTATAACAAAATTATTGCTCATAGCAGCAAGTTCAGGATATTTGAAGCGGTATCATAATCAGTGTTTTTCTACGCACCGCAAACATGGGAAAGGAATCACTTCTGCAATCAACGACTTATTCAGGCAAGTCATTTATTAATATGGGGAACAAAAGTGGTCCCAATACCGAACCCTGCGGTACACCTGAGTTTGTGAAATATTCATGAACCCAACGAAATGAATTTTTTGAAAAATTAAAACTTCATTTCAACAACAGAATTATGTGATCAATACTGTCGAACACCTTTGAAAAATCAAAGAATGTTAAGAGACCATTTTTAAACTGAAATCTAAGGCAACACGGATGTTGGAAGCTGGTGAAGTGAAGTGACGAATGCTTTTTACTGGCAAAAATGAGACGTCGAGCAGTTCATCGAAAAAGTATTCTTCGAGGGCATCTTTGCTAGTTCTGGTTAGATTGGGGCATTCACAAAGGAAGTGAGATGAGTAATCTTCCACCTCTTCATCATGACACCCTCTGCATAAGTCAAATGTGCTGATGCCCATTCTGTTCATGTGGGTTCCCATTGAGTTATCACCCCAACCAAGAGGTACAATTAAGGTCTGTTAAGCTTCAGTAGATTGACCGTTCCTTTCTTTGATATATCTGGCCAAAGATTCGTTGAAACCCGGCAGGTTACAATTATTGACCATCTGTCATTTGCGGTCTTGAGGAAGCTTTGGTGAATTCGAAACTTTTAATACTCCAGTGGCATGAGTACTCAGGATACAATTTGGCTCGGTTCATGTAATGTACCGTATTTAGCCAGTTCATAGCCCATTTGATTTCGATAAATGTCACGGAATCCCGGAGCTCATCAAAGGGTGACTGAATTTGTCTCGAGTAGCCAGTTTTGACTTCGTGACGATTGACGAAATGACTCTGATTGCCGCCTGGCTATCTATGAAGATATCAATGTTCTTTTCCGCAGTTCAAATGTGGAAGAATATTTTACGGTTTCGCAAGCCGCAAGCACGAAATTTTATCTTATACATTTCAACCCTTATATTGAAATTCATGTTCATGTTTCAAGTCATTTTGTTTCAACGAATCCTCAATTCCCCCTAAAGAATATGCATATATCCCAAGTTAAAAAGCAAACAAAGGATACAACACGCGCGCTCTGCATGCAAAAAGATGCCACACACACATACATATCTATAAAGACACCTGTCGATTCAATGAAGCCAGATTTTTCTTTTCTATACTCGTTGTTATAAAAACTCAACAACACGCTATCCAATAGGTGGGGATATGTTCGTGCCTAAGGAAAAACTTTATGGTTTTACTTTTTCCCTAATTAAGGGTGTTCTCTTCAAGCCTTTAAGTATTTCGAATTGCTAATGAGTTTGAGCTAAAGAATTTTCATGGTAAGTGGTAATCTGAAAATTGTACTTCCGCAAGTAAGTATGTGAAAGTCAATAAAGGAAAAAAACAAAAGAAAACAAAAAGCTAGCAAGGATAATCATAATTAGCATACAAAAGGAGGCACGTGATTTGGTATGATAAATTATTTTGTTTAGATTAAAACAAAAAAGCAACCTTGATTGGAGCTACCCATTTTATTTCTATCGTAGAAATTTTCTAAAAATAGTTAAAGCTAATCAAAATTCGGTTGAATTTTTTCACATGCTAATAGAAGGGAAATAAGGTTAATTATGGACTTACTCATATAAATGGGGGTTTTCAGTGCAGTGGGCAACAATATAGGTATGCACTGACTACATATAACCCCGTTTAGACTTTTACAAGCCGTTCAAGACCGCCTTTACTAGCAGAGAGGACTGGCAAATCAATAAGCCATCAACCTGCGAATCGATAATAGCATTATATACCGCCGGTTCCAAGAAGGATACTGGTGCAGGGTTCTTTTCAGGAACCCTCAGCCAGCTCATTCAGACTTCATTATTAAAGCAACTGAAATCTCGGCAGCGACGAAAGCTGATGGACAAGTCAGCTTTCAATGATGGCAATACCAAAAGCTGATATCACCTTTTTCATTGATAGCCAACCGGCAATAAAAGCGGTTTTTGCCATTGACATCAAATTGAAGCTTATAACTTGCTGTCGCAAAGAGCTAAAGGTTCTTAGTACACAGTACAACATAAGGTTATGTAGGGTTCGTGGTCACAGTGCAGTGGTGTCCTAGGTAATGAAAGCGCTGACGAGCTGGCAAGCATAGAATCAACACTTGATCTAAAGTAAGCATAACAGTTCAGGTCCAACCCTGTAATCTCAAACAGGTATTCAAGAGCAAAGTTCCAGCTACAACAAACAAGATATGGAACTCGCTCGATACCTGTCTTTTATCCAGAAAACTATGACCTAGTTTCAGCAAACAAAAGACCGAGACCAAAGCACAAAATTTGAAACTTGACAAAAATGATGTTTTGGTTTCTTATGATGCAATTTCTCTCTTTACTAATATTCCAACTCAGCTCGCAATTAACATAATCAAAAAGAAGTGGGAAATAATAAGTAAAATTACAAAACTGAATCAAAACAAATTTTTTGAATTGTTAGATTTTTGTATCAAAGAAAACAATTATCTACAATTCAAAGAAAATTTGTTCAAACAAGTGCACGGAATGCCAATGGGAAACCCACTATCGCCGACAATCGCAGATTTGGTATAGCTTGAACCAATTCAGTTGGCCAACGGTCGGTTGCGCAGAGAGAGGATTTAAGAGAACAAAAATGGTGCGCAAGATATTTAATGAGTAAAGATTTTTCCTTAAATTTTACAGTGCCTAACTCAACTTTGCTTTGACAAATAGTTTAGGGATTATTGTTTATTTCTATGTTTTATGATTTGTGGCTTAGCAACAGAAAGGTTCCGGGGGCGTTATGTTTATATTTATTTTATGGTGTTAGTGTTCATTTGATATATGTATTTACTATTTTTTGACCTGTGGGGTTTTGGGATTAATTGTAGATTAGTGTTAATTAGTTAGATTAGTGTTTACGAGTTTGAATAATTTTTACCTACGAGTTTTTAAGAACTTATTTTACCTTAAAATAATTATTATAAATTTGTACTTCAGAAATAAATATAAAACATAATAATAAAATAAAAACAATATAAATAAGAATAATATAATTTAAATAATCACCCATGTTCTGCATTTCACTTATTGTGAATTCGAGCAAAAAAAGTGAATTTTGATGTTCTGCATTCCGCATAAAATGACTTTTGTGATTTGTTCATTCCGAATGTGAAATGTTGGTGTTCTGAATTCCACCCGAAATGAAGTTTATGAATTGAGTTTTCGGAGATGAAAATTCGTGTTCTACATTTCGAATACATAGCGTTTTACGGTGAATTCAATTCACTTAGTTTTAGTTGGTGAAATTGATGAACGTGTAAATAAAGATTTGAAATTTTGATTGATTGATTTTGATTTGATTGATTGATAAATTGTTGTTTACAAGAAAATACAAAAGAGAAATTGAAGTCGATTTTATTAAGGGATTTATTTCAAAAATGTAAATAAATGTCTCTGAAGCTTCTTTTGAAACTACAAACAATTCAAATATGACCATGTTAATTCATTCCCCATTTTTTATTTTATTATTATTTTATTATTATGCTTCTGGAAGATCTAAAATTATGACTTTACTACGAAAAACTTTTCCACAAACTCTCTATCATTGTTTTTCGTCCCTTCTACCACTTATTAATAATAATATTATGCACAAGAAACAATGTTTTAATAAATGATGCAAATTGTCTTTCAGCTGATTTTGACATTTCACAAATAAATTCGGAGTGAATTGAATTCACTCGGAATGTAGAACATGCCTTTTCATTTTAAGTGAAATTGAAATTCGTTTTCAATTCACTTTCACTCGGAATACAGAACATGGGTGAATAAATGTTCATTTACATACACTTAGTTTTAAGAACTATTGTCGCTTTCATAGTCGGTTGTAAAATCGTCACCTGAATTATTTATAATTGAATCCGAAATTGTGTCCCACGTCAGGTCGTGAGAAAAGTATTCGTCCTCAGTTTTTATGGCTTTTTCACACACTTTTCGCCAGCCTTCAGCCGTTATTTTTGAAAATTCTTCCTCTGCTAATTTTTGAACATCCAATAAATTAAATGTTGTGTTTCGTGAACCTACTCTTGCCTTGACAGTTGCCCAAATATATACAGTTCAAGTTTTAACATCTGTATAGTATGCGGAATATTGTTTTCGGTTAGCCATTGTATCATCTCGGATTTCTTGCTAGCAGAAGTAATTTGTTTTTCTTCTAATTTATTGTGGTACGAGGTGTTGTCCATTACAATGACTGAAGGTTCCTCCAAGTTATTCAAAACTTGGATCCATTTGCAGAAATTTTTGAAGTTCATGTCGTCGTGATAGTCTCCCGTTTTCGTTCCAGATTTGAATAAAAGTAAGGAGTTTTTCACGAAACCTTTTTCACCACCTGCATGCGCCATTATCAGCCTCTTTCCCTTTGAAATTGCTATTGTCATCAGTCCAAGCCCGTGGCCTTGTATGTGAGCTATGAATATAGCTTTCTTCCAAATAAATGATATCAAATCCTTTTGTTCTGTATTCCCGGATTTTTCTCAGATACTTCACTCGCATGAGTTTAATATCATTTCTTTCACAGAGAAGTTTCCGGTTGTTTTGAGTTTTTTGTAGCTAAATCCGTTTCTTCTTTTTTTTTTTATAGTTCACTCGCGCTCAAGGGTATGTTACGAGACCCTTATAATGTTTTAAACACAGCACGGGCGAGGGAGAAATTAGCAGGGGAGAGAAAAGAGGTGTTTATGAACATTGGTTTTGAATGTTTTCAAATTGAAATGGCAAGGGGAAACTGTGCCGGGTAAGTTGTTCCATAATCGTGTTGTGCGACTAAAAACGAATCTCTATATTTGATGGTACGACGTAATACTTAACTTAAACTCCAGATCTTCCTGAACTCGTTGTCTCAACATTTTTAAGGATATCATCATTTTTTCCTCCTGGTGGAAGTTGTGCATTATACGCCGAATAGCTGCGATGTCGAATTCGTCTAGTCCAGTTTTCCACTTCGTATGCTGCACTTTTTTATTTAGTGACTGTACAACTCCTGTCTCTTCGTATTCTTTAATAATCCTTCTGATTGAACGTTCAGAAATTCCAGTAGTTTTCACTGTTTGCGTTGTTGCGTAACTCACAGGATTTTCAAGAAACGAATTCTTTGCTTCTTCCAGTTTGTCATTATATGTATATCTTAACAACTATCTTACGCGCCTGGCTTCCAATAGGTTTTCCATTTCTAAATGGATCCATTAAAATTTCTTTTAAATGTATTTCAATATTTTTTTTTTAAACTGAATTGCAAAGCAAAGCAAATATCATTTAAATACCTTAATTCCCTCTGATGCAAAAATTTATTCTTAAAAATTCGTAGTTAAAAATTGTTCAAACTCGTAAACACTAAACTAACTAATTAACACTAATCTACAATTAATCCCAACCACACTAACGCCAAAAAATAAATATAAACACAACGCCCCGGAACCTTTCTGTTACTAAGCCACAAATCATAAGACATAGAAATAAACAATAATCCCTAAACTTTTTGTCATTAATCCTATGTCGCAGCTTGCAGGTAGTTTTTCTTGTCTAACCCAATTGCATTTTGCAATAGACTTATTTTTTTTATTATAGGTGCACTGAAATTTGTCCCAGTAATAAAAACAAAAATTATTAATTTTATTTTTTCGAAGTAAAGTTTACACCTAAAAATCTTTTCCTTTTATCTCACCAGAGATGAAATAGTTTTTTAGACATCAAGCTATGAAAGAAAACTAAACCATGATCATATCTTATTCAAAGAAAGTCCATCACTGGAAATTCATTTCTATTTTACTGTGAGCGAAGCTATAAACAAAACTCACCCTCCTAAGTGCTTCAGTATGATCGCAGCAGCGTCATTGACAACAACGCCGGCATGTACATCTTTTTTTTCTTTTTTTCAGTGATTTTTCTGTCTCTTTAAGAATTAAAGAGTAAAGCAAAGAAATTTAAAGAGACCTGCGCAGTAGAATTGCCAACTGAATTGGTTCAAGCTATATTAGACTTCCTACTCGATGAATGTTTCAAAGAAAGTTATAAACCGAAGTTCATTATGAAATACGTTGATGACATTTTTGCGATTGTGGACAAAGAAGAGATTGATAATGTGCTGAAAAGTCTCAACCAATTTCATGGGAAAATTCAGTTTACAGTTGAGAGGGAAAAAAACAACTCGATATCATTTCTTGATGTAGAAGTCCATCGAACAAATTACCGGCTCTCCTTCAACTGGTATCAAAAAGACATGGCATCAGGAAGACTTGTTAATTTTCGATCAAGCCAGGCTAAACACATTCGTATAAATACCGCATCCAACCTAATAAACAAAGTCTTTGCGTTGAGTGACCGGGAACTTCACTCCGCCAATGAGGAAAAGGTCACCAAAATCCTCTTAGACAATGGCTTTCCGATACAAATAATAAGAAGCTTGATACTCCGTCAAAAACATAAAGCCCCATCGGAAAGAATATTAGAAGAGAGGAGAGGTACATACAAAAGTGTTGTTTATGTCCCTAAACTTTCAGAAAATTTTAAGGAGATAGTCGCTAAAAACAACATCGACGTCAGCTTAGCGTATAAGTCAAACCAGACCATGGCTTCCCTCTTCACATGCTTAAAAAACAAGACAGAAAAGGACCGCCGTACTGACGTAGTTTACAAAATTAACTGCAAAGGGAAATTAAACGAAGCATGCTACCTTTGCTACGTCGGAACGACCAAACAACTCCTTCTTCAAAGAATGGCGAATCATAGATCAGACATTCGTTTAAGAAAAGCTGGGAAGACAGCACTGGCTTGCCACAGCGTTGAGACTGGCCACCAACTGGACTTTGAAGGAGTAGAAATCCTTGCAACGGAGAAACACCCATCCAAGCGTTACACTTTAGAGACATTACACATAATTAACAACAAAAACAATATGAACCGCAAACAAGACACACAAAACATTTCAGCGGTTTACTGTTCCTTAGTTTCGGACAACACATCCAAAATTTGACACACCTTGGACTAAACTTCGCCTGAAGTGTTTAAATCAAACATTTATTTATTTTTAATTTTGTATTTATTTAAAGTTATACATTAAACATTCTACAACAATTTTTCATGTAAGTTTTGTATCATAAATAAAGACATCCCCTGAAGAAGACGGCAACCACCGTCGAAACGTTGGGAAAAAGGAAATGAAAAAAATCTTTCATTTAATCAACATTACGACCAACAAAGCCGATGAGAATCAACTCTTAAATAAATCGACCGAGATTATCATCCAACTGAGAAAAAAGTCTCTATTTCTTCTCGTGAGCATCACCACCGGACACAACCAACTCGGTTACCACAAGAAAACGATGAAACTCAGTATGGACGACTTATGCAGAGGATGCGGTGACGAAGAGATACTCGTACATGAGAATACTCCTCACCATGTCACTGACCTGCACCATGTCATCTGAGAAACAGAATCATAGAGACACTTCTTCAACTACTTGGAAGAACGCTTTGAAATTCAAATCAGAAACCTTAGGAAATATACTAACGCTACCAAATGGTCAGCCGACCACGAGATTGGGAATCGCCTCCAAACACAGTCAAAAGACATAAAAAGGGTCCCGGACGACAATGATAAAATGAACGAAAACGACTGAATAACGCACGTGTTTCTTGAAGGAGCAGTAACAAACGGAGAATGGTCACCTCGCCTTTACACCAGCGATTGTTACTCCTATGGTGAACACGAGCGTCAGTTTGTTGATAGGGTCACCTCTTCCAAAGATTGGTGAAATCTTCTTGAGGAAAGGGACAGCTGCTTCGAATTATTCAGCAATCCTGACCAAACAAACGGATACATAAACCAACAACTGACCTATCAAACTCATCTACCAGACGCACGTTACAAGGAGCCAAATGTTCCTACGGGCCTAGTGGAGGGTTGATTCTTCAAGTGGGGGTAAGGAAATGATCACGACCTTAAAAGTCGTCTACTTCTCCGCAACCAGGTGATTATGTGACGATAGACATTTCTTCAATGACTTAGAAGTACCCTCCGACATTTCAGGCTATAACTTACTGAAGCTCATGAACACTCTTACCTCGCTTGAATGACATAGGATTTATCATCAAATGTCTCAATACATTTGATTCACAATCCTTAAGGTATCACAACGAATCCACATTGATCTAAGTGAGACGGTAACAAGATCAACTGCCAGCTCATTAACCTTACATGGCAGGGAAAAAAGAACGTTCTCCAACTGAATGCAAGAAATGTGTTAAATTCGGTCTCAAACCTCTAGGGGATTGTGAAACTGAAGTTACACGATCACTTTTCAGGACACCTATTACGAATCATATTATGAAGCTCCAAAACGTTCCTGAAATCCGAGTAATTCTCCACACGGATATCAAGCAAGGAATTGCCATGTTGTCCAACACTAGTGTACCTTTGTTCGTTATAAACAAAACGTAAGCAGTTAGTAAAGGCAACCTTAATTTTTTGTTAACAAAGGCAATCTGAATTTAGATTAACAGTGGGTACAATAAAAGGTCAAGAATGGCAGAACTAAACTTTGAATAAGACGTTTTTTCATGTCTACAGAAAGCCAATCATAAAACCATGTTATACTTCGAATAGCCCCCCCCTAGATTTTCCTTATTGAATCAGAAATGGCATCGCAACAACTTAAATAGCTGTTTATATTAGACCTTATGTATCTGACTCTACTGAAGTAGGGAGTATAACTTCAGTACTTAGTAAAATGGAAGGGAAGTCAACAGGGCCAGGTTTAGTTTGAGTTTATTTGAATCGACCCACATTTGAACCATCATCATTCATTCTACTCACTAGATCTACCGTCAAACCGATTTTACGAGAAAAATAAAGAAGTACGTCATCTGCATAAATATACACAATTGGCAATCAATGACTTGATCAGAAAGGTGATTTATAAATATGGAAAACAAAAGTGGCACTAATACCGAGCCCTGAGATATACCTGAGTTCACACATCAGTAAGGTTCAGACAGTTCTACTTCTGCGTCAACCGTCTCACAACAGTTGATAAGCTTTTGACGTACCAAACGAAAAGAACTACACTGTCGAATGCTTTGTACACACTCAGAGTGCTATTACAACCCCTAAAATGTCATTGTGTAGAACTTTAATAGGATATGTCGATGGACAATGGTCTTGAAAGCTTGTACGAGTATATACATCATAATTAGGAAAAAGAATTCCACATTATAGATTTACGACTTAGGAAAGAAGCTCTATATTTGACAGTACTTCCGAAGATAGGCTCAAGGGATGAGGAAACGTTACGACGTTGGTAATGGTTGAGTCTTCTAATTATAAGTTTATATGGTCTTTTCTAGATTATATTCAACAGGTTCAAATGTGATATTGGGGCACAAGCCCAAATAAGAGAGTTATACTCTGGATTTAAGCGGATGTATATGATCGAATTATAGATGGTAACCAGATCAGAAACAAATTTCTTTCATCTTTTAAGAAAACTTTAGCATTTTGCTGCGTTTTTGGCTAAGTTAAATATATTATCATTCCATAAAAGATCGCCAGTAACGCACATATCGACAATGTTAAGCTTTTCGCTCTCTAAGATAGAAGTGCCGTTCACAGATAAGGGCATGGATGTTATATTTCGCTTGGCCGATCAAAGATGGCTTTGTGTTTTGGAAGCATAAAAATAAACGAGGTTGTAAATGCCCCAATATATAATGCTGTCGAGATCGGAATCTAATGAGCTTAGCATACGCTGCCGTTTCAGATTCACAATAAAAGAATAGAACTGCAAGTCTGGAAACGAATATCAAAAAAGCTGAGAGTGCTGTAGTCAACGAAAGAATCAAGTGAGTTTCGGAGAAAAAGCAGAACCTTGGGACTCACTAGAATATATTTTATCAATCACACTTTAAACCGTCCAGAACAACTCGAATTGAACCGTCAGAAAGGTAATTTCTAATCGAACGAAGAAGAGAATCATCTATCCATATCCTTTCACGCATATTCCATAAAAGAGCATAGTACCAAACTCTATCAAATGCTCTAGATTCTAGAAGTATAGAATGAAGGTTACATTTGATGTAAGGGTTGGTTCCAATTTTTGGTGAGATATGCCATCATATCACCGGTGGACCTATTGCTACGAAAGCCGTACTGTCGGTCATTGAATAACTTTTATTCTTCGAGATATTTCTTAAGATGATTGTTGATCAGTGTTTCCATGATCTTGGAAAGGAGGGACTTTATTGCATTTGGTGGGTAATAAAAGACGGAGGAAGATTCACCTTTTTTAGAGACTAGCTGGGAAAATTCTGTTATCCATCTACTGAGAAAGAACCCCGAAGATAAAAACGGATAGAAAAACGTACGCAATGGTTTTTCCAGCGTAGAAGAAGAGTTCAAGTAAATAAACAATCTGGATTAGCGGATTTGATTACTTCAAGATCCTTGAGGACTCTTGCAACTGTGCTAGTGCGAAAGAATATGTATCAAATAGAACTATGAGGGCGGTCGGATAAGTACTAAGCCTCATCGTCCGATGGTGCCAGTATCGCAAGAGAGATTTACTATCGTCTAGTACATTCTCTTAGACGACTACTGTCAAAATTTCGGCCAAATCGAACTCGTAGTATTGTTTTGACCACGTGTGGAAGCCAGCTTGTCCGCGAATTTTAGAAAAAGGAAAAAGAGCACTATCGGTCTTTGATTCGATTATTGTTTTAAGAAGGGAAATCGCCCAGCAAAATCAAAGAGCGCTCGGATGCTGTGTACGGTGACTCTTCTCCATCGATGGCGACCGTCAAAAATTGGTATAACGAATTTCAACGTGGTCGCACATCGGTTTTTGATGAGCTCCGCCCAGGTGCCCCGAAAATGGCTTCGACGGAGGATAACGTGTCAAAAATCTACGATCTCGTATTGACAGACCGCCGCACTGTGGTCCAAAAAGGAAAATTCGTGGCAAAAATACTAATTTCGATGTTTTATTTTTAATGTTTTGTTTTTTATTTCTAATAGAAATATAAACGGAGCTTCAAAAACAGCAAACAAAAAAATTTTCCGCTAACTAGTTTGGCTTATAGAGCTTTTCAAAGTTGGTCAATTTCGTTCTAGAGTTAAAAAAAATCAGAAAAAACTAACTTCTTTGTTTTCCTGTTTGAAATTTTGGCATATTAAATGTAAAATGTTAATTTTCTATAGTGTATTCTAGTTGTATTATTTGTCCGTAAATCAAAATTTTAATTAAAAAAAAAAAACAAAAAATATTTAGTATTTTTAATAAATAAAACAAAAAACACCCTTTTTTAGCAGATTTTTTCGGTTTGAATAGAGCTACAAAAAAATACTCGCGAGTTCGCGCAGAAAATTGACCATGATAGTTTACCCTAACTATTTCTTAAACCGTATGCAAAATTGTAGCTGCAACTATTTGCAACCTTCAGAGAAATTGTAATTTGTTTAAAAAAAGTCGTGTTCCCAGTGCTGACCTTTTGGTCTTAAAAGGAAATTCCCTTATGGAAAATTTCAATTATTTTATTAATTAAAATAGTCGAGAACGTGAAATTTTTTTTAATGAAAAATCGTTTTATTACTATCTTGATTCTGACAAAAAAAAACCGCCCACTTCTACGCCCCTTTTTATACAAATGCCAATTATTATTAAAAAAAATATAAAATATTGTACACAAACTATTGATTACTTTATTGAACATTAAATTTTTTAATCCGCCCACTTTAACGACCTTTTTTGAATAAATTCCCCTTAACTTAAATATTGTTAAGCTTAAATTTCACAGGTTAAATAATCCTTGTGTATATACGAGTACATTATGGAGGTACATATAAACTATGACAATGGATATAATATGTTGTTAGTTTTCAAGAGGCTTTACTGACGAGTGGAGTTTGCAAATTAAATACCAATATGAATATTTCAAACAGAACAATTTTTGAACATTTTATCAATGTTTCGAATTCTGAAGAATTTGTAATTCTGATCCAAAATCAATACGAAGATATAAGTGACAACGATGAAACGAAAAAGAAACTCCAAAGATTATACGCATCATTTAAAAAGAAAATGGATTGACTGTTTTAGAATTAAAACAAGATTTCTCTCAAAATATGAAGAATTTTTGAATGGAACATTTACAATCCAATGTAATGAAATTGAAGACAGTGACGTGCCAAGTACATCAAGAGGAAGGCCTTCGAAATCCTTAGATACATGTTCAGTATATACCAAAAGGAGGAATCTATTGGAAACTACGGGCCATATTTCGACTGAAAATGTTTCCACAGCTCTGAGTATAAAATACAAAAAGGAACACGAAAAGATAAAAACGGATATCACAAAAGCAGTTTTTAATGCAAGCCCATTGCGAGTGCAACGGATAAAGGAGAGTATTCCCACACCTCAAATGGATCCAATAAAATACGATGGTCCCACTGCGCCAGCCTTGTTCTTGGATATGGGGCTTTCTAAAGAAATATATAATTTGATGAGAAAATCAATAAGAAGCCATAACGTTGATGTGTTTCCAAGCTACAATTTTTTAATGGAAGCTAAAATACAAGCAACTCCATCATATTTGATAGTAACAGAAACTTCTGTTGAAGTGAATCTCCAAGATTTGGTGGACCATACAGCAAAGAGGATTTTAAATAGCCTAGTCAATCAGGATCACGCTAGAATAAGATGTATGGAGTTCGTTCTTAAACTAGCTTATGGACTATACCAAGAAGATGAGACAACCGACAAGAAGGAAGCCGAAAGAAGAAGAAAAGCGGATATTCAAAAGGAATTTAGGGAACAACTCGGGTTAATCATTGATACGCCAAAACAAGGATTCGGTAACACAAAGGATGGAAACATTTCACGAAGATTTTTTGAAAATCCAGAAGTTACGTCAGCTATAACCCGAGTAGACAAGGATCTTATAAAGAAACTGCAAGTTATTTTAAATGCGCTGTCATCTAAAGATCTATTAATGTAGATAAATTCAACGAGTATACCAAAACCACTTCGGATCTTTTAAAAGCCAAATACAGCTACAAACTCCTGACACCAACTCTGCACAAAATTTTGGACCATGGAGGGGAACTTATAAGACATCAAATTTTGCCAATCGGGGAGCTTTCAGAAGAAGCACAGGAATCAAGGAATAAAGACTACAAGCGATATCGATACTCAAATACATGCAAAGTCTCACGGAAACGACAAAATGAAGATTTATTTAATATGCTAGCTATATCATCAGATCCACTTGTTTCATCTTTAAGACACGTTAGATCAAAAAAAAGAGCTGAAAAAGAGTTACTGCCCAGAACTAATAAGTCTATTAATAGTTGAAAATGATAAGGATGCCGATGAATTTTTTTCTGAAAATTAGATCTATAGTAGTTAATTGTAAATAAATATTTATAATGTATTCTATTTTATTTTGTTAATATAAATTTTATATTCTATTTGATTTTTGTTCGTCCGTTTTCTTTTTTCCTACACTGTTTCATATAAAATATATCAGTTTATAGAATAAACTGATGCCCCACAACATGAAAAAATACTGTTTTATAATACTCCTTAAAAAATATTTCTAAAATTGGTGCGTTAACTTTAAGCATCCACTGTTGTTATGAATTCACTTGAATAGTCAAAAACTTTTTTTTACAAAGTTTTAAAAATTTAGGACTGTTTTTAAAAGGTTTACTTTCAGACTTTATTCTGTTAACTCCTTTTTCTAAGAAAATCTTACATCAACCAATTATTCTGAAACACCCTGTAAAATAATTTTCTTAAAATTCACAATTTGTATAGCCTTGGAAATTACCTTTAAGGGAAAAAAAAAATTTGTTGCGATAGCTTCACGTGTTCAAAAGTTATGATTTTTGCAACGAAAAAAGTCATTTTGGACCACAGTGCGCCGATTGAAGATTCGCGAGCTAGCTGAAACAGTAGGCATCTCAAAAGACCACGTGGGTTATATCCCCCATGAAATTTTGGGCATGAGAAAGCTGTCGGCGCCATGGCTGCCACGTTTGCTCTCTCGGGACAACAAGCGCGACCGTTGTCGCCAAGGACAAATTGGTCAAATTGCACTACGAACAGCTACCCGATCCACCGTATTCTCCAGATTTGGCACGGTGCGACTTTTTTTGTTTGCAAACTTGAAAAAATCACTCACCGGGCAGGAATTTGAGTCTAATGAGATCATCACTTCCACGAAGCCTTACTTCGGAGACCTCGAGAAAACCTATTTTTCGGATGGGTTAAAGAAGTTGGAGCATCGCTGGATCAATTGTATCGAGCTAAAAGGAGACTATGTTGAGAAATAAATCACTAATGGGAGGAAAGGTCCAAATATGTAGCAAACTGCATTGCAAGCAACAAGCAAATAGCCTTTTTCTTGCTACCTGACAATAAGAGTGTTATTGAAGACAAGTCACCCGTACATATGACAACGTGCATTTATGTTTTTAGTATGTACATAATTTTTTTTTTTTGTATAATTTCACACGCACTTAAGGGATAATGACTACCCTTAAAATGTTTGAGCACAGTGCGAGTGTTTTAGAAAAGTTGGAGAGGATTTAAAAGGAGATACCGATGCACATTGGTTGTTAATGTCTGAATATTATAATTTATAATATAGGATCGGGTAAAAAATTCCACTTTCGTGTAGTGCGGCTAATCTCTGATTTTTTCTTAATATATATCCCAGCACTCATTACCATTAAATAACATATTGACATCTGTGGTTTAAAATCCATTTTAAGAACTTGTAGTTAAATCACTGATTTTTTGTCATTTCTAGATAATCACTTTATGACCAACTTGCCAAAAGTCTTACTTACATATATCACTAAACATACAAAAAACTTCTTCACGATAATTAAAAGCCTTATAAAAAAAGGATGCGAACTTGTTCCACTAGCTTGCATCTTTTGACTTTTGAGAAAACCATTCTGATTACCACACACCTAAGTCTATTCATAAATACTAATACAGATCTAAAGTCGTTCATTTTTAATAAATCCTTTATTGCATACTTTTATGTTCAATTGCCGCGGAAAAAATTGTCTTCGTTTACATTGGATTTTCCGGTCCTTGTAAGAGCTAAGAATCACAAGTTATTTTGTACGTATTTTACAGCGAAGTTGTTCGTGGATACTGTTTTTGAATGTTACCATCCACCCCCTATGAAGCCTCAAATGCCATCAAAGTTGAGCAGGCCCTAAGAAAACAAAAAATCGTAATGCAAGGAATGAGTAGAAACTTAAGCGAGTGTAGAAAGATCTGTTAAGTCGATACGCCAAAAATGCTCAAAGGAAAATTTTGTTCAAAATCTTCACCGTCAAAGTCTTCAAGAACTACAGTGGTGGAGCTTATGCTTGCACAATATAGATGTCAGAACTTATTCCGAGAATTAAAAGAAGCAACATCCATCCACCGAATGTATTGGTTTGGAGTCGAATCTTCTTATAATATTTATGAGAAACTGATAGGACTCTCAGTGAAACAATGTTTTGTCAACAAGTAGTGGACATTCTTTAAGGATACTATTACAGCTGAAAATCAAAATCAAGACTGGATAGTGAATAACCTTCTGGACTTCCTATCAAACTGTCATTTGATACCACCACAACCTGATGGATTAAAAGTTGGGGTCAGTTTTAGAGGGAATGGTCTGCTTTACTCAATATCGAAGGATTGAGTCAGTGAAGCGTGGCCTTGTCAATTTAGTCAACAATTTTCCAATAAACGAGGTGTGTGCCAGGGCATCTCAGATCATTCCTTAAAGAAATTTGTGGTTATTCCAAAAGATGTCTTTTATAAATTATAGCCATTGAGTTGGCCAATATATGGTATACAAAGATTCTTAAAACAAAAGCTCGTTTTCGTTTTTCTTTGTTTTGACTTGCCAAGGTAAAATTGAACATAACTGACATAACATTTTTATGTAATTCCCTAGAGGAGACATTTGAATTTTGTTCTAGATAGCTGTCACAATAATTTCGGCTCCACAAAATGTCTCGAAAACTTCTGTAACTTCATCAAACTTAAGAACTTATTGGTAACATCAGTTAAGAACTAGTTTTGTAGAACTTTTGCCAATTTCACACTTTCCTGGCAATTCAATACTTGACCATATTATAGCACTGAATTTCTAAAGTAAGATTTCTCGAATTTACGAGACTTAAGCCTCCAATGTCTCTCACAAATGTGTCTCAATTGTTGTCCCAATTGCCTTTAGCAAAACTGCTCCGTTCCAGTTTCAACTTTTTTTTTTTTGCTGCATTCATCAGTGCAACGACTTGGGAACTTCGTGTCCACTTCACTCTTTCCAGTTTATAATACTCCATGTCTTCAGAATCGGCTTACAAATAGTGGATAAGGAAGAAGCAAAGAACAACTTAGTTGCTCCACTATTGTTTCACTTGATCTTTGTGAAAAAAAATTTTTTTTAAAATGACCCCAAAGCGTTGGCCTCTCTATCTTAACTTAGCTACATATGTCTGCCGCGCATACAGAAAAAAAAATAGACTAGCGACTTTTACTGACAATTAATCACTACCCTGAGGGAGGACAAGGCACTGTGACAGAATTATACAAAAACGTCACATTTGCATACAAGAGAAGTCCCTGCTGCTATTGTTTCTTCTTCGAATGGAAACATATGACATTTTTTCTTCCACCAAAGCCCTGCTAGCCCCTGGGAAAAAAAGAAAATCCCTAATCTACTGGCATTGTGTTTTAGACAACAACAACGACGACGACGACGACGACTTCAAAAAGCCTACACCGACCACCTGAAGCCAAACAATAACCCACTGCAGCAAAAATATAACTTCATTCAAGTGAATAACACTCAAGGCGTTTTGCAAGTTACCATCAGCAATAACTGTCCATATAATCCAATGTGACTAATCCCTTCCTCGCGCAGCTATACTACACAAGACGTTAATGATAGTCTACCGCTTGACGGACGACGATGGTTGTTGCATTTGAAGCGGATCGATTGTTTGCGATTGCATTGGTCAAGTGCGGCCAGTAGGTATCGGTTTAGTAAGCAACAACCTAACAAGAGTTAGTTATGACAGTATTAGGTGCTGCGGTACTATCTATGTTTAAGGGTGCTGAATGACTGAACACAAATGGCCGCCAAAGTTTTTTTTTTCTTGTGTGTGTATGAAGGCATTCAATAACTCGGGCATAAGCTTAGAGGATGGTGAACAGTACAGGTTTTAGTGCAAGTGGCAAAATCGACTTAAGGAGATTATGCTCTATGGTCTTGGGGGAACGTCAAGCGCCGTACACTCGATAATCGGACTTGTGAAAGCTTGCTACTGAGGCACTTAATCTTTTGCATAAGACCGTGTTAGTGTTAGTTGATTTTGTGTGGGAATCAGGAATGAGGTTCAACTATAGAACGAGACAATGAAATGAACAAAGTTTACAATTCATTACCAAAGTTTTCAACTTATTTTTATATTATTAAGAAAACAAGTTTTCTTATTTAGATAAAGTCCAAATACTCCTTCATTTTTATGATTGGGATTGAGTTAAATATCAAAAAAAATTGTTTTTTATTTGTTTTTAGAAAAATAGGCATTCCTCCGTTTTTAGAAAATTTCTACCTGATAAATATTTAACTAAATACAGAAAATAACATTTAGACAAAGAAGAAACAAAACAAAACCACAAAATAAATGAAAACCATATGAGCACACCTTATTTTCGTCTCTAAATAATTAACAATCACTTAACATTGTGCCATACAGCATGTCGGCCGGTTTGGTGTTGAGTCTCGTGGTAAACATATAAACTATTCATTTCAACACGCATTTAGCAGCTATATTGTTTAGCTTGTAGTCATTAAAATAAATTAGTACACACCACTACTACCTATACCCGGTGAAGTGAAATAAGGGTTCATGGAAGTTCAAAGACCGATTTATCATCCAATTTGTTTTTTTTTTTTTTTTTTTAAGTGTGAAGTAAAAACTAGGTAATGAACGAGATATACATACCTTAAACAGACAATGTATTGATGTGGGCTTAGGTTTTATTTTTAGACACAAAAAAAAGCCGACATTGTTCTATATTTAATTAACAAACTTGGAATAATTGATGCTAATTTTGTATGTATTTTAGTTTTTTTTTGTATAACAGTCGTGAGTGAAATGAAAATTAGTATGGTTGAACAAGGGTATGCACAAATTTTTTTCAAACTTTGAAACACTTTTATCTCAGGAGGGTACGGCATGAGGAAACAGAAAAATAAATTAAAGGAGAAACGTAATTTTTATGTTGCACTAACAACTTTTGGTATCTGTCTTAAGTCTGTTTCTATTTGTACAATTTACATAATTGAGAATATAAGGGATTTTTTTTAGAAAAGGACTTATATTTTCGAGATCTCTATAGAGGAAAACTGTTATATTTAAATGTACATTTGCATTGGTAAGGTAACATTCGAAATTTACGAAAAACTCAAAACCCAACTTAAGTCAAAACCAACTTTTTACCAAAACTTCGGGTTATCCATTTATTTACAGCGGAAATGTGAAAACCTTTATTTAACTACAATACAATGTTTTACATACATAAAACGATGTTTTTCCTTTTAATATAAGCACGACTAGGTTGCACGAACTTGTTCTTTTATTTAGAAATTATACACCCCTATTACAGAATTCGGCGAATGAGCTAAAGTGACAGTTTCAATTAATATTCAAACTTTTGCTATTACTGAATCCAAATGTCGGTAACATGCCCTGCACCACCGACATTCTGTTCAACTTATCTGGTATTACTGAATCCGCAGTCCATACAATTTCTATCATTTTACATTCGTGCCAATTTCTTTACGAATCTGAAGTGAATTTTTGATTAAACGAAAAAAAAAAAACAATGGAAAGCACAAAATGTAAGTCAAAAGCTTATCATACTGAATGTTAGTGTTTGTTTAACAAATTTTAATAGAAAACAGACAGCTAATCGGAAACAATTTAGAGAAATGGTGGAAATCCACATAAAAAATAAAATGCATGACTGGATCGCACGAACTTGCCCTTAAGTAAAAGTACTTTGAAATTTGAGATACATTTTATATACAGGGTGATTTGCATAAGGTGTGACAAAAAGCTAAAGCGTGTAGGTTGGACTTAGACAAGAAAAAAATCGTACGGGAGGGGGGGTCTATTCCCCCCGTTTAGGCGGGAGGGGCAATTTAAGAAAAAAATCACTTAAAATAGAAAAAAAATTATTAAAAAATAACGGTGATACCTACAGAGTAATGCTATAGCATTTTGAAAAGCCAGAAATACATTCTTTAATTCTGTTCTTAAATAAAGTTGTTCGAGTGAATAGTTTTTGAAAAATTAATTTTCAAAATCAAAATTTTGAAAAAAAAATGAAAAATTTTTTTTTAAACAATTTTTTTTCAAAATTTTACGTAATTAAGTATTATTTTTTTATTCAATATTCAATGCTCTTATTAATTTTTGATCAAACGCAAAAAACCGGATGTCAAAATGTTTTGTGGTTTTTGAGAAAATCAAAAATAACAAAAACTACTTTTGTTCTAAGCAAAGCCTTTTATTTTAGTTTTTTCGTTTTTGGATTCTTAGGTGAATTACGATTGAAAGGATTAACTTTGTTTTTACTATTTTTTTAATTATCGTTTTATAAGCATACAATAATGTGACAAAGTACTGGATTAACCATATTTCACAAATTTTTCCATTGAAAATACTTGCGTGAGAGCATTGGTTTAAAATTGACCTGCCACTTTTTTATTATGGTGGGGTCGGCTTGGCTTAGGTGCATTTACGAAAGAAAGGATTAACTTTTTTTGTAAAATGTTTTTATTATCAGTCAATACAATAAAGTGACAAAGTACTGGATTAACAAATTTTTTCATTGAGAACACCTGCGTGAGAGCATTGGATTAATATTGACCTGCGAATGTTTTTTAAATAATGCAACGTTACACGCCCTAACTAGTGACAGAAAAATGCAATTGCGAAATAAGAACAAAAATGTTCCTGAATCTTGAAATCAGTTAAAATAAGAAATACATGCATGTTTAGATAAAATACATAATTAATGTTTATTTAAATTTTTAACTATTTTTTAACTAAAGCTTATTACAAAAAATTTTCGATATGATCCCCATTTTGTAGAAGGCAAAGATTATAGCGCCTTCTTATTACTGCACATAAATTTATACTTGATAAATTATCCTGTAATTTGACTCCAGCCACTTCAATCCGTTGTTTCAGTTGTTCCAAAGATTCTATTTCCACTTCGTACACATAGTTCGAAGTCACTAGTTAGGGCGTGTAACGTTGCATTATTTAAAAAACATTCGCAGGTCAATATTAATCCAATGCTCTCACGCAGGTGTTCTCAATGAAAAAATGTGTTAATCCAGTACTTTGTCACTGTATTGTATGCTTATAAGACTGATAATAAAAACATTTTACAAAAAAAGTTAATCCTTTCTTTCGTAAATGCACCTAAGCCAAGCCGACCCCACCATAATAAAAAAGTGGCAGGTCAATTTTAAACCAATGCTCTCACGCAAGTATTTTCAATGGAAAAATTTGTGAAATATGGTTAATCCAGTACTTTGTCACATTATTGTATGCTTATAAAACGATAATTAAAAAAATAGTAAAAACAAAGTTAATCCTTTCAATCCTAAATTCACCTAAGAATCCAAAAACGAAAAAACTAAAATAAAAGGCTTTTCTTAGAACAAAAGTAGTTTTTGTTATTTTTGATTTTCTCAAAAACCACAAAACATTTTGACATCCGGTTTTTTGTGTTTGATCAAAAATTAATAAGAGCATTGAATATTGAATAAAAAAATAATACTTAATTACGTAAAATTTTGAAAAAAAATTGTTTAAAAAAAATTTTTCATTTTTTTTTTTTTCAAAATTTTGATTTTGAAAATTAATTTTTCTCTAAAATTTTTCAAGAAAAAAATGTGAGATGCGAATTTCAAGTATTAAATAATATTGATTTTAGGAAATAATTTCAAAAAATAATCGTTAATAGGTTTTGAAGATATTGATTTAAAAAAAAAAAAAGTTTCAAAAAATCCCAACAAATATTTTTTCGAATATTTTTATATGCAATATTATTTTAAACTTAAGTGGACTCCTGCTGAAAATTTTGGGTTAAAATCCTTAGAGCCGTTAATGAGAAAGTCGAAAATAAAAAAAAACGGGTCTATGGCAGGTACCCCTAATAATATTTTGCCCCAAATTTTTTTTTGACCAAAATAAAGTCCATGTCCATAATATCACACTTAATTTTTTTTTATCAAAATCGTTAGAGCCGTTTTCGAGACAAATAAGATTTTGCATTACTGGTGTATGGGGGGTACCGTTAATTTTGGAGCTAAAAAAAATTTCAATTTCTCCTCTAGGGAATCACCGAAGACCCTTAACTACTGAGTTTGAAGAAAATACCTCCGGTAGTTTAGGCTGTAGTTCGTGGTACAGACATAAGACAGACAGACGGAATTGTCGGACCCACTTTTTTCGTCTTCGCTATCATCGTAATGTCAACTTTGATCAAAATCTCGAGTTCCATTTTTTTTTCAAATGCAGAACTTGCCCTATAGTACCTATATTGCAAGTAAAAAAGTAGATAATCTGTGGAACAATTTGTGAGAAAAAAAAAAACGTTTTATAAAATTTCGAAAAAAAAAATCGTATGGCGAATACCATGTGGGGGATAATTTAGAAATGGTATCTAGTAGGTCTAAAGAAAATTGGTCGAGCCGTTTAGGCTGTAGTCGAGCAGACAGAGAGAGATAATGTCGAGACTCACTTTTTTCGCTATCTCGATAATCGTTATGTTAAGTCTGATGAACATCTCGGGTTCGATTTTTTTTACGAATGCATAAATTGTCATATAACGTAGTACTTTTATGTCCCAAGTAAAAACTGAGTTACGGCACATTCATACTCGTATCTTGGGATCGCATTATAATCAAATTTTGTATTCAACAAATGATAAATTAATTTTGATTAATAATTTCTCAAATTAAAATTTCAACAAATACTAAATATTTTATAGGTATTCTTTAAAAAAAAATTAAAGTTAAGTATTCTGCGCAAAACAAATTATTTTAAAAAAAAAACTCTCCAAAAGAATTATTAACTTTAAACTTACTCACAAAATCCATCGACTTGCTTACCTGAAACGAAAAAATAAAAAAAATTAATTAGTATGACTTCATTCACATCGAATGCACATGTATCTATTTAGTCACAACTGCTACACACCTCAAAATTATTATT
This sequence comes from Chrysotoxum bicinctum, assembly GCA_911387755.1. Taxonomy (NCBI): domain Eukaryota; kingdom Metazoa; phylum Arthropoda; class Insecta; order Diptera; family Syrphidae; genus Chrysotoxum; species Chrysotoxum bicinctum. The sequence continues at coordinate 70,407,334 of OU426990.1, read as the reverse complement.
GATTCAATCAATTAACAAAACAAGACATATAATGTATGTGTCATACATTATAGCATGACATCAAAAATGTTTGATGAATTAATAATGACACATACACTAATGGAAATCAGACATGTTTCAGGATAGATTATACACGTACATACGAGTATGTGGTGTAAGCCGGTTAGACGTTATATCACGTTCTGCAAAACAGAAGCATCGAAAATTTATTAGTATCAACATTCGAAAAAATTTAAACCCATGGAATTAAATTAGCAAGGATTCAAGTAGAACTGGATTATAACCAGATTTTCTGGTAAGTTTTGTGTTTAGATGAGTTTCCAGATAACCAGATGACTGATTGAATACGGCAAGTCCATTAAATTAAGAAATATCTACACAAGAATGATAATACACTCGACGCCACTTGATAGGGGACGTATTTTTTTTGCAATTCAAAGTCTGTCATAATCCGGACAAAGTAGGTTTTACGAGCGGAACACAGTGTAATTGGACGCAAATTATTTTTCTTATTGAGTTTATAATGTCAACTCTTGATAATCACTTGATTTTGACTTCTTTTTATTCTTTTTTTTTTTAAGTTGTGCGGGCACTAAAGGAGTTTTGACTACCCTTAAAATTTTAAACACATTGCGAGCGTAGAGAAAATATGGAAACTCTAGGTTCAATAAAATGTCTCTTAATGAACTTAACAACATCCTTGTTGACAAAAATTTAAGCAAATCTTTTTAATTTTGAGATTACAAAAAAAAAAGAAAACAATTATGACGTTTATTTGCTGATGCGGACTGTTTCAAACCATAACTCAGTTCAAGAAAAAAAACACAAAACTTCATAATATAAATTGTTTACGATAAGATAACGCCCGGGCGCGGGCGCCAGTCCAAATATTTTTCTTAGCTTCATTTTGCGAGAAATGAAAATAAATAAATATTAAGATCACCAAAGGCTTCGATTTTAATTGGGTCGACGGACGGTCAAACACAAATATGAGCCAGAAAAAAAAAGAAAACGTGCTTAATTAATATTTCTATTTTGGTATCGAGCGCTGATTTATAAGGTTTTTAATGTTTATTCATAAACAAAACGAAATATTAACTCTATCTGAAAATTAATGAATGAAAAATGTTTATATTTAAGGCCGAAGATACATACGTGCATCTACATAAGCAATTGCATTTTATTTTATGAAATTATTTTGGTACATACAGTAGTGAGGCTTGTGGAGGATATTTTATCAAGAAACTTTCCAACAACGTAGAATATCAGTGGCGCTATTTAATCTGCAACTTATGTATGCTTGTAGTAGGACCGTATATATCTTTAATTCATTCGAATAAGTTCAGTAAAGGGTCGTTGATAAGGATAGGAAAAGTATAGAATATGATTCCAGATAATATTTTGACGAGAATTTGCTGGCGAGTTTCCGGTACACATTTTATTATTAAAGTTCTAACAAACTGAAATGAAAATAATTCAGAACACTGTTATTAATTTAGACAAATTCCAAATCGTTGACCGGTTGTTCCGGATGATCAAACCAGGAATCTCAGAAGTAAAGAGAATCTGGGTTTGAACATCTTCGATCCCCCAGCGACTTATATTTAATATATCGAAACACTTACCAACAAATGTATCAATACCAGGATAAAGCCGTATTATCTTTATCGATTCTTAAGAGCATGTTAAACGAAAAATTTATGAAAATCAAATCACAGTTAAGTGACTTTTCTTGATGGCATCAAATAATTTGTTTGTATTTATTTTACGCGACCTTAAGGGATTTTGAGTACCCTTTAAATGTTTGAGCACATTACGAGCGTCTAGGAAATTTGGTGAGGATTTACCACTGCACGGAAAAGAAATGATGAGCCGGGAAAGGCAATTCACATTCATGTAGTGCGGCTAAAGACAGAATCTCTGAATTTAACAGTACGTCCGACGTTGGGCTCAAGGGCGAGCTGATGAGCATTACCTGAAAAGCGCGAGTATTACGATTGAATTGAATTGGAATGCAACTGGCTATTTCAATAGAACATTGTTTATAAAAATAACGGTAATACAATTCAAGACAAGAAACTTTTCGGCGGTTCTCGAGAAATGCAAATGTTTCTCCGTATAGCTTTATCGCCCGTCATTTTCTGGATTCTATCTCCAAGGAACTCAAGTGGGTTATTGATAATATTGGTTTTTGTCCTCCTTGATCATTGAAACCATCTTTGTCGCTACTGCCTGAATACTCACAATTCCATCCTCATTTCTTGATAGCTTCTTTCAATTATGTCAATATTTAACTTTTAAAATCTTGCACATCTGATACCTATTTTACCAATCACTTCTTACTTTTCAAATAAAAACAAAAATATATTTAAAAAAAAAAACAGTCGTGTGAAAATATAAAAATGGTTGTTTTAAGAAAAACGGTTGATCCGTTTACGCTTTAACAGATAGACAGAATTGCGAGACCCGTCCATTTTGTTCCCGCCCATTTATATTAAAACCTAAACACAGTTTAATTTTTTATGTGTCAATAACTTTTATCCGATAATAATTCTTCACCTGACTGAAACTTTTAAGAGTATTCAAAAAAAAAAAATTAGCACCAGAAGAGCCTCTGTTGTGAAAAGTAAGTGCGGCCCTGGATTGATGAGTTTGCGTAGCCAAATATTCTTTAAAATACAATGGAACCGTTTTCGTAAGAGTCTATTTATGTCAACTGGAGTTTCATTGAAGAAAATAACCCAAAACCTGCAACCGATGAAGGTAAGAGCTTTGATATTTAAACTGATCCACTGTGTTGCTTAACATTGAAAAATATTTGGTCGCTTGATCAATTCCGTCCTTACGCAGATGCTGCACAGGGCTGGCACTATATTTTACAAATCTGTTTAACTCTTGGAGTGTACAGACGATTAATTTCGATATCATCGGGCGTTTCCAATGTACTTTAATAGATTCCTTCACGAAAATTAAAGATCAAACGAAAAACGTAGTTTTGGAATTCAACAAGGACAAAAGCAAGTATACAGGCTACCGGCTAGGAAAAAACGTCAATATTGATAACAAGAACTTGGAAGTATTTAAAGAGTTCATTTACATTTGAGTAAGCATTAAGTCTATGAACGACAACATAGTGAAGACTGACGAAGAATTAGAAAAAAATACGACGTCGAAAGTGCGGACACACGCTTCGAAAATGCGAAAACTGTATTGCGGAGTATGCAATGCAGTGAAATCCGCTCATTCAAGAAGGAAGAAGAGCTGGACGACCGAGAAGCTCATGGAGAAGGACAGTCGAGGAGGAGTCAGCCCAACTAGGTAAGAGTTGGAGGGAGTTGCGACTCGTATCCAACAACCGAACACGATAGCGAGCTGGCGTTGTGGATGCCCTATGCCCCAGTAGGGGTCCCCCACGGACATATAAGGTCTGAGGACCTACATAAGTACGTAAGTAAGTAGAAACCCCTATTCTTTGGATTATAAATTAGCTTGTGGATCGTTCAATAAATGTTGTATTGGACGGTTTAAAGTCTGATACCCACAATATAAATGCTGGTATTCCCCAAGGCTTCGTTTTGTCCTCAACTCTCTTCCTCTTTTTTATAAATGATCTCTTGTCTGAAACTTCTTATCCACTTAATTGTTTCGCTGACAACTCTGACCTCAGACTTTTATACTCGTACTCAAAATCACGTTTACCTTCTTCGGAAGTGATCTGGTAACAGTATCGTATGATTAGCTCATTGAACTCCGATCTTTACGGCATTGTTAAATGGGGTATACAAAATCGTTGTGGAGTTTAATGCCTTTAAAACTCAATGTCGTCTATTGTCGTTAAAGCAAAATATACCCATTATGCCATTGACCTTGAATGACACTTGCATCGAAGAAACCGAAAAGATCTCAGTCCTCGGTATGTGTGTCAAGGAAGATCTTCGTTCGAATAACCGCATTTTCGCCAAAAATGCTGCTTAATGCTTAGAATTTCTATATCGATGCAAGAAATTTTCACCCACTCTGATCTGGATTACAATTTATAAAGCGTTAATACTTCCAAGACTCGACTATAACTAACATCTTTGGGCAGCTGCAGCTAAAACTTCTCTTCATTTATTGGATAGAATCCAGAATCAACTCTTGAACACCCTCGGAATGTTTCATATATTTTCTCGAAGTAGCCAGTTCCATTCCTCCCCTCAATCAATTCACCCGTGATACCTGTTTTGCTAGGAACACTCATCAATTAACCCTTGATCATAATTTTAAAACGTACCGTCAAATACAGAGATTCGTTATAGAAATGAGTTTTCTTCTATGTCTAACGTCAAACTCACCGTAGTTTGTTTCCGAAAAAATAGAGGGCAGAAATGTTTCCAAAAACCAGTCTAAAGAATACTTTTTAAAAATAGTTTTCTATGCCGTTGTAAATACTACTTATCCAATAAGTTAATTTCGAATATAAAATTCAAGGCTTGGGCAAGTGTGCTGATGTCAAAACCTTAAAAAAACACATTTTTCTATCAACAACTGACAAGTGACAGTTCATTTCCTAGTTAGAATTAGTTGCATTCTGAATTAGGTGTTGCATAAAACCAATCAACCTGTCACTTTTGCTTAATATTTCATTGGAAACAGACAGCTATCCATCTCAATCCAGATCAGTAATGTAAATCACGTTCGAATAATCATATTGCACCCTAATATCTATACATATTTCACCCTGAATCAAATAAATCGACGGATGCCGAGTTGTAAAGTTGAGAAAATTGCTAAGTGTTCCATTTTCAAGGTTCTATCAAATAACAATAATAAACCAAATTGTTAGGTGTTCCCACGTTTAAAAAAAAATCAAATAAAAACAACATCAATTTATTATGTTCACCCACAATTATGTGCGGCATTTGAAATTGCAAAATTAAATATGTCAGGGTTATCGCTGCTTCGCGTTGAATAATAATAAGCCAATTACAATTTTCATTTCCACAATCCTACTTCCATTTTTATATTCTCCCACTCTCTGCATCGGGATGATAAGGAAATTAATCTCGAACGAATAAATTATTACGACTATAACTAACAACAAATTGTAGAAATCTCCAAAGGTCATCATGGGTTATCGGTGGGCTGCGCTGTCAAAGTTCAAAGTAGCAAACATCAGTCAATGATGTTAAAGTAAAATGTATTTAGCTACGCTTCTGATAATTTTTAATCTCTTATCGTTGCGTCTGCCTCCTTCGACTTGTTTTATTGCGCTATTAACTGAATTCAAGTTGCTTTTCTGTTTCGCTTTGAAGTGATCTATTTTTGTCTCTGCAAGGCGCATACAAATGCGAAGAGCGAGAAAATTCAAGACCCGCGGATGACTATTATACGATGCTAGACAACTTGAACTTATACGACCTTCGATTAAGTGGGGATTGGGAGCAAGATACGCGCATTTCCTTGCTCATTTAATTAATTTGCCGCTAATAAAATTTAAATTGAGATACTCCTGAAAAGATAAAAAAAAGAAACAAATCTTACCGATGATTAATTTTTGTTTTTGTTTTTCAAAATTGGATCTACTGTTTTGTTGTTAATTTGGTTTAGTGTCTATGAGATGAGGAATTGATAAAGATACAAATTCTGCAAGGAACCATGCAAGTGGCTGAAACCGATTTTTCGTCGAAAAAGCCTCGTTTATATTCTTTACCAATTTTTGGCATTCTAGCTATAAAAGTTTTTAAATTTTTTCATACGGTATATGGTTCCAGAAATTCTGTAATCTATTCCACAACGCAGATTCCGATGAAGGACATTGATCCTAGACCCTTCTATCCAGCTCCTGCCACAATAATTTTATAAGGTTTATATCCGGTGATTTCTTCGTCTTCTTTATGTAATTCTGACAAAGTCGAACGTGTGTTTAGGTTCCTTTTCTTATTGAAATACGAATCCTTTGCCAACCAATCTTAGTCCAGAGAGCAAGGAGTTTTCTTGCAATATCTTCTTATACGCCTCCATGTTTATTTTTGAAATAACTCTAGTCCTTTTCGACTTGAAGAGATACACTCCCAGACAAAACCAGCTCCATGCTTGTGGGTAGGAACCATATAGTCGGACGAAAACCCTTCGTTTTTTTTTTTGTCAAATAAAAATCCGTTCAAATCTTCTTCCGTCCAGTCTGTATGCTTTTTGGCCCGCTGTAACCATTTCACTTAGTTTTGTGGTCGAAAAGGGGTTTTGTTAACAGCAAGTCGTCCAAATAGTCCGGTGCTATTTTTCACCTAATTCATTTGCTTGTGGTTACTGTTAGCATATCTTCATGTTTATTTGTAGATCCAGACCTTCCTGACCGTGGTCCTCAAGAAGTCTGGTTTGAGAGTGTAGCTCAATGGCCTGTTGAACGCAGACCTTCTATATCTTCAACTGGGAAGCAACTTCCAGCTGTGGTTTTTATAACTTTACCCATTTTGAACTAAAGGGTGGTTAAATTTTAAGGGTATGGTTCAATTATGTATGGAACAAAATATTGGCCAAATGGCACACCTCCATCTGATGCTCCAAATTTTTGATGACGCTGAGGCATAATTGAGGTTCTATGCCATTAATGTGCCGAATTATTTCATCCTTTAGCTCTTGAATTATTGCTGGCTTATCGACGTACACCTTTTCTTTCAAATAACCCCAAAGAAAGAAGTCCAACGGTGTCAAATCACATGATCTTGGAGGCCAATTGACATCGCCACTACGTAAGATAATACGGCCATTGAATTTGTCGCGCAAAAGAACCATTGTTTCGTTAGCTGTGTGGCAAGTGGCAGCGTCCTGTTGAAACCACTTATCGTCCACATCCATATCTTCCAATGCGGGCCATAAAAAGTTCAATATTATCTCACGATAGCGAACACCATTCACAGGACCTGCCTGGAAAAAATACGGACTGATGATGCCGCCAGCCCACCAAACCGCACCAAACAGTTACTCTTTGTTTGTGCATTTGTTTTTCGACCATCACTTTCGGATTATCATTCGCCCAAATGCGGCAATTCTGCTTATTGACTAATCCAATGAGGTGAAAATGTGCCTCATCACTGAAGATGATTTTCTTCGAAAATTGATTATCCACTGTTGCCATTTTTTGCCACCATTCTGACCATTGACGACACTTGAAATGGTCAAGAGGCTTTAGTTCTTGAGTCAATTGCAAGTCTTTATGCATAATGTTCATCAACGACGAGAGTGAGAGGTACAAATGTTGGGCACGACGACGAGTTGATGTGGACGGCTCTTCAGCCAGACTATCGCGAACAGCAGCAATATTTTTTGCAGTACGAGTTGTACGAGCATGCACTGGTGTTTTCACATCTCCTAAAGACCCGGTTTGCTCAAATTTTTGCACGATTTTTCCGATTGTACGCACATTTGGACGATTAAATTGACCGAAAACAATCACGAAGTGCACGATATGCATTTCTAATCCTGGTCTACAATTTTTACAAAAACCTAAAATAATTTTCAATAATTTATATGATCAGTTTTTCTCAGTGGAACACTTTGTATGACAGAGCGGATAGAAATCAATTAAATCTGAACCACTTAACCGATTTTGACGAAATTCACAGGAGTGGGAAAATAATTCATCGCAATTAATGTCTGCTCACTGCCAAGTATTTTTGTTTTTTATTTTTGTTGAAAAAATGGAATATCATCGTCAAAGTTGAAAAATGTTGGAGCTGGAGAACTCGTCCTACCGCAGCAATGGAGGTTATCATTCACTTAATCCAAGTACAAGTGGTAAAAGGAAGTGCAGCTAAGGGTCCTATTCTAAGATTCGCCAGGGACGGTACTGGGAGTGCTAAATGTATAGGAACTAGAGAAAGAGACTTCATATCAAAGTCTTCAGTAACGAGTTTACTAGACATACCAAGCGATGACACGGCTAAAAAGTACAACTTCGAGAAAAACTACAGAACGTAGTTAATTAGCAAGACATAGTGCGTGGGCGAAACAGTGATCTACTCACTCAATGCAAATGTCATCAAATATATACTGACGGATCAAGAACGTCTCAAGGGGCAGGTGCAGGAATTTTTGGACCCAGAAACAAACATTCTCTGTAGATGAGGTAGTTCAAAAGCATTTTCGAGGAAAATGTGCCGAGCAATGTCTCGAAAGAAATTACCGCAACCAAAACATTGCCATCATGTCGGACAGCCAAGCAGCTTTCAAAGCGTTGAACTGCTATGGAGGCCTAATTTAATAGTTTGATAGAGTTTACAATACAATACTGGTTTACAAACTAAGTCGTCATGGGTTCTCAAACTGGATATTAATTTGAATAGCATCTGACTTAGCAAACAAGACACAATTTGACAAGCTAAAAAATCAACTTCTAAACAATAAATGTATCATCGGGAGTCCCCTAAGAGTAAGACACTCATAGTAGACCTATTATACTCGTATTTATACTAGGTATTGTTGTGGTGAATCCACTGTTACGAAACAGCGCAAAAAAATGTCGAATTTTTCTTGACCTCCATTAAAGTTGTCAAACGATTTCGTTTGTTGTCGATTATGAGCAAACGCGGCAAACATCTTCCGAATATTTATATGTAAAATGGAAATCACTGACCCATGTGATAAGCGTGTGGCCTCTTGAAGCTTGAGCACCTTCACTCGCCGATCGTCCAATATCAAATCGTGGATTTTAGCGACCATTTCTAGTGTGGTGACTAAACCAGTGGTGAATGGTTCTAATCTATGGTGAAGAGTTGCCAAAACATGTATTTGTCAAGCTTTTGTTTGGTTATCGAAATGTTCAGTTTAATGAGTATTCATCGCTCGTAGGCATCTACACGTACATAGTATATAAAATGGCTGCCACAACAAAACCATTTGACAGATCTGTCTGAAAATTTGAGTGCGATCTTTTGAAGGATGATTAATAAAAGACAATGTGACGCTATTTATTTTAGTTTTCATGGACTTGTTGAGCCGTGGTTTTAAAATTCTCATCTTGCGAAATAGATATGATCGCTGGGTACAGATTCGCATGGCGACGAATACAATTTCTGTCTCAACTTGTAGCTGAGTATTCAACCTTAAAGAAACATAAAATCACATTGTGTAGCTAAGTGTTGCCTAATTTTAATTTTCTTTAATAAAAATGCAATGCGAAGAAGTTTCGGAACTTGAATCGCTCAAGAGGTTTCAGTTCTTGAGTTAATATGATCATGTAAGTTGTAAGCCAAGACCTTTACACAAAATTCGACAGAATGTAAGCTGAGAGATTTCCAATGCTTGTGGAGGGCTCATTTTTAATTGTAGCACTTACAGACGCGCAAGCACGTTCTAACTGTCTGGTGGTAAGATTATTATGACCGAAAATTGAAGTAAGAGCTCTCAAGGATACGACTTTTATTAGACAATAGCTCTGGTAAAAAAAAATAAATAGGTATAGGACAAAGCTGCGGGGAACGAGTGAATTATCTGTTGGATCTTCGAAGATCAAAGAATTAGACAAACTTCAGTAACATTCAATAATATTTTCTTCTTCGTCAGTTTTCCAAAATTTTGAGCAAGTTCAACTACGAGCATCCAAGGTTACATGACGGGCAGTGTCATGCATAATCCAATAATTACAAGTGCGGATAAATGTTGTTTCTAAATTAAATCATTTATCTTAAATCTCTCTTCCATCTTACAAAATTGTCTAACTTGGCAAAATGTTAACAAAATTAAAGCCATACTCTTTTGTTGTCGTGTGCCGTCGATTGTTCAGGCATATGATGTGTTACGTTATTATTTAGAAATTACTTTCGCTTTTTTTCTGCAATTTAAAATTGTGTAAAAATTCAGTGCTTTGTGTGTAGTTTTTGTTAAAGTTCTAGAATCAGCCCGCAAAATTTTAAGTATAATCAAAATATTAGACCCCTTAGGACCAGGGTTTTCCACCGAAGGACAACTTTGAGGCACCCTAATGTGTACGTATATAAATTGTGTCCACCCTTCTGATCTTGCTACGATCTATAAGGTATATATCCGCCTAAACCTTGAGTATAACTCTCATATCTGGGCTGGTGCCCCCATTTCTCATTTGAACCTTTGGGATTGAATTCAGAAAGAGCTTGAACACCGTCCAAACGTGTCGCCTGTCTTTCACTGTTTTATCGCTTTTTTATGTTCAACTTAAATAGCCACTTTCATTCCTCCGCTCAAACGATTCCACCGTAATATGTACTCATCTAACTGGAAATGTTCATTAGTTTACCCTTGAGCCTAACTTCTGACGTGCTTTCAAATAAATAGGTTCTTTCTTTAGCCGCACTTCCAGAATGTGGAATACTTTACCCGTCCTGATTTGTCCCAATCACAGTGATTCACAATTTTTCATGATCAATGTGCATCGACATCTCCTTTTAAATAATATCCACTTTACCTAAAAGTTCGCACTGTGTTACAATATAACATTATAAGAGCAGTCACATTCATATTTACATGGTAAGGTGCTCTATAGTCATTTAATCTATTTAATTTAAGTCTTGTTGGCAGAACTTTTTTTTAATTAATGATTTTACTAGCTCAGATAAGGTCAAAACTGACAGATGACAGAACGGTCTCTTTAAAGTTATCAAAATGTCTTTAAAATACACTCTTTTGATGCTGCTCTTATAAGGACTAGGAGAGCCCTTGACAATCCAACATATCTCTATTCTATTTCTAAGGCGAATTCCTACAATAATGTCTCTAATTGTAGGGCTGATTTAACCATCATCTCAAAGGAAAGCGTAAGTCTTAGACCCCGGCGATATATTCTGTTTTGAATGAGTTTTTATTTATTCCTTTTTTTATTTGTTTAAAAAAAAATTCCAAACATTACCATAAAAGTTTTATTATATTTAATTTTATTAATTCAGAACCCTCTCCTGGGAAACAGGACACATTTGCCAGAAATCCCAAGTCCTAATAAGCTTCCATTGTTTTGTTTAGTTTATGTCATAGTGACCTAACTTCAATCCATTGTCTTTCACTAATACAACAATCCATTTGCTTCCCATTCCATTAAAAGAGTAAATATTTTATCAGGATATCTCCTTCATCACCACTCCTTTGAAACACAAAACATTACGAAAGTTAAAAAAAAAAAAACCTAAAATCTTCAAAAGAATCAGCAAATTAAAAAAAAAAAAAAACTTTAAAAATATACTTCACAAAAATAAAACTACAAAGAAAGTGCTTTTTTCTTCTGCACTACTTCACGTACCTACATCAAAATAAAACGAACACAAAAACAAAATATAAATGGGGGAAAAAATCAAGTCATTTTCAAGAACCCAAAGGGGTGTTGCCCTACTTTTATATACATATCTCCTTTTTTGCTTATTTTTTCTGTTATTTTTTGTCTATTTTCCTTTTCTATAAATTGTTCTATTAAAAGTAATCAAAGCAACTTTGTCCGACAGCGCAAAGACAACTATCAAGACCTGTACACACCCATTTGAACGTTGTATTCTATAGCAAAGAAAAAAAAATGGCTATAGAAGAAAACTTTATCCTCGAGTCAAGGATGGCTGGGAAAATATAGTTTGTTGTGGGGTAAGGACATTGGAAACAGCAGCAATAATACGAAGAAAATAAAAAAAAAAAAACGTTACGATACTATAGAGTATTCTCGGCCTCTCCTCTGTCTCGTCCCGGAGTGAAAAACTTTTCCACGTAGACACCAAAAGTATGCAACACAGTTCGTCTTCGTAGTTTTCGTTCGTTGCGGGGCAAACAGGACGAAGAAGAAAGTTTTATCAAAGTTTTATCATCTTTAGAAAATAGTTTTCTTACAATTTCATGTTTTACTCGATTTTTCTTCTTCTTCTTTTTTTTACTTCGTTTTACTCTTCGCTACGAATTTCCGTAAGATGTCGTTTTTTTTTCGACTTATTATACTTCAACAGAGCTGTGATTATAAACAGTTTCATTTGTAAAAAAAATGTAAGAAATTGTTCAAATCAAGTGCATCAAAAAACGATTAATGATTTTCCCACAGCATAATAAATAACGAAATTGAAAATCCCAATAATGCAAGACATTAATAATTCAAAATCCCAATCATTCAAATTTATAATACAGAATTGAAAATATTACTCATATACAATTTTAATACTTCTAAATCTAATAATCCGAATATCCAATAGTCTTAGAACTCAATAAACTTAAATCCCAATAATCTTTAATCCAAATATTCTATAATCCCAATAATCTTAAATTCTACTCAATTAAAATTCTAATAATCTAAAACCTCAGTCAAATAAAATCCCAATAAAGCGATTTCAAAAAAATCTTCAAAAGTCTTCAGCTATTAGAAATTAGAAATCCCATCAACAGGGATTTTCTTAGATTAAAGGCATTTAGTTTCAGTTTTTTTCGATTCTACTTTTTTTTTTGGGAAAATTGTTAAGAGTCCTGGAGTGTTAAAAGTCGAATGCTGAGTTACGAGATTTAATTTTTTTTTTTGAATATTTAAAATCCCGGTGTACCTACATGTGTAATTCTAAAAACCAAAATATGAATATATAGATGAAATTATATAGTCTTCAAGACTTGAGCGAAAAATCTATCTTATTTGTATATGCGTTAGATTTGTATGTATTTTCACATTGTTAAATATTTCAAAATTACTCAAAATCGTAGTATTTATCGTAGTATAAAAAAAAAAAAAAAAAAAAAAAAAAAAAAAAAAAAAAAAAAAAAAAAAAAAAAGAACATTTTTGTAGTTGGCAGCTGCTGAGGAGCGACTGTAGGCCTCCTGCATGACAGTCCGAAGCAGTAACCATTATTTCAAATGTGAACAACCAATATCCCAATATGTTTTTCAAAAATTTGATTTTCGGAAAGACCAATTTACTTATAATCTTGTACGGGAATACCAAAAAAAACTAAAGACATACCAGATTTCGCTTCGCTTCGATTTTTCTTTCGAAGCTCCAACGTCAGAAATTTGTCATTCAGTTGTCTAAAATCATTGTGCCTAGAGTACTCGGACGTAATGTGGCTTTGCTTCGTCCTTTCGAATATCGTTTCGATCTCAGACATCACTAAGAAAAGAACCATCGTTTACTTACAAGAACATATTTTTTTGACCAGATATCTCTGTAAGAATTAATCAAATTTTAACTTTTTAAATAAAAAAAAAATATCGAAGTAAACAAATTATTTGAATCGTTTTACAATCAAGTGTGATCCGTTCGCCAATTTATATCTTCTTCTTCTTCCTTTTCTTCGGCGCTGTTATGATCTCGATGTCGAGGGGATCATAACTCTCCCACGTATCTGCTTCACACTAGTGATCCGCCTGTGGGGTTCGCCGGGTTGACCTCAGAAATCGGCGGCAAGCCTCCCGGTTTTGTATTGTTCCATTTCTGAGGCCAACTGAATGCTGGTGTTTTTGCATTTGTTTGTACCAGGAGTGTTTAGGCCTACCTTTCTTTTTATTTCGAATTGGAACGTTGTATGATATTGCCTTTTTGACGGGGTTCTCAGGATCTCTGCTTTGAACATGGCAATACCAACTGAGTCGGTCGTGTTCAATTTTTCGCCAATTTATATAAAGGGTGGATTTTTGCTCGTACTAGTCACGTTGACTAAGGTACTGATATGAACGCTTGATAACCTAAAAGAAAGAATTAATCATTATTCAGTGTCATCGCCTAGTTTCTCGTCCTCTTAACTGAGAATTGGAGATGGTACTGGCAATTTTATCCAAGCTTCTGTGTGAAGCCACTTCTAATGAAACTCCGTTGCCACATACCATCCAACGCATTAAAGCAAAAATTGCTTCTTCCATTGCCAGATTTCATCACGTTATCATCCACCTGCTATAGTCAAAACTCAACATCCAAAACAGCACTTTAATCCCGTGACGTAAATAGTGTTCAGGAAGCCGCCACGTCCACCACCCAAAATCAGGAGTTTCTTATAATTTTTGATCTCATCAGGCAACAACAAGATCAATCAAATCTTCTCAGCTTTATCATTGTCATTTGTCACCAGGTTTATAGATGCCTAGAGTTTGTTATTGAAACGATCTCTCAAACTGTTCAAATTGAAAAGATTTTATTTTTTTTCGTGAACAACTAATAATTCAGCATTCGTGTCAATGTCGTCGTCTTCAGGGGAGATCTTTATAAAAAGTTATTATACCTAGTCTAATCATGAATACTGATACAACGGAAAATTATGCCAAATTATAATGCGCTAATATTTTTAACAACTTTTTTGTATTACTTATTAGGCATTTCATTAGCTACATTTCATAGAAGACATTATTCAAATTGGCCGCCATTTGCCTTACTGCACGACCTGAGACCAATCGCCGAAGCAACACGCACCTCATCCATTGGGAAATTGTTCACTGCAAGAACAAGGGATCGCTTTAACGACTCAATAGTTGGGTGTCGAGTAGAGCAGGCCATTCCCTCTAATACAGACCACAGCTTGTAATCCAAAGGATTAAGGTCTGGACTATATAACAGGACACTGCCTCATAGGTAGACATTCTTTGAGGATAGGAGTCTACACAAATGACTTCTGTAGAAGCTGCATGGACGAGGAGGAAGAGGAAACAGTCCAACACCTTCTATGTACATGTCCAGCACTCTCCAATAGAAGGAATAATTATCTCGGTAATCCCTTCTTCGATAATACCAGTGAACTGGCAACAATCGACACAAAATGTCTCTCTAACTTTATTAAAAGCACGAAATGGTTTGTTTAAATTCATTACTCTCCCAGGAGTAACTTCTTTAGTGGTATCACAACGGACCCTTGAGGTCTAAGTGCGGTGATGTAAAGTCCGGTTAATTTTATTTTGAGCCACTCTTGAGTGGTTTATGCCTTTTGAATTGGAGCAGAATTTTGTTGGAATGTCCAACATTGTCTGGTTGAGAAGCTTTAGGATATCCTTCAAAACTGTTGTTTGATAAACTTTTGCCGAAGTTTTCACTCCTTTTTCACAAAAATTAACGTCGGTAACTCAATAATAAGTCACTTCTGACCGTACCATTACATTTGCGGGATGGAGGCCTCTTCCGACTAATTCCAAGTTCAGACGCTTCCCTTGATTCCGAGCATAACGTCGATCATTCTGTTTATTGAAAAATTTTTTCATCAGTGAACAGAATGTGTGGGTCAGCATTCTTCGCGTACTGTAAGAGCAGAGCTTTTGATTTTTGATTACGTTTCTGCTTCAATACGACTGTAATCAGGTGTCCATTGTGTCTTTTGTAGGCACTGAATCCCAGGTCTTCTTTTATGATGCGAGACATGGATTTCATTTCATTGATACTCATTTCTCGCGACAATATTTTCTGTTTTCTTAATGGTTTTCTTCCGATGGCTCGCGGAGTCCTCAAAATACGTGGACTGCCGGATCTTTTGCAGTCACTTAATCCCCAAGTTTTCTCGAACAATTTTACCGTACGACAAACAAAACAACGCGTGCAAGATTCGAAAGATATTACCTTTTTCCATGTTTCACTTGAAAAGCCCAATCACAATAATACGATTTTCGATGTCACCTAGAGTGATTTTCACAACAGTGAGTTCTGATTAAGACTTGATCAAGCACACACAAAGTGTAAATCAATATAATTATGTATTATGTACTGTACACATAAAGAAATTGTATATACGAGTAGATTGGTCTTGGGACTAAGTTAAGAAACCCACAAGGTTTGTTGGCAAAAACTTCACTCATTACTTGTAAGAGAAGATTTTTGTTTCTTAAATTTTTCGAGAAGTTTTTTCCTAAAATCCTTATATGAGCCGTGTTTTTTGAAAGAGTGAATAGTCAAGTTAGCAAAATTTTACATGCAAGACAATAAAAACATCAAGAGTGAATATAATTTGGTCAGCAATCAGAGTGAATATAGAATGAATAAAAATTGTTGATATATTGAGATGTAGATGGCGCTTAAATCGAGTGCAGAAAAACATTTGCTTGGTACCGGGATGCGTTCTGGAATGCATATTTTTTTCTCAGAGTTTTTTATTATGTACAAAAAATTTTAATTGACAATTGATTGAAAAACTTCTGAAAAATCTTAATTTTTTCACCGAAAAATCGAAATTTTTGGATTTTTTTTTGTTCAGGAAAATTGCGATTTTAGGGCTTTTGGAAAGCATCTAGAAAGAAATACTCTAAATAGGTCAAAATAAATTCGAAATTACTCTAAAATTCGTGTCTTTGAGATTAAAAGAGAGTGAATATAAAAGTGTCTCAAATCGTTTTTTTTTTTTTTTTTTTTTTTTTTTTTCAATTTTCTTTACTGAGTGGCTATCAATTTTCCATAAAACACGGCTATTGTAAATAACTTCAAATCTTATTTTTTTTAACTTAATTTCTTCACGATTTAAGGGAAAGAGGAAATGTTGGAACGCATCGATAGAGTTAAGATGTGCTTGCAGTAGTCTAACACTCAAGTTTACGACAGGGGTTGCCGCCTATATCCAAAGAGTGACACGGCAACCATTTAGTTGATTTCTCTAGATTAGTAGACCGAGGAAGGGTACAATCCAGGGGCCAATCCATCTTAAGATAACCCAAATATAGAATTCAGAATAGATTTCAAAATTAGAAACTGTGAATGTTACGTTCAAACTTATAAGGTTTATAGTGAGCTGCGTTCGTGTTATTTTTTTTGAATTTTTTTTTAAATTCTTCGGCAGTCCATCAGCGGATGCAGAATCCCGCCATCGCGAGCATGCCTGCATGTTCTTTGCTGGCTAGACACCCTACTTCATACCACATCGTACTTTCGGAAAATTCTGTGGTGCTGGTTGAACCGTGGGTAGACTTAACATCGACCTAGTATGAAGCAGGAAAATGTTCCATTACAATATATCTTGTCTATAGAGATTAAAGTTTTTTTTTTTGTTTTTGAAGAATTTTTTTTTTAAAGTTTCTATAGTTATTCAAAGTCTAAATAATTCAAATTCTCTAAAATTCAACATCCCGAAAAAAGTTAACCTACTCGTAGTTTCCTCAAATTCAACAAAACATACTTATATCTGACCTGTAGAATGTTTATATTTTTTGTTTTAACTTTAAAAATCAAATTTTTTTAGACAATTTTTCAAAAACCCCAATAATTCAGAATCCCAAAAATTCGATAATCCGATTAAGAAATACTTACGGCTTTGAACAATTCAACATCCCAATAAAATTAAAATATCGAAAATACCAAATCCCGTCAAAAATATTAAAATGCCTCGAGCTATTTAAAAAGAAGTATTAAAACCCTTTCCTAAAAACACACACACACTGGAATGGTTGAGAGTTTTAACTCACTAGGTTTAGGGTCGCTATAGGCGTTTTTCTCTTTTAGTTCAGAACAGAACCTGAGTTGTCAAAAAATAAATTGTGTTTCTTTTTTAGTTCAGAGTGTTCAGAGTTTCGACAATGTGATTCTTTTTTCGTTCTGAGCATGTTCTGAGCGTGTTCAGAGCGCGCTCTATGAGCTCAGAATAAAATAACTGAGCAGACAGAGTAAAATGCTTAACACAAGCATTTGACAGATGGAAATTAAAAAAAAATGGCGACAGCTACATAAGTGTTCAGGTCTGTTTCAAAATATACTCAGAGCGCTCAGAGCACGCTTGGTTCAGAGAATGTTCGGAACATGCTCGACATGCTCGGACTCTGTTCAGAGCTCTATACTGAACTAAAAAAGAAAAACGCCTTATGAGTCGTAATGGCCTCTACTAATTTTATTTTTATTTTTGTTTATTCAAAACCATGCATAAATCTTAGGGAAATTTCAATTTAGGGATTTTAATTTCAATTTTTGGGATTTTTGAAATATGGTTTGCAATTATATAAAAGGTATATTTTAAGTCTAAAAGATTTGAATTTTTTCAAATCAGCATACTCTCCTCTTCCAAAATTCCCCATTCATTGGTATTTTATTAACTTCTTGATAATTGTCCAAAAAAAAAATTAATTAAATTGAAAATTCGTGTTCACAGCTCTGTAAATATCCTTGTTCTTATTTCTTGTGTTATAATGTGTGTTTTCATCCTTTTTGCTTTTTGATTTGAAGAGAAAACTTTTCCTTTTCCTCGTGTTTATTTTTTCTCTTTCCTGTTTTTTTTTTTCTTTTCTATTTGTTGTTGTTCCTTTTGGAGAGGGTTATAGAGAAGAGAAACAGCGGAAAGTAATTTCTACTTTAAGGATGTTTGAAGACGATGTCGGCAGAAATAAAGAAAGAAAAACTTACGATGGAATGCTGGGATGGGTGCGCGTTAAAGTAGATGTGCATGTTTTGGTTGGAAGATGACTTTTATCTTTAAGATTTGAAAGACAGAAGAAAAAAAATACGAAAAGTGGAAAACTTTTCAGAAGATAGATGCCATTTAATTCCAAAGTTTTCTTCTTCAACACTCTATTTTTATTTGTAGGTCCTTTTGGGGCAAGAGAGTTCTCTTCATTTTATTTTTGCATTTTTCTTTAAAGTTTTTGTTTTTTCTATATTGAAATTGATGCTAATTAAGAATTTTGAATACACTGTATTACTATATATAGCCGCGTACGAACTTCCATACACATTTGATTGATTTTTCGAAGTGTATGTACAATGTTCATAAATCGAATACTGAGTGTCCTTGGATGGAGAAAAGTGTATACTCGTCCTGTGTATTTTTATGTATTTGTGTTGCTATGGATTAAGAGTAGGTACATATAATGATTGATGGAAAATAAAATAATACAAGAGATCATGTTCGATAATTCCACATACACATCTATATCCATATGCCGATCCCCACCCAGCAAAGAGGAGGTTTAATCGCTACACTAAAGCATACATGTATCCTTGGTGAAAACAAACCATGGCAATACCTCACAGAGAATAAATTATTCCGAGAATTTTGTTATTCGACTGTAAGCACAGCAACATAGTTACGAAGAGAGTGGATAATAATATGGGCCATGGCAACATTGTTTTTGGAATTTCGTGCTGAAATTCTGATAAGACGATAAAGAGGAGGTAGGAACTCCGTACTCGTATGTACAATACGCCCTCAGTGAGAAAAGAAAACAGGTCCTTTTTTGCTGCCAAAGCAACATGTGGAGAAGCGATTTTGGGCTCTTTTGTTAGCAGGAAGTGGTCGCCTCTGGGAATAGTTGAAATTATGAAGGAATGCTTAATTTAAAATCTACTCCTATACTTATAAGTCTGCCTATAAGTTAGTTGGCAGAAGGAAGAAGGTTCAGCATTATGTACGAGTATTTAAATATGTGAGAAGGAGACATTTCTGGGTTGGGACTTGGGACTTTAAGAAAGCAATTTAAGACATATTTACAGGACTTTAAATGGATTATTGTGACTTTGATATGGGAGTTGGATTTCTCTTGATTGTTTTATTGTGTAATTTGGTTTCATTAAATTATATTATTGTATAAATAGCAGAACGAAAAGGGAATTAGACTTCGGGTTATTTGGATCCGGGTTTAAATTTTTAAAGTTAATGGAATTTAACATCTTGATTATACTCGTATGATGAGACAAATAACATCAAAATTTTAATACCATCTCGAAACTACGGCAAATTGTTTGAAAAGGCTCATGAGCTTTTGCATTCAGCATTTAAAGTCGCCATTTTGTATTTTCTATGCAGGTTGGACGGGAAAAAATTGAATTTAAAAAAGTTTACGATTTAAGGTCTTTTTCATATTTGAATATTGCTTTGCAATTATTGTGTTAAATTGGTAGAATGTTACTGCATGGGTAAACGACAGGTTTCATTTCTCAGTAGATAGTTCAACAAAACCTGGTAAAGGACGTTTTAACCAGCGAAGTCAACCTAACACCCAACGATCCGTCCGTAGTAACAAATTTCCGAATACGCACTGTATCCCCCAGTAGAGAAGAAATCTTGAACTGTTGAACTTGACGGTATTCCCGCAGAGCTCTTACGAGCAGCGCCAATAACATCGTCTGAGCTGCACCCACTCATAAAAAGAGCTTGGGAAGCAGAAAGTTTTCCTGAGGAGTGGGAAAAGGGGGATGATTGTCAAGCTTCCAAAGAAAGCAGACCTTACGCAGTACGAAAACTGGAGAGGAATCTACGTGCTGCCTGCTGTAGCCAAGGTTATAGCAAGAATCAGCCTAGGTCGAATAAAAGACCACCTAGAAGACACATTGACGCCGAACAAGCAGGTTTCCGCACTGGATCTTCCTGTGTGGATCACATCAACACCTTGCAGATCATCATCGAACAGTGCGTTGAATATCGATCACCACTTCACCTGCTCTTCATCGATTTCGAACAGGCGTTTGACAGTGTCAATAGAGAATTTATTTGGCTTGCTTTGCGCAGGAGGGGCATCCCGGATAAATTGATCGCTATAATCAAGGCTACATATGAAGGATCCAAATGTTACGTTCTGCATAAAGGAAGGTTGTCAGAGGAGTTTGAAATCCAACGTGGTGTTAAACAAGGTTGTATACTGTCACCAATACTGTTCCTGTTGGTATAGTAAGTGATGTGCTGCATGCAGCTTTGTCGACTGTAAATGGAGGAATTCAGTGGAATCTGCTATCACACCTAAAACATCTGGACTACGCGGATGACGTGTGCTTACTATCTCATAGGATCATGGATCTCCATCAAATGACAACAAGGTTGAGAGAGAAGCCGAAACCGTCGGTCTTAAGATCAATACGGCAAAACAAAGGATTAGCCTTGGAACTTCCTCATCTACTCAAATAGATATTTCTGGACAACCAGTAGAGACGATAGATAGTTTTCAATATCTTGGGAGTATTGTCTCTACTGATGGCAGGACCGAACTAGATATAACCAGCCGAATCGGGAAAAAAAGGCTGCGTTCGAAATGCTGTCCAAAATATGGAGAAACAACTCTATAAGCCTAAAGACCAAGCTACGACTGTTCCGCTCCAATGTAGAATCCGTGCTTCTTTATGGATGCAGCACTTGGAAAGTAACACCCACTGTCACAAGAAAGCTGCAAACGTTCGTTAATAGATGCCTGCGAAACATCTTGCGGATTTTCTGGCCTAACCGTATCTCCAATGATGAACTTCATGCGAAGACAGGTCAGGATCCCTTCGACTCTATAATACGAAAACGTAAGTGGCAGTGGATTGGACATACGCTTCGAAAAGGCCACGAGTGCATTGCGAGTCAAGCGATGCAATGGAAACCTCTCACTCAGCGAGGCAGAGGAGTGGGCCGACCCAGAAGTACGTGGCGAAGAACGGTCGAATAGGAATCAGCACAACTTGGGAAGAGTTGTAGAGAGCTGAGGTACATCTCAAGAAACCGTACACGATGGCGCGTAGGAGTAGTGGAGGCCCTATTCCCCGCAAGGGGAACCACACGGACGTAAGAAGTCCGAGGACCTAAGTAAGTAAGTTCAAAATTACATACGTACACAGAACCTAGACATAGTTACGTAAAACTCCAACGACAACTGTGTACGTGATGCCACCAGGATTGGAGATTAATGGCCGATTACTAACGACTAAACACTTTTCACGTCATTTCACTACAAGTGACAGTTAAATTGCAAAACTAAAACTTTTTTCTTGCTTTTAGATTGTAGGGGCTGATAATCGATCCAAAATCGTCGGCATGATAGTCCAACGCACTAACGATTACGCCACCTGGTACTACCTTAATATATATGTAAGTTTGTTGCTATCTATCACCCAAACTTAGCCACCATCATGACTACTTTTGCCTCACCTCGTCTCCTCACTTTGTTATAAACACTCGATATATTTAGATCAAGTATAATTGATCTTATTATTTTATATTATTTTTCAATTGTTCTTGAATAGTCTGATAAGTTGGATCATAGATCCCAAAGCCGACATAATTGTTGATTTAGGTAAATCTATATTATTATTATTGTTATGTTTTAATTTGTTAATTTGTTTTATTTAATAACGATTAATTATAGTTCTTTACTACATCAACTTGTGTCTCAATCCGTATTATTCGAAGAATTCCTGTCTTGTCTTCAAGGTTTCAAGCTATATACATAGTTAAAACCTACAAATCAACAATTAACATGGAAGACGTAAAAGCCAAGTTCTGTTTATCTTCCGAAGCTTGGGATAACAAAACTACCGTTGTCGTTAAAACCATACAAATTTTGGGCCAAGAAGAAATTTTTTCTTTCCCAACTGAAAATCAACCAATCCAAAAACATACTGAATTGGTGAAGCTGTCCATAATCAAGACTGCAGTGAAGAGTCTTAATACAAGAGGAAAAATTAGAAATATAACTGTTACACTGAAGAAAGAATTGCAGAGTTCATATTTGGATGAGGAAGGTAATGTAGTCTTTGGTGGTTATTATTTGGAGGCAATGTACTTCTCCTCTCAACCCACTATCAATAACCCTTTACTTACTTTTGAAAATCCCATCCAATCTATTTCAAATAATATGGTTCTAGAAAAATTTTCAAGTAAAAATCAAAATGCAAAGTCGTGGTTAAATTTATTTTTGCTCGAATGTGAGAGATTAAATATAAATGAAAAACAGTTTCCGGAAACTTTAAAATTATTCTTGGAAGGACCTGCTTTAGACTGGTTCTCAACTTTATATAAAACATATTCTATGATCAAACCTTGGGATCATTGGAAAGCATCTTTTCTGAATACATTTAGAGAGAAATCTTGGAATGAAATTGATTACGCTTATTCTTTTCATTGGCTAAATGGTCCATTCCTAGATTTTGCTTTAAAAAAGATAAATCTTCTTATTGATGTCGATCCAGACCTAAGCATAAATTCTCAAATCAATTTTATTGTATTAGCTTTACCGAAATTCGTTAGATCGCGTTTAAATAAGAAAGAATTAATAACGATTGAAAGTCTTATGTCTAGCTTACGTCAACAAACAATAACACAAATGCGAAGAAATCTCAATTAGAAGTAAATAAACAAAACCGAAGCTTCGCACCATGTCACATCTGTGAGAAATCCGGCTACGCGAATAGATTTCATTCAGAAAATGTATGTAGAAACAAAGTAAAACCAGCTAGTATAAGATTCTCAGAATCAAAAAACTGAATACGATTCCGCTTATAAAACTTAATGTTCTAATCAATAATGAAATTGCCATTGCGCTTTATGATTCTGGAGCCAATGTGTCATTAATAAATTACAGGTTTTATAAGAATTTACAATTGATTAACAATATAAGCGGGATCCAAACGATCAAAACGATGGGTGGCTTCACTGACGCGTATGGTGAAGTAACGGTATCTTTGAAAATATTAAATATACAAAAACAATTTTCTTTTGTAATTTTTAAAAGTGATTTGTTTGAAGAAGATTTGATAATCGGGCTGAATTGTATTAAAGAGTTTCGATTATGCCAAAATGAAAATTTAGAAATCACTCAGAGTTTGATGCATATTCTTGCAAGCGAAGATTTAAAATGTAATCAGAGTTTGATTTCAACGATTGAAAATGATAGTAATGTTTTGGATGATATTCTTAAGAAATATAATCTTGTTTTTGCTAAAGAAAAATTTGATATCGGTATGGTAAAAAATTTCGAAGCAACGATTAGATTAACTGAAAATAGATATGTATCGAGAAAACCATATAAATGTTCCATTCCGGATAAAATAGAAATAGAATCTCAAATAAAAAAAATTATTGAAAGCTGGACTTATTGAACAGTCATATAGCCCATATGCCTCCCCTGTTACTTTAGTCGTTAAGAAGGAAGAGGGAAAGAAATCACGATTGTGTATTGACTATCGTGAGCTTAATAAAATAGTTGTTCCCGAAGGTCAACCATTCCCTCGAATTGATGATCTTGTTGTTCGTGTAGGAAAGTGTGTTTACTTTTCCAAATTAGATATTAATTCAGCCTTCTGGTCTATTCCGTTGCGAGCTAAAGATAAATACAAAACAGCTTTTGTGACACACCATGGTCACTGGCAATGGGCATGTTTACCTTTTGGTTTAAAATCAGCTCCTGCCATTTTTCAAAGAATTTTGTCAAGCATAATTAGAAATAACGACTTAGATTCTTTTACTATAAATTATATAGATGATATATTAATTTATTCAAATAACTATTCTGATCATATAAAACACATTAAAAGAACATTAAAGGTTTTACAAGAACAAGGTTTAAAGTTAAATACAAATAAATGTAGTTTTGCACAAAAAGAAGTAACTTATTTAGGACACATAATATCAAACAATAGTATTAGACCGATTAATGATAATTTAATAGCTATAAAGGATTTCCCTGAACCAAAAACAAGGAAAAATATAAGACAGTTTCTGGGCAAAGTGAATTTTTATTTGAAATACATTCCCAGGTCTGCAATAACACTAGAACCTTTACATAACCTTTTACGAAAAAATGTTAAATTTTCATGGTCAGATGAATGTAAATACAGCTTTGAAAAAGTAAAAAAATATTTATGTACAGCACCTGTCTTAGCGATATTCGATCCAAATAAACCAATATACATTTATACGGATGCTAGCATAGAAGGAGTTGGTGCAATTTTGAAACAACCTCAAGAAAACGAATCCGTTAAACCGGTATTTTATTTCTCACGAAAACTTAATAAATCTCAGAAAACGAAGAGAGCTATATATATTGAATGTTTGGCAATAAAAGAAGCCATATTATACTGGCAATATTATTTAAAAGGCCAAAGATTTAAAATATTCACAGATCATGAACCATTACCAAATTTCAATATAAAGAACTGCAAAGACATAGAATTACTTCACATTTTAAATTTCATTTCACAATTCGAATTTGAAATTCAATACAATCCAGGTAAAAACAATGCAGAAGCCGATTGTCTTTCGCGAAATCCAGTTCTCTCCGAAGAAAATGATAGTTATAATTCACAAATAAAAATAGTAAATCACTTGACAGTACAAAATATATTGGATAATCAAAAGCAATTAACTTGTGATAAAT
Organism: Chrysotoxum bicinctum; assembly: GCA_911387755.1. Taxonomy (NCBI): domain Eukaryota; kingdom Metazoa; phylum Arthropoda; class Insecta; order Diptera; family Syrphidae; genus Chrysotoxum; species Chrysotoxum bicinctum. The sequence continues at coordinate 70,382,364 of OU426990.1, read as the reverse complement.
ATTGTAAAATAAAAGATAAAATTATATACAGAACCTTAAATAAAAGAGAGAAAATATGGTTAACAGAGGACTATGGTATCTCATTACTAAAAAAAATACATGATTCGAAAGGTCATATTGGTGTTAAGCAAATGATATTAACAATCACACCAACATTTTATTTTAAAAACATGCACAAGCACATAAAAATTATTTGTAGAACTTGCGAAACATGTATAAAAAATAAAACAAGATTCGGTAACTTCAAAGCTCCTTTGTCGCAGCTAGGTCCAGCATCGGTACCATTAGAAATAGTATCGTTAGATACAATAGGAGGTTTCACGGGAAATAGATCCCCAAAAAAGTATTTACATTTGATGGTAGATCAATTTACACGATACGCGTTTATTTCTACGTCGAAAACGCAGACAGCGAGAGATTTTATAAATCTTGTAAAATCAATTGAGAATAAAGGCAACATTAAGACGATTTTGACTGATCAATACCCAGGAATTAATTCCTCAGAATTCAAAAATTATTTGAAGAATAAAAATATAAAACTGATTTTCACAGCGACAGACTGTGCATTTTCTAATGGACAGAATGAGCGAACCAACCAAACTTTAGTAAATAGAATTCGTTGCAAAATATATGAGAACAAAAATAAACCCTGGTCAGTTATTGCTGAACAGTGTATTTCCGAATATAATAACACCATACATAGCTCAACGGGTTTCTCTCCCAATTATTTATTAACTGGAGTGGATGACTCAATTATCGCAATGGAATTAAATAAAAATACGCTTGATAATTTAAATTTTAATAGATCTGTAGCAATACAAAATGCAAACAGATCACATAACGTAAACAAACAATATTACGATAAATATGCTAAAGAAATTGAATATAAAGAAAACGATTTAGTTTATATTCAAACTGGTAACAAACTGAATAGAAAAAAATTAGATCCGGTTCGAATGGGTCCTTTCAAGATTAAAAAAAAGATCTCTGAATCCATTTACGAGATAAATATTGGCGGAAAAAAGAAAGACTTGAACATTTTTCATAAGAGCAAGATGATTCCTTACTATTCTGATCCTAATGAATCCTCTCAGGGAAGGGGGGATGTAAGTTTGTTGCTATCTATCACCCAAACTTAGCCACCATCATGACTATTTTTGCCTCACCTCGTCTCCTCACTTTGTTATAAACACTCGATATATTTAGATCAAGTATAATTGATCTTACTTTTAAATATTAATATTTTATTATTTTATATTATTTTTCAATTGTTCTTGAATAGTCTGATAAGTTGGATCATAGATCCCAAAGCCGACATAATTGTTGATTTAGGTAAATCTATATTATTATTATTGTTATGTTTTAATTTGTTAATTTGTTTTATTTAATAACGATTAATTATAGTTCTTTACTACATCAACTTGTGTCTCAATCCGTATTATTCGAAGAATTCCTGTCTTGTCTTCAAGGTTTCAAGCTATATACATAGTTGAAACCTACATATATATAACCTATAGTATTATCATGCAGCGTGATTTTGTGGTACCAACTAGAGCTGTGTCAATTGCTACTGATGCGGTCTTTGTGATCTATTCATCAAAAAGATTGATTGATTGCAATCACAATAGACCAAATCAATCAATCGAAATGTTAATCTCTTGCCACTGAAACCGACGAACATAAATTGAATGAAACGAATGAAAAAAAAGTTATGTTTCGTTCATTCAACTTGTTCTCAAACACAATACCAAATGAAACGGAATGCAAATTTTTTATTATAGTCAACGGGAGATGGCGTGAACGAAGTCAAAAAGAAGCAGATACAGCCAAACTTTCGTTCATTTCCACGAATATTTTAGTTGAATGAACGATTAAAAACATTTCGTATCAGTCTTGGTCTTTTTGATTGAATGAACGATTGATTGAAAAGATCGAATTCTTGATCATTGATTGATTCGTTTTTTCAAAATTAACGATTCGCCCAGATCTAGTTGGTGAACACATCAGTAATGGGAATTTTAAGTGGAGGTATTAGATGAGGTTTCTTTCTTTTAATATGTTCGGTGGTTCATGAGGTATCGAAGATGCACTTTTTTCCGCCAATTATTATTTAATTGATTATTGTTAAATAACTCGTCCATTTTCGAACTATGCGAAAAAAATGACTTAATCCGTGAAAGAAGATTAAACTAGCAACAATTTTAGTCATAACAACTTTTTGATTAAAGCTCCTATTTTTCGATTTAAGTCGATGTTAAGCATTTAATTATGAGATCATCAAATTTTTCTTCGCAAATTACACCACTCGGGAAGTGGAGAAGCATGCGCGAATGTTTAAACAAGACTTCTCAGTAGGCCTTAATCACAAGTCATCTATTGAAAAACTAAGTTTTTAACTTTTCTTTAAAATAATTTTTTTTTTCTCAAGTTTTTCTAATTTTTTTCAATTTTGTTTGAAATTCTGTTTTTTTTTTTTTTTTTTGACGTTTTTGAATTGTGTTGGATTTTATCAGATTTATCTTTTTTAATGATGTTTCCGTAAAATTGACACAATCTTCAAGATTTTCGTTAACAGAGACATAAGTATTAGAAGTTGATTGTGTAGTAGCACCATTATTATCAAACATCATATTTTTGAGCACAATCACCACGGGAATTTTTAAAAATATCAATCGTAGCCAAAAAATTAGAGAATTAAATTTGGAATAAATTTTGTTATAAGAAATTTTTTGTTAAAAAGCTGAAAATGTTTGAAATTTTCATCAAAAAAGGTTTAACTTTAAATTCAAGGTGGTGTGTTCGACATCATACCGTGCTTGACAGTGGAAAATTGCACCTTAATTAATACAATAATTAATTATAATTTTTTTTCATTTCAGCATATTTACTTGTCCAACCCTATTTGGCTATCCAGCCTCGACCTACGGGTTTAGATAATGCATCATGTGCCAAGTTATCTTCTGTACCACGGACAAAAGGACGATTATGAGACAAATACGAGGATTTTCGGATAAAGATTATTGAGTATACATATGTGATAGAAATACAGGAACTTGCACCTGGGGAGTATATACATACCAAAAACGTAAGAACACTTTACACACCTGGAGCTACTTAAAAGCATTAATCTGTAATAGAGCGAAACGGACCGATATTATCGCACTCTGAGAAATACAATAGAGAGAATCACTTGCGGATAAAATATTGTAAGCGCTAGGATACGAATTTTCCTTGGGGAATGTATAGTGAATGAGTCATTGGCTCTAATTTAATAAGTGATCTTTTGTGATCCCCATCACATCAATTTCGAAAATACGAGGGTGGTCCGATAAGTACTTAACCTCACCGGTCGAATCGGACTCATAGTATTGTTTCGACCACGTATGGAAGCCAGCTTGTCCGCGAATTTTAGAAAAACGAAAAAAGAGCAGTATCAGTCAGTGGGTGATTCGAATTTTATTTTTGGTAGGGGAATCGCGTAGCGAAACGAAGACTCTTCTCCTTCGATGACGACTGTCGGAAATTGGTATAACGAGTTTCAACGTGGTCGCACATCAATTTTTGATGAGCCCCGCCCAGATGCCACGAAAATGGCTACCACGCGCGAGATAGCTGAAACAGTAGGCATTTCAAAAGACCGCGTGGGTCATGACTTCCATTAAACTTTGGGCATGAGAAAGCTTTCGGCGCGATGGGTGCCGCGTTTGCTTACTCCGGACAACAAGCGTAAGTGTGAGACCACGACCAAATTGGTCGAATTGAACTATGAACTGTATTCTCCAGATTTAGACCCATTCGATTTCTTTTTGTTTGCAAACTTGAAAAAATCACTCGCAGGGCGGAAATTTGAGTCAAATGAGAATGTCATCGCTGCCACGGAGGCTTACTTTGCAGATCCCGAGAAAACCTATTTTTCGGATGAGTTAAAGATGTTAAAGCATCGCTGGATCAAGTGTATCGAGCTAAAAGAAGACTATGTTTAGAAATAAATCGCCATTTTTCCAAAATTTTTGTTTTTCTTTTGTAGGCTAATTAAACCTAATATAAGCACACGCCTCTACCGATAAACTTGGAAACCCTGCTAAAGAGGAGCCTGTCCTGATTATGATGTCAAAGTTGAGCTCGTAGACTTTAATGTCGAAAATCAAGACAGCTTCGTTGGTAAATACAGCCTCCGCGAAACGACAACATATAACAGCTTCTGATTAACATACTTTGTGGCAAACCCATAAAACCAGTTTTCTAAGATCCACACAGCAACCATAAGTTTTGAAGACAGTCGAACGACCTACCGAAAGTACTATGTGCTAATCGACGCAAGACACATATTCAACACCGAAGTCAAAGAAATTACTTGAATCGCCTAGAAGAAAAATTCGACACCGCACGCTTAGCAAACTTTACTCCCGAAGTGGATCAACATATCGACGATAGACAAGACCTTCACACTAAATCTTAATCTTGGAAAGACCAACCATGTTCAAGTCAATTCTCTTCAATTTTGCTAGATGTAAAATAATAGCATTCATAGTCAGGAGCTCAACATCGCGATTTCCGACTCGGGATCTCTGGAAAACTGATCAAGATGTGTCGTGTGACAGTGGAAAATAGTCGGTACAATCTGGAACTAGCTCCTTCGAAACATTTCAAACCTGCAACAAGGAGTATGCTGTCTTATTGTGATGCATTCAAAATCAATCTGAAGCAGATAGTGAACTGGATAGACGTTGTTACAAAGACATATCGGTCCCAACTGCTAAAATATGAGGACGTTTAAAAAACAGGCGAAACTTGTTGACATTCAAACATTTGTACAATGACTAGGACAAGACGTCTCTAATGATTGCAAGAACTTCGAAGTAGCATAAGAGTTTATCTACCTCGCAGTTAAAATAAACTCAAAGAATGGTGCGATAGTGGAAATTCGATGAAGTATTACCCTAAGCAATCGCTGCTACTTCGGTTTGACGAAACAAGTCGGTTCAAAACTACTCGAACCCAAGGCGAAGTGCGCACTATAAAAACCTTTATACTTCACTAATATGGTACCAAGTGTTGCCCTATAAACAGAACAGGATAGCCGATACTGGGTTTTCAGAACAAAGAATTTGGTCATGTTGACGAAGAGGGCAAATTGATCAGAAAATACAAAACTCTTTGAGCTGTCCAAAGATCTGGATGTACTGCAGAAAGTCAGAACTTGGAGCGGTCACGTCGAGTGAATTAGCAACAATACTACAGCCAAGAGAGTCTTTGAATCCAAGCCTACATGTTTGAGAGGAAAAGGAAGACCGAACCTTCTCCGATTTAGGACCCAACCCATCGCAGATGGAAGAAGGCTTTGTTTGGATGAATGATGGAAGCAGCGTGCTCAGGATCATAAAGAATGGAAAGTCACCGTTCCTCAGACAAAGACAGTTAAGTACCTGAGAAAGCAGTATTTCTTTTAACTGATGCCTAGTTTAACCTAATATCAAAGTGCCCAAAACTCAGATTTTGGGCGAGTTTAATTTTGAGCGAATCTGTGATACAAACTACTCGAAACAAAATTACAGACTTCTAAAAAGTGCTTGATAGGTAAAATTTAATTAGGTCTATACAATCAAATTCCCTCCAACTTTGTATTGCATGTTTCGAAATTTAAGCAGGTACCTACATACTCGTATATTAGCTATAGATTGTTTCGAGTATAGAATTTCGATCAAAATGTAGTTGTTATTGGAACAACAAAACCTTTTCGAATATATCTATCAAATCTTGATTTTTTTTCTATTATTATATTCAAAAAGTTCTGTCTAATCACAGTTTGAAGCAGAATTACAAATCATTATTTTTTGCCGGCTTCTCCAACATCGTTATGTCATGTTTAAAATCAAAACATCAAGTTGAATACTTTTCACCGAATTGTGTATACATAAATACATCGATCGGTTCAAATAACGTGCCTCCTATATACATATGTATAACATATTTATAAATTACCCGCAAAAACTTTGTGGAGGAAGCGAAGGCCAAAGATTAATCATTTGTTTACACCTGGAAGCTGGCGCATAGAAATAATAAATCCAAGAAACGTTTACTCGAATCGCTCCAACCAAGAAAGGAAAAATTAAAACGATACCAGCACGTTCATCAAACTCACAGGAATTGTTGAACTTTTGTTGTTAAACCTCCAGGGGGCACCTCGATCTCGTAATCTTAACCGGTTCAGCACAGCAATAAAGACTCAACCGCACGAAGTATAAGAACGAACAAAAAATGTAAAACGACGAGTTTTTGTTTAATTTTTTTCTTTTTTTTTTTTAATTTAAACATGAAAAAGTGGAAGGCAACTGACCCTTAATTCATTCCAAAGATGCCCCTTTGACCCAAAGAAATTTGCGAAGCAATGTACAAGTTTTCTTGGGTATGTTTGTGAGCTTAATCATGTGCGTTGTGGGCCTGAAGCTGGTATACTGGTTCAGACTTCAGATGATGGCGGCAATGACGATGATAAAGTGATGTTAATGCCTGACGACGTTTGAGGTCAGTTTTTGTTGGTTATTTGTCGGCAAAAAACTGTAGAAGTTACAAAAAATAAAAAAAATAATAAAAAACAAACTGGAATAATACTGTCTTCTGGTTTCTGGACTTGCAGGTTTTTGGGGTCAGATATAAATGTTGATTGTGCACTTAAAAAGTTGTCGCAATGAAAACAAAAAAAAAAAAAAAAACTGGCTTGCGACGACTTTCCTACAGTCCTGATTATTGTTTTTGTTGTATTCTCTTTGGTAGGAGAATATTTATGGTATTGGTTGAGCTGCTTAATCTGCGTGATTAACTTTGTCACACGTTTTGCTTGCATGATTTTAAATTAATATTATTATTACGTTAAATGTGTAATGGTTATTTCATGGTAGGGAAATATTCAGGTTTAACTACTTAGCGTTAATTTATTATTATTAAATTTATAGTACAGACAAGGTGCTTGTGTAGCACATGTGGGTAGCGATGACTGTATTTACGGGGGTATGGGAGCGTAATTATATTTTTTTTTTTTTATTTTTTTATTAAAATGTATCTCAAAATTATGCGGGCATTTGATTAAAATATTTCATAAATGTAAAGTTTTTTAAGTTATACTGAGAGGTTTATTTTCACTCGTATAGATAAAGTCGAGTCAAAATAGAAAAAAAAATGAGAAGATTTCGCTGAATTTCGCCGAGCCCTTTAGATTGCATTCGTCAAACGGAATTAACTGTAGTGTCATGCAACGTCAAGCCGATCTAAACATACACAGTTATTAGAGGACAAGTGTCTAGGACAGGCCATGAGACAAGACCAGCAGTGAATGAAAAATCCAAAAAGAAAAACGGTTCTTTGAGTGCCACTGGTTTATAATAGTCCAGGAAAAATAGACAAAAAAATGCCAAAGAAAGGAAAAAATTAGATCCTGGCTGAAAATTGGCACGATCATTGGTAATTGGGCTCTTAATAAAATGAGAGAGTTCCTCACCGATCCGATGACCGCTACGTAAGTTATTCAAGGTCAAAGGTCACGAAAATGTTTTTTTTTTAAATTTACTCAAAAACGGTTTGTTTTAGAAAAAAAAATTGTTCCATAAATATGTTTCTGAGGCAATTTCCAACAAAAATGGTCGAAAGAGTTTTGTTCGTAGCATTTACCGTTAAAAAGTTATAGCACTTTAAAGAATCGTAAGTATCACAATATTTCGCATTTTCTCCAACATTACTCATAATTACTTAAAACCAGTTTGTTTTAGAGAAAAATTTTGAAGTACAAACTTGTAGATGAGAAAATTTTCACAAAAACGGCTTTGAAATTTTGTTCGTAGCACGTACCGCTAAAAAGTTATAGCAATTTACTGAATACACGGACCATAAAATTAATTTGATTTTAATTTTTGGGGCCAAATATTTGTAACCAATCTGAGAATTTGGTGAGAAAATTTAACCCAAAACCGGTTTTTTTTTTGGTGATCATAAAGTTTAAAGCTACCCTTTTAACTGTCAACAGTTCGATAAAAGTGCATAGTGAAAAAGTTGCAATTGATCCTCTGTTACTTTTTCAACGAATATAACTAAAGAATTTGTAGACCAACTGCAGACATTTTTAACATACGAGTTGGCTCCTTATCCATTGTCACTTTTTGGTATACGAAAAAATAAAAAATCTTCCATTTATGAATTGTTAGAGCCAGTTGAAGATAACATTGGCCCTGAGTAATAGATCCGAATCTAGCCTAAGTTCGATTTTAACCAAACATTCGTAGAAATAAAACAAATTTCAATTATAAATACTTAAAAGCTGCTTTCCTGTAACTAAGTTAAATTTAAAATGATAGAATCACAATAGAACTTTTCGAATCTGGTTAATAGAAATCTATTTGTGTATCAGTTCACAATAACGAAATTATGAAAATGAGTCACAATTATTGGTATAAATAAGACTTTTGTAAATTTGATCTGTTACTACCAAATTTTAAAAGCAATTTTTCTACATCTAACAAAAAGTGACTTTAAAACCGATTCTATGAATGTCTATTACTAAGGGCCATTGATTATAATAATGTTACATACATCATCGATGGAGGATTTTTACTGCATCGTGTTTTATGGAATCGAGAGAACTCATTTCATGCAATTTTTGATAGTTACATTAACTATGTACAAAAGTATTTTGGCAAAGATGTCACCATTGTTTTCGATGGTTATAAAGATCAAGGTAACAATATAAAAGCTTCAGAGCAGCGTCGTCGGTGTGCTTCAGCTCCGTCATCAGCTGACATTTTGTTCGATGTATCAATGAAGGTCTCAACTTCCCAACAACAATTTCTTGCTAATGCAAACAACAAAAGTCGATTCATTGCTATGCTTTCTGAGAAGTTTAAGGCTGTAAACATCTTAGTGAGGCAAGCCAAAAATGATGCTGATGTTTTGATAATAATCGAAACAACCATAGAGAAAGCTGAGAAACGCACGAGTATTGTTGTAGGACCTACTAGCAATACTGATAGCAGGCGCTCCTTCAGACAAAAAGATCTATTTTCGGAAACCAGGTAAAGCTAAAATAGAAAATAAATTATACTGTACTCACAGTTTAGCCGCTTACCGAAAATTTCAAGCCCACATCTTATTTTTGCACGCATTTACTGGTTGTGATTCAACTTCTGCTCTCTACAACAAAGGCAAATTAAAAATGTTCAAGCTTTTCGAAAAGAGTGACGATCTGATAAAATATGCCGAAGTGTTTGCCAGAGCCGAGTCCTCCAAATATTATATTTGAATATGATATACGTCTACTTCTAGCATCTTACAAAGCACATTCGACAGAAAATAATATGGATGCATTAAGATATTCCACATTTGTCCGACTGACTAGGCTCAACAAGGCTGTACAATTATCTTCCCTTCCTCCAACATCTGCTGCTGCTCAACAACACCTTTTTAGAGTGTCCTATCAAGTTCAAGCTTGGTTGGGAAGAGATAATATTAATCCGGAAAGCTGGGGATGGGCATTAAGAAATAATTTTTTGGAGCCTATAACCACTCTGCTTCAACCAGCACCGGATGAACTTCTTACAACAATATTTTGTAACTGTAGTAAAGTTTGCGGTTCTAATTGTGGTTGTCGAAAACCGTGTTAAAGTTGTTCTTTAGTTTGTTGTCAATTACATGGAAAGTCATGTACAAGCTCAGTTCATATTGATCCATATGCTGAGGACGCTAACGACGAATCATTACTTAACATGCCTTTGCCAGATGTTAATTAATAATTTTAACTAAATTTTGTTTGCTAAACACAGTGGAATAGGCCTACGGGCGATACCACATAAAAAAAAGCGCCTGGCACTTGACCTCTGAGGTGGTGTGGAAAATAGGGCTACTTTTTGCGACACTTACGATTCTATAAATTGCTATAACTTTTTAACGGTAAGTGCTACGAACAAAATTCTAAAGCCGTTTTTGTGAAAATTTCCTCATCTACAAGTTTGTACTTCAAAATTTTTCTCTAAAACAAACTGGTTTTAAGTAATTATGAGTAATGTTGGAGAAAATGCGAAATAGGGTGATACTTACGATTCTTTAAAGTGCTAAAACTTTTTAACGGTAAATGCTACGGACAAAACTCTTACGACCATTTTTGTTGGAAATTGCCTCAGCAACATATTTATGGAACAATTTTTTTTTCTAAAACAAACCGTTTTTGAGTAAATTTAAAAAAAAAAATTTCGTGACCTTTGACCTTGAATAACTTACGTAGCGGTCATCGGATCGGTGAGGAACTCTCTCATTTTATTAAGAGCCCAATTACCAATGATCGTGCCAATTTTCAGCCAAGATCTAATTTTTTCCTTGCAGAAAGCTATTTTTCCTGGACTATAATAGGTTTTGGTAAAATTCGTTTCTACCAAAAGGTATAGAAGCAAGTTTTTCAGTTTCTAAGAACGTTGAATATGGAGATGGCTGGATTTTACTGAAGCCTCTAACCAACCGTAACCAAATTTATTAGAGCCGTTTCTGAGAAATGTATACCCGTTGCCTCTTTCTATGAGTGGCGCTGGCATTGAAGGCAGCCTAAAAACTTTCAGTTCTCGGTATGTGTTTGTCTGACCACTTGCTATGGAATAACCACAAACTTGAAATGGCTAAAAATTTTGCAAGACGTTTGGGATTCCTTTGTCTTTGCAAGAAATATTTAATCCCATCTGATCTGGCCCCTAAGCTCGAATACAACACTAACATCTGGGGTAGAGCTTCGCAAACTTCTTTAAATCTTCTTGATCGCATCCAAAACATTGCGTTAACATTAGTGGGCATAAGCTCAATTAGAAAATCCAATGTTTCCTGACCACTCTTTAAACGCTTTTTTTTTTACAAACAAACACGCAACACACATCAAACCAGGAATGTTCATCAGTTTGTCATTGAGCCCAATTTCTGGCGGACGGTAAAATATCGGGATTCATTCTTCGGCCGCACCACACGTATTTGGATTACTAAACCAAACTCGATATTTCAAACTCATTTTTATCTAAACACATTCAAAATCAGTGTTCATCGATTTCTTCTCATATATCCTCTGTAAGCCTAGCCTAGGGTGGCCGAAAATCTCTGGAATGAGCGCTTAATTGTCAGAATTAGAAAAAATATTCCTAAACATCCGCTAAATAGAGCAAACTCTGAAAATTACTTTCAAGGCCTTAGGACTGTTTCCAACGGAACCAGGAAATGAGAAAAATTGACGTGACAATGGATGGATTTTACTAATAACACTTTTAAGGCATTCGCGACGCTAAAAAGAAAATAGTCTAATAATTGCATCCAATGATCTTTTGTGTGAAATTGTTTAGCTTTCTTTGTTGAACTATTTTCACTTTTAAAGCAAACCAATAGTATTCGTTTTTGTAGGTTATCATCAGACCATTTCATAACCCGGGCAATTGGTAATCAACGTTTGCTTTTAAATTTCTTAGAAATATTTGAGGTTAACCTGACTCCCCATGAAAGCATAATTAGGAGTATTAATATGCAACTTAAAATGCGCTTAAAAACTGTTTATTAACTCAATTTCATCTTTCTGCTGGAATCCATAAACTTCATTCCCATAGGAAAAGCAACTTTTAATTGTTGCATTATAAACAGATCACAATATTTATTTGTGACCACATGGTGTTTATAGCTGATATTGCCTTACTTATTTTATCTTTTATATTTGTATGAATATTTAAATTATAAGTAAGCACATAGCCTAGATATATAAAAGTTGTTCACCATCTAAAAATCATAACTTTTGAAGTATTAATTTTAAGATTCCACAAATAGCAAAATTGGACCTGGAATATGATTTTCGACATCGTTGATCAATAACGAAAAAATCAAGGGACTCAAATCGCAACCTTGTGGGACACTGCTTTCGCATTTAAAAAACCTTGGATACGTTTGAATCGTTTTTGTACGACTGCGGTCATAATTTCTAAAAGTTTTTCATACACTTTGACAATCCTATTTCTACAAACTTATAAAGTAGGGACCTTTGTTAAATCCAGTCGAAACCTGTCTTCAGATCAACAAAAAGTGTATAAACACTTATTTTTATCTATGAAAGGTCTTTTTTACATATTAAACATTCCGATTACGTTTTAGTTTATTGAAAACAAAAATTGATATAAAACTTGATGAGGTACAACCCAAATTTGTGACCGATGATATGTCTCAAATTTGCTTACCTTTTATTTGTTAATATTTCTTAAATATTAATTACATATATGTAAAATTAATTAACAAAAAAACTTAAATTTTTTAAATTTTGTTCTCATACTTTGAAATTTATTGAACAAATTACTTTTGTAATGGGTTAGATAAGTTCAAAAGTAGTAAAATTATTTCATGTTTTTTAAACATTTTTTGTATAGTTACACTAACAGGCACACGCAACCGCCCACCCAGCTATTTTATTATTTCAGTATAATTTTTTTTCATAATAATAGCATCTTGTGTAGGGTTTATTGTCAGCAATGTTGAAGTAATAAAAAAAAAAGTTTTTGAAACATTGATTTAATTATTTAAAAAAAATTCTATCAAGTTTTTATAAAATTATTATTTTCAATAATGCGTATTTTTTTTAAGCTCTAATAACTTCTTAGAGAGTATTTGGAAGTCCATCCATTTTGTCTTGAAGCACTGACTGAGGAATATTGTTCTATTGTTATTGTTCATTGCCCGAACTAGAATCCGTCGTCGTTTAAGATTGTCCCATATGTGCTCCAAGTGATTCAGACCCGAGATTTGTGCTGGCAATGTTAAAATGTGTGATCCGACTTCTAAATGATATTCTGTGACCCATCTGGCACATGATGACAACGTGCGTTGTCCTCTTAAGGCTATTTTGCTCTCTTCTGAGAACAGTCCGTTCTTCTAATGTTAAATAGTCCAGTTCATATATATTCTGTGGTAGTAATTCTGGGGCTCGGATTTGGTGACATGATGTAAGATTTCTTTCTGCCAAACTTTATATTATTTATTGACATTTTCATTTCGCACTTCGAAGATTGGAGTACGAGCTACTGGAGTTGTGCTAAACAAATCTCTTAGACCTTTTTTTGAATTTGAATTGAATTTATATTGTAGCCTAAATTATTTACATTATTTTCCTTAAAAAAAAAAATATATTGCACCACGGGCACGCTTGCAGAAGTCCAGACGCTGAACCCAATTTTCCACGGTTTTCAAGCATAAATCGGCCGATACTGCTGCAATTTCACGTTCGATATTCGTACGAAGTTCATCAATCGTCGCTGGTTTGTTGGCATAGACCATAGACTTGACGTAGCCCCACAGGAAATAGTCTAACGGCGTCAAATAGCACGGGAACATTTTGTACTGTGCTTGTGGATTCAAATTTGTCAACTAGACGCTCAACTGTTGATCTGCTAGGACGATTATGACGACCATAAATTGGAAGTAGCGCTCTTAACGTTGAGGCCACTGACTCCAAATTTCGGTAGTAAATTTTAATAATTTCGACTCGTTGTTGGCTCGTATATCTTTCCATCATGAAATGGCAAACCTTACTGAAGAGAAATGTCAAAAGAGCGGCAAGAAATATGGCGTCGTTTGCTGTCCCTGTCGCTCTACTTTTGTAGCGTCCCTGTTGAAAAACCCTTTATTTAAGCTAAAAACAACTTAAAGTCAGTTTATAGCCTTGAACCACATGAGCAAATTCGTGCGAACCATTCGTTAATTTGGTTTTTAATTTTTTGTTTTATATTTTTTTATAAGGTATAAGGCGACTTTTAGCGCACCCTCCATTTAAAGAATGACGAGATATCTATATATTCGTTTAAGAGGTAGAATTTTTTGATCACACAAAAAATCAATATGAGCTACTGTGCGACCATTTAGACATTTTTGGCAAACCGAATTTTGATGAACATCATGCTCCGCAATTGTTGAAATAAAATTTTCAGAAATAAAAAGAAATCTGCCCTGAGTTGAAGGAAGACCTCTATCACTACGAGTATTATCACTGGTTTTGTGGACTTTTTCTGTTCAACTTACTATTTATAATCTCGATAGTTGGTGAAGTTAGATTGCAAAATATTTTCAGTCATAAAATAAAATAAAACTGTTTGGAGCTCTGTTTTTTTTTCTTTTTTTTGTATAGGAATATCTCTTTAAGCTCCAATAAAACAATAAAAAATATAAAAAGATAAAGATATTCACACAAATACATATGTACATATGTAGATAGGTAGTATGAAAATACTCTTCAAAAAACAACGACTAACACAAGCAAGAAAATTAACTTTTATTATGACTCAGTTATAAAAGAACAATGGTAGGAAACCGAGGTTCATTGACTTTTAGATTGCTGTTGGAATAAGTTTTGTTTTCTTACTTCTTCAGCTTTTTATCTAATACTAAAAAGTTGAATAAAATTTGCTGGTATTTTGAATTGAAAGTGACTTTTTGTTGTATCATAAATTTATCTGTTTGTGGTAAGCTGTTGAAAGTTGAAAGGGGTTTATTTCAAACTATGGAGAAATTAGCCTTTTAGATATTAAGCTTTGAAGGTGACACATTTTATTTTTTGTTTTAAATTAGATTCAAGATTAACGGTTTGCTGACATGAAATTAAGATTTTATTTTAATAAGAAAGAGATCTTACGTCACATTAGATAATATATTAAATTAAAAATTTTAATTGAATTTCACGTGAAAGCCTGCGATTATAAATCGTCGTCGTCAGAAAGAAGGCGTTCAATTTTTATCTGGGATCAGAATATTGCAAAATCGTTGTTACTTTTTATACACTCACAGACACAATTATCCGACCACCTACATTTTTCGTCACCGTGACTCTTTGAGCTCACTACGATTTATCTGTTGTTGTTTTGTTTGTTCAACGGATATTTGTGCAAAAAAAAAAACACTTATGTCGCCCCATAAAATTGTGTCATCGAAGCATTTTTTGCAGTTTAAGCGTTTTTTAATATTGTTTCAGTTACTTAAACTTGACTACATTTCTTGTTCCTTTGTATCAAAGTAAGTAAATATCGGTAAATTTAGGTTTATACTGGTAATTTATTATTTGTCACTCTAGGAAAATGCCCCTCGATGTACCTAGTGTAGCTAGCGACGTGGCTTTAACTGATGCCGGTATTGCTAACGTCACATTGCTCGTACCCTTAGTGTACTTAAAACTACGATTGGGGATGCCATCAGACAAGTTCGGGAAACTAGCTCATACATGAGGAGGCCAGATCAAGGTCGTCATCTATGCACTTCAGCTCGGGATGATCGATTTGTCATCAGCAACATACTGAGAAATTGATTTTGAACCGTTACTGAAGCTCGTACACGTCTTTTTGAGGTGAATGTTAGTGTGAGTGAACGACCATCAGAAGAAGGTTGGAAAAATTGAATATCAGAGCTTTCCAACCAGTACGCGCCCCCGAATTGCTCCCACAGCAAGACTTCGTTTTTCGCGAGAATGTGGACTGGACTGCAGAGGAATGGAGGGACGTCCTATTCTCAGACGAAACCAGAATAGGTCTATAAGGTGAAAAAACGAAACATTTGCTCCACGCACAATAACCGAAACAGTGGGTTACCAAGGAGGGTCTATAATGGCTTGGGGAGGCATCAGTTATGAAGCTCGCACGGACCTTGTTGTGTTTTCTCAGATTTTGCTTTCAACATTACTTACACCCAAATTTTAAATCAGGGACGAAAAAAGCTACAACAAAAGTTGTAGGCAAAATTTGCTGCAGATTTCATGCATTCAATATCTTAGTAGCATTTTTTAAAAGGGCTAAAGAGACTGTCAAACAAATTTTAAATCAATTGGGGCCAGAAAAGCTGATTTCGAGCTTATTTTAAAAATGTTAAATCATCTGGAAAAAAATACAGGAATTTCACTATTGTGTAGGCATAAAGGTACACCATTGATTGCTAATATGAATAGAAGTGGCCCTAAGTGGATTCCTAGTTGTGTACTTTCTACAGCTGCATGTATATCCGTAATTATTTCAGCCTCAACAGGAGCAAAGGCAGCCGTAAAATCTTCTAAATATGACAAGGGTTCTATTAAATTTGAAATTTTATAAGTAGGTGGATTGATTTAACCAGTCAGCCCGTCGCCATGTTGAAATTTATAAAATTGTCTCTATAAATATGAACTTTTTTCTTATTCGTTTTATAGATCCCATTTAAATTAATTTGCATAAAAATATCCCTGCAATTATGTATGTACTGTGCTGTGCAAAACATTTGCAACCAACGAAGAAGATGTTTCCGTCAAAATAAGAACCGGCCAAAAAAGGGAAAAAGGGTTTACATTTTTTTTTTAAATTAACGTAATGCAGTTTGTTGTTATAGAAACAAACTAACATTTTTTATCAAACACAAAAAAAAAAAATAGAAAACTTAAAACATAATGATTTTTCGCTGTGCAATACATTTACAACGAAGCATAATTTTTTACATTCAAGCAAGAAAAGTCTTAGCACTTATTCCCATATCCTCTATTTTTGATGCCTGCTGCACATCTTTTAGGCATAGAAGCAATAAGGCTATTGAAAATACTTTTTGGAGTATTATTTAAGAATAAATTTTGTCGTTTCGCTTGAAAGTTCGACACCCAATTCATCTTTTTACCATCACCCATACGTTCGCTTTGGGTTAAGGTTTGGTGACCACTGCAAAACTTTAATATTTTTACCGGAAGGCCAGCTTTTTGAAACCTCCAAATAATTGGAATTTCCCAATCCGCCAAAGGAAGAATTTAATATGTGTACGTTGTCTTCAGACTTCATTAAACTCTCTATTCGACGAATCATGCTGATTCCTTGACCATAACCGAGCACCTCCATGCTTAATCGCCCCCCTAGTATACTTTGAGTGAACTCTTTCACCTTTTCTGTATTGTGTCCAGTCAATTCCGGCAAGTCTCGGTCGGTTTTTCTACTTATATGTATGTTGTCCATCCCGGCGTTAAGAAAATCCTCTTCAATAATTTACTTGTATTTGCATTTAATTAACTTTAAGAACACAATTTAATTTGCTTTTTTTTTTCAATTTAAATTGCATTAATTTTTGATAATAATATCCCCTCAAGATATCAAACATTTTCATTCAAATCAAGTAAACACAAATTATGACAAAATAAAAATCAAGAAACCCTTCAATGCTAAATACAATATGTACCACCAAATGCGTATTAAACAAGAACAACAATAACTCCCTCGACTCCAAGCAGTCTGTTATCAAACCCTCTCAAAATTATGCATATACAATACATCCATCCAACTACCCTCCTTCTCAAACTTCTTCGAACAACAACACAAAATTTACCACACACCACAATCTCAACTTTCCCTCAAACATTTCAAAGCTTTAAGATCAAAACAACCACGTAAATTACTCAATTAAATTAAGTCGACCGTCACTTTTATTCCATTCTGAATTTTATAATACGAGTAAGAACGACAAAGGCGAAGACTGACTGTACGAGTACGACAAACATAACAGCATCAATCCATCCCAACGACTTTTGTCCGTGCTCTGGAAATAACTGCCTCCTCTTGATGTAGGAAAGGAGGAAGGAAGTGTGTGTTGTGTTTTTTCTTTTCTTTTCGACAAATATACAAATTAAATAATCTACCCACCACACGACGAGGCAAGGCTTGTATACAATTCAGATGTTAACAAACGCCAAGGACGAAGAATGCGATGACGATGAAGAAGACTGCGAAAGTATCTACATACCTTCAGGCTTCAGGGAAAAAGACGAAAAAAAAATCATACATATCAAATTTTAATATCATATCTGGGATTTCCTTCCTCACCTCAATCAAAGGGAAAAGGAAAACTCACAAACGCAATAAGAATATTGTGTACAGGAATGGCGAACCAATGGTTTGCGTGCCACATTTTGGAAAGTCGAAACCAACACAAAAAAAAAATTAACCCCATCATGTGAGTTATTTATTTAACTTTCCGTCAGTAGCGGAAGGAATCGATCTTAAGTATTCAATTCACCATCGACCCTGGACTTCTTCCTCCCTTTTTCGAACCTTGTACACACTCTTCCGGAATTATGTCTGTACAATAGCGCGCAGTGACTCGGACCATGAAGCTATTCAACTATCGATCATCCCGAATCAACCCATACTTGCTACAAAAGAAACTTCAGTGAATTTCATAAACTTCAGACGGCTCAATATTGAAAGACTTCACAGGGACATTGAAGACAGCATAACTCGGCAACCTTCTGGATACTGAAATCGATTCAGAAATTTACAACTTTGAACATGGCGTATTTGATGCCCCGGACAACCAAAAGCAGGGTAGAATGTCAAAGGGTAGGTACCACCACCTGCGCGAGTACGTTTAGAGTCTGTATACTCACAAAGCTACAGCAAGTCAACACCATGTTTCGGTACTCCATTAAACACAACAATAATATCCAGTACCAGGAAAGATTGCAAGCAATCAAGCCAGGACCTGATGCCTTCAACAACATCAATAGGATCATTGGAAACAGCCACAAATACCGGAAAATATCATCAGCAACAGCACTGAAGAAACTTCAGCTCAAGACAAGGTGGAAGCTATCTACTTTGAAGTAAAATTCACGCCGAACCCACTTGTGAACTGATGTTCTAAAAGCAAGTTGAAGCGAAAGTTAAACAAACCTTGGAGCCAAATCCGGATAAAATCAATTTCGTTAACCCTAATATGCAGCTATTGATCCCACCGATATAACACATTTATGCAATCTAGAGGAAGTTGCAGAAATCATCCGCAATTCGAAGCCAAAAAAGTCACCTGAACCAGATGGTGTCTCCTATACCATCTTGAAAGGGCTGCCACATGCAGTACTGATATTCCTCACAATCATTTCAAACGACTGCATCAACAACTGTTACTACGAGTAGCAAATTACTGGATGAAGCAATCCTCCGGAGACTGAAGAAATTTTCATCCTGACATGCAATTTGGCTTTCGAGAAAAAAAACTCAATTTTACATCCACTGCTAAAATTCCAACACCGCCCTCAATTGTCATCGTGTTACTATCTGATCCTTACTGGATGTCGAAAAAACATTCGACAGCATGTGAATAGACAACCTAATCAACAAACTTCATCTATTGCATATATGGTACCTCCGCCATTACTAAAAATTTTTTTTTCTTTCAGGAAATCTTCGTACAACTCGACAACTACAAGTCCCACATGAAGACCATCAGTGCTGGAGTCGCCCAAGGTTCAAAACTAGCTCCCTTCCTCTACAACTTGATGACATCCGATCAACTTTCACCAAAGCAATGTCACCACTAATCGCTGTCCGAAAAGTACAAGGTGGTGCAAAATTGATAACCCTATCGGAAGATGTTATAGTTTTTGCAAATGGCGTCGTACGTCAATCATATTTGGCATTTGTGAACTAGACAGCTGCGAGCGTTATACTCCCCAAGAGCGTGGAATAATTATGTCGATTTTTTGACCAATAATAGGTAGGGGGTGTTGGCGCAAATTGAATTTCGACGACGATTTCCTAATCGTGTCGCGCCAACTGTGCAAACATTGCGGCGCTAAGCTACTCGAGTCGACTCGAACTGACTGGAACCACATGAGACCAATCAGGGCGTGGCCGCCATAAGGCTGGTCATTCGGCCGAGAAAATCGCGGCTGTAGCTGCCGATGTCGTTGCGAATGAAGAAAAATCAACAAGATGACAACGACGGGCCACCCAATTGGACATCACCAGACGGACACTATAGCGAGGTCTAGTGAAAGACTTACAAAGGTACAAAGTGGAAATGGTGAATCAGTTAGTGTCTACTGGCCGTCCGTCACGTGTGAATTACTGTCAATCCATCCTCAATCTCAACAACGAAGAGGACGATTTTGTGTCGAAAATCATCATGAGCGGCGACTCGCATTTCCACTCAAGCGGTTACGTCAATAAGCAAAATCCTCTTTCCGGGGACTGACAATCTACGTGTGATGCACGAAAAGCCATTACATCCACTCAAAGCAGCTTTTAAGACGAATAAATAAATAAATAAATAAAAGCCATTGTGTGTGGTGCGGCGATCACGCGGGAGGAGTGATTGGGCCGCATCGGAAATATGGTCACTGTTACTGGCGAATGCTTTAAGTCTACGACATAAACGACTTCTTACTGCCAGAATTGGATGAGCGGTGCTTGGTGAAAAAAAAGACGGTGCAAAACACAGCACGAGCCACAATAGTTAATGTGAAGGAAGCATTTTCAGGACACGTAATCTCCTGTTTTGGCGATTTGGCATGGCCAGCAAGATCGCCTGATGTAGCCATCAAAGACTTCTTTCTTTCAAGCTACTTGAAGACGCGGCTTTATGCCAATAAGCCTCAAACAATCGCATCGCAGCCCTTAAGGAGAATATTCGAAAATGAATGCGACCAGTTATCATCGGAAATATTGCGGAAAATCATGCGATAAAACGGGCACAAATGTGTATCAACACTGGCGGCAGATGCTTCACGGATATATTTACTAGAAAAGTAATTCAAAAACAAAATGGGATGATTAATTTTGAGCCACCTTCTAGAAACATACATCAATAGACTCATCCAATTCTACCAGAATGCATCCATATCAACTTGTCTTCCAAATCGAAACTTGTCTGCTTCAGGAGACCTGCAACTGATAGAGGCATTCGCACTGCACCCATTTGCAGAAACATGGTCCTGAGACTCCCTGGCGGATTCACCACAGCTGCCAAACAAAACGTTAAGTACCTGAAAACCCACTTCAAAGAGCTGAGAAACCTAGCAGTGCTGAGACTCCCTAATGAATCCACCATAGCTGCCAGAAAAAAAACGTCAAGTACCTGTAAGTCCACTTCAAAGAGTTGAGAAACATGGCCCAGTTGAGACTCTGTGAGGGATCCAGTATAGCTGACAAACAAAACTTCACGTACCTGGGAATCCACTTCAACGAGTTACTAAGGTTAAACCTGCACTCAAGAAATAAGCTGAAAAAAGCCAGCTTGGCCTTCAGTCGTTTGCACTCATTGTTGCAAAAAAAGATAGATCAGGTCTAAGCCAACCGACAAAGATACGAATCTTCAAGCTGCTCCTGCGACCGGTCATCAACTATTCTTTCCCAATCTGATTTTTCATCTCGAAGACCGCTATGAAGGAACTTCAATTATTCGAAAGGAAGATACTGCGAATCTGCACTGCACTCTTATTCGACCGGCAACGACAGAAACAATTCAGGAACGAGCATCTCTAGACAGAAGCGAATTAAATCCCACTGGAGAAATACCTAGAACTTTCAACAAGAAAACAAGTAGGTACAGAACATCATCGACCACCCGAATCAGCTAATCAGAAGGATGGACACCGAACAATGACATCCCGAGCCGAGGTACCTCAGTGTGATGGAAACTCTGGATAACAACAAAATCAATCAAAGTCTTATTCTACGCTGACGACCTTAGGTTCGAGTCCCGGAGATGTTCGGCAATCAGTTCAACCTTAATGAAACAGCTACAGGCTCCAGTTTTTTCCTTGGTCTTCAGTTGTTTTTTTTTTTTTTTCTACGTAAAAATTTTCAATATTGAATAATGGTGCGTATACTTAAAGCACCGTACTTCACGAATGTATGTTAAAATGGAAAACCTAATGTGTAAAATCCACTGTGAAATTTTTAAAAGCTCTGTGAATAATACTGTTTAACTAGGTTCTGGAGCTAGTTTATGTTTGAAGTACAGAAAAATTAAACCTTTTCAATACACAAAGCTCAAATGGGTTCGACACCACTGTTCCATACAAACCTTGACAAATGTATCTACCAAGTAAATATATCCATGGAAAATGGTAAATATTTTTGGAATCGGTTTTATGAGATACACAATCCGCTGAGCCCGCTCCCTTTTATGTCTGCCTCCAATACCTAGACGCATACTTTATACAAAACTTCATTTCACATCGAACATGACAATTTTCATAAAATCCTTCAAGGACAATCAAAGTAAAGGAGCAATAAAAGAATAAGAGGAGCACAATGGACGGATGATTTCACCTTATTGTTTGTTTTTTTCTTTTTTTTTTTATTTTATTTTCATTTTGTGGAGTATTTCTTATGTATGCATGAGTATATGTACTCATTTTCTTGTTTACGACAACTTTTGTTTCTGTAGATATGATTTTATTGGAGATTTTCATGTTCACTTTTTTTTTTGCAAACACAAAAGTTCTATCCAGAATCAGATAAGTCAGAATAAGATTTAATGAAAACGATGACTGGAATTGAATTTTCAGAAAGGAGAAACACTCAAGTTAGCTGATGCATGATTTAGGTTGAGTGTTTAACAATCAAATTGAAGTCTAGATTTATTATAGGTATTTGAAGTAGGGATTTATGGAAAGGATAAAACGGAGAGGAAGTAGTTGCTCTTGAATTTGAAAGTGTTCACGAATTGTCTTCCTACAAAATTGAGTACTTGCTCCGAAGAGCGGAGTAGAGCAGTTTCTCCATTTTATAATTCGTACCACCCAATACCAATTGACTTTTCATAATACAGTCAGACCCATAGTCGATTTACTTAGAGAATAAGACCTAATGCTGGAGGTCTTGGTTCCAATCCAACCTGATTCACCTTAAATGATTTTTTTTTCAGAGTAATTGGAACATCCTCTCATACAAAGTTTTTCAATTTGAACGGGTATATTTTGGCTACATGTGGCGGCCATGTTGTTTTGGTGACATCTGTCAAATGTGTTGTTTATTATTCAGTTTCTGATTGCAGCACGCCCAAATGATAGAACTTAATTATTAAAATTGTCCCGTAGACCTGAACCTTTAATTGTCGACTCTTCAACTCTTGTTGTCCAAATTTGAGACGATTGGCAATCAATCAGCCGAAATTCGTACGTCAAAGGAACCCAAGGTCAGCCGAGAACATCACCGCAGTCCGTAATAGTGTACATCAGAACACGAGGCAGACGATTCCACGCCATGCACAAGAACTTGACCTTTCGCAGACTTCAACTTGGCGAATTTTGCGTCCGGACTTGGGTCTTAACTCGTTCAAGATCCAACTGACTCACTAGCTCAAATTGGGCTTCGGAGCGTTTGGAAGAGGACCCCAATTTTGGCCGAAAAATCATCTTTAGCGACGGGGGGCATTTTTGGACGAATGGCTTTTTTTAACAAGTCGAATATGGGCGACACCAACTCACAAGGGCCTCACCAGGTGACAATTCATCCTCAAAAAGTTACCGTTTGGTATGGATTTTAGGCCGGCGGCGCGGTACCATCGGTCCGTACTTTTTGGAAAACAACGTAAGTGAGAACATTACCGTCAACGGTGAGCGCTATAGAACGATGATAACCAATTTATCATGGACCAAAATTAACCTAGAAGACATGTGGTTTGAGCAGCTCAACGCTTCGTGAACAGTGAACTTGAACACTATATGGTTGACATTCTGCATGAACAATTTGATAGAGGGGACGTAAATTGGCCACCAAGGTCATGTAATTTGACCCAGCTAGACTTTTTCTTGTGTTGTTTCTTGAAGTCCAAGGTCTATGCGCATAAACCACAATCGACCAATGCCCTTAAGGTGAACATAACACAGGGAATTGCTCAAATTTAGACGGAACAATGCAGAACGATGTCATATTTGAACGTAATTTGGTTAATACCTCATAGACAGCTTGTTTTACTTTATTTTAAGATCTACCCTTTAGTATCTCTTTTCATTAGAAAGTGCATTTCACTTTGAATGTTCGAATTCCACAGAAAATTCTAGGTTCACTTCGATTCTGCTGACTCACAATACACACTCGATATAGCTTAAGAATGTAATTCACTAGGTCAAGGTTCTTAACAAGCTGTCTCACCAATAAGTTAATACTTTATATTAGGTGAAGTAAAACTTGAAACATAAGTACTCGTATTTGAGTTTATTTTACGATATTCAAGTTTTATATCAGCGATGGGGCTGGAAGTGATTGTCTTTATGTAGCAAAATATCTAATCTAAGAATTGACATGAGTCACTAGAGCGATTATTTTGATGAATACTTGTGCCCCTATTTCTGAGAACCTAAGTCATATAATAGGGCGATTTGTATCAAAAAAGTTACCACTCATGTAAGGTGCGGAGTAAAATCAAACTGACATTGAGTTTGTAGCACCCACATTTAAGTTGCCCCTAATTAATAGTGATACGCTACCAATAAGTGTTTTTTTTTTTTTTGTAAAAGCAATATTTCTAAATTTAACACGCTTACAACATAAAATAAATAAAAAAAATACAATTTAAGTCAGCAAACAGAGTGAGCATATAATTAAATTAAATCGTTGTTGAGAGTTTAGATGGCACCAAATTCAATAATAGAAAAATGTTAAATGTCACATTTGTCAAGACACTGATTTTGACATCGAAAGTCAATGAATTTATCATGATTCATCAACTGTGATATACAAAAAACAAATATAAGTAAATAAAAAAAAATGAGCATAAGTGTTTTATTCATTTTTAATCTCTGCGCTGGTTATAACTTGAGCAAAAAAACACCTCTTATTATACATATGTTAAGCTATTCTCTACCATGAATACTGTAACAATCAACCTTTGCTTTAGAAATAAAAATACTTCGCTACACAAATAAAACAACGTCTTTCCACTCTCACAGATCTCCAACAACTGATCATATCTTTATTTTGTCATTATATTCTTCTACCTAAGTCTCTTTCTATTCAATACAGTCGTTATATCTTTCTTTGTGTTTGAACATTCATTTATTTTTCTTTTGGAAGTGTTGCCACAGTAGTAACTTTTCTAAAAAATTTTATGTTTATTTTCATGAAGGATAAGTTTTACTAACTTAAAAAAAAAAAAGGTCTAAAAGGGTTTTCCAGAGAGACTGGAATATTTTGAACGTTCTTAGTTGCACATATTCTTTGCTTTCCTGCTTTCTTGTTTTTGTTTTACTTGTTGAACCAAACACCATGGCCAATTACAGCACCGATGAACACGTACAAATGACAAAACTTTATTATCAAAATGGGTGTCATATTGGGGCAACGATATATGTATGCGTATCGGGCCCGTTTTACGGTTTTATGTAGTTTTCGTAACCTGTTGATTATTCAACGTTTCGTGTCCAAATTAGAGTCAACTGGTTCACTCAACAATCATCTAACATCATTTTATCCATGAAAATCTAGAGCTACCTAAAACAACACCCATTTTTGTGCGCAGGAAAACTCGAGGGAAATTTTTGCGTCGGAAATTGGTGAGTGTGTTCGTTGACTGATCTGACACCGGTTACAGCAATGAAAAAATTTAAACCTCAGCTATTCTGACAGCAACGCTATAAGACTCAATTTTTGGATAAACGGTCACGTGAAGAAGCAAAATCACCAGATTTGGGACGATGCCAATCTACAATAAGTCCACCAAGTGAAAAAGTATCCACAGAAAGAGGTTGTTGTAGATTGTGGGTCAGCGGCATAATATGCGCATAATTCTTCGAAAACTACTATGATATTGTCATCATCATCATCAACAGAAAGCGGTACCGATCGATGATAGCCAATTTTTACTAGGGATATACTCGTAGGTACTGTAGGGCAAGTTCTCCACTTGGAAACAAATCGAACTCGAGATTTTGATCAAAGCTGACATTACACGAATAAAGTTAATCCAGCAATTCCGTCTGTCTGTCAGTATCTATGTCTTTATGTACCTCGACCTACAGCCTTAACTACTGGAGGTATTTTCTTCAAACTTGGTACTTAAGACCAGGCGCGCACATTCAATTTTTAGTTTCGCAACTGTTTGGTTGCTAAAATGAAACATATGGGCTTATATGGGACACCGCGCACTTAGAGCAACTCGATTCTCGAAACTAAAAAGTTTGTGTTTTGACACAAACTAAACGATTGCCTTCGCAACAGTTGAGCTGTTTTCTATAAGCGCAAGAGAGAAAAAGAGTGTGAACGTGAGTAAAGAGTTGCCAGTGGGCGGTTCTTTTTCAACTGGTGATTAAACTATTTAATTTCGATCACAGTTGCCAGTGCGCGACTAGCCTAAGGGTCTTCGACGATTCCCTAGAGAAGAAATTGATTTTTTTTAGCTCTAAAACTAAAGGTACATGGCCATACAGAAGTTTTGCAAAATCTTATTTGTCTCGAAAACGGCTCTAACGATTCTGATTAAAAAAAAAAAATTAAGTGTGCTGTTATGGGCACGCTCTAAATTCCGTTAAAAAAAATTTAAACAATGTTATTAACGGTATCTGTTATAGAACTGTCTTTTTTTTCGACGTTCTTATTAACGGCTTTTACGATTTTAATCAAAATTCTTATACAGGAGCGGCTTTGAATTTAAAATAGTATTGTATATAAAAATATTCGAAAAAAATATTTTTTTTTGGGTTTTCGAAAAAAGTTGTCAATTAACATCTTTTCATCAATTTGACAATTTTCAACTGACATTCAGCAATTGTCCATGGTAGCCAGCGAAAGGGGCCCAGAGAATTGTATTGCCAAAGGCCGGCTACGAGCCCTTATGACAAGGCATTATTCAAAATGTATTTGAAAAGTGACAAGACCCACACAAGACCGGAGTAGAGTCGACTGAAATTTTAAGTTAAACCAGTCAAATTGACTTTTGCTAGGTTGATTTATTACAGTAGTGTCCCTATATAGAATTTATCTTTTAAAAAGCCCACTGTATAACTACAAGAAAGAGAAATAAATTGAATTAATACAAATCAACATTTTAAGAAAACCACAGCAAGAATTTATTTTTGGTACTCGTAAAAATCTTGAAAAAAAGTTAATCGGTTTGAAGAAAAACACGAAATGTTTATAAAAGATAACCTTTTAAAAGTTCTTTAAGCCACAAAATTGAAATAAGCTTGTTAAAAACAGTCCTCCATTTTGAATTTGTTTCCTTTTATTTGTGTATGACTAGAAAAAGAATTATACAAATTTATGGCTAATGGATAAACTTTATATAATTTCCTTATTTTTGAATTCCTATTAAAATTCGAAAAGGAACTATGAGCAATAATTTTCATTTTCATGGATAATCTTTCAAGAGGTATAAAGAATTCGAAGTGAGTTTTGATAAATTATTCATAAGATGACTTCATCAGTTGTGCAGTTCTATGTAGGTAGGTATGCGATATTATTTCGAAACCTTTTATTGAGGTCGGAGAATTTGTTTCCCCATTTTCAAGATTAAATATTTGTATACAAGAAATATTTGAGAAGAGGTTTTTTTTGTCATAAAAAGTCAGAAAAATAACATAATTATTAAGAAGTTTTATGATGTTTTTTTTTTTTGTGTTTATTTGCCATTTTAAATAATTCACAATGAATTCCAAATTCTCGGCAAAAGAAGGACTTAAGGAGTGAAGAGCAGCCAGAAGCATTACAAGAACTACCAGTGCATTTAGAAAAAGTCACTGTTTGGTGCGGATTATGGGCTAGCGGAATCATTGGGCCGTATTTCTTCAAAGATGATGCGAATCGCAACATTACAAGCTTTTTCTTGCGCAAAATGGAGGAGCTTGACTTGCATGACATGTGGTTTCAACAAGACGGTGCCACATGCCACACAGCAGGCGTAACAATGGACCAATTGAGAGGCGAGTTCGGTAAACAGTTTATTTCACGTTTGGGGCCGGTCAATTGGCCGCCTAGATCATGCGATTTAACGCTGCTAGACTATTTTTTGTGGGGCTATGATAAGGTTCATGTCTATAGCGACAAGCCCGCTTCGATTGACGCTCTGGAAGCCAACATTGAAGCATTTATTCGTGAGATACCGGCCGAAATGTTAGAAAGAGTATGTCAAAATTGGACTAAGCGGATGGACCATTTGAGGCGCAGCCGCGGCCAACATTTGCATGAAATAATCTTCAAACATTCAAGAAAGGGAAGATATATGTACAGTCGACTCC
Organism: Chrysotoxum bicinctum; assembly: GCA_911387755.1. Lineage (NCBI taxonomy): Eukaryota > Metazoa > Arthropoda > Insecta > Diptera > Syrphidae > Chrysotoxum > Chrysotoxum bicinctum. The sequence continues at coordinate 70,354,373 of OU426990.1, read as the reverse complement.
GCTTAACTGCAACCCAAAAATGCAAAAGAATCGTTGCAATTAAGCGGATTTTTCACTTAAGCGAACTTCGGATAACTGCAACCTTGTTGCACTCAAGCGAACTTCGGATAAATGCAACTTTTTTTCATTTAAGCGGAGTTGTTTTCAAATTATATTTACTTTTATGCATACATATTTGCATTTAATTAAAATTGCAGGTAAAAATACGACTGTGACGATTGGAATGACTGATGGAAGGGTGATAATGTAACTTCATATTGTAACTTCAAATGTAAAATTTTATGTGTGCTCGTTTGAAAATTTTTGGACACGTTCTAAGTTGCACTTAAGCGGAGTTATTTTAATACAAACTGTTTATTTGGGGGAAAAAATTGTTTCAAATAAAAGGAGTGTTCACTTAAACGGAGTTCCAATTAAACGAACCTATTTATTTGGAAAAGAGTACAAAATAAATCGGTGATAGATGTATTGTTTCAGATATCCGATATTTTCAGTTAAGCGGAGTGCAGATAAGCGGAGTCGACTGTACATCACTTTATCAAGATATCTCACTTTAAAAGAGTTTCATGTCAGGGACTTTGGTGTGTCTTCAATAATGTTCAGTGACACCCTGGAAGTCTGAAATGGTTAATATGTCAACTATAGGTGGTTAGGTTTAGGTGGCTGCTGGCCGGAAGAGCCAACACACTTAGACCAATATTTGGTCCGTTAGTAGACGGCCATTGGTCAACCCATATTAAATAAAAAGAAATAGACATAGACTTTAAACTATAAATTCGGCTTTTTAATTTTAATTTAAATGAATTTCGCTGCCAAAACTTCAGACCTTGATTCCTTCTGAGGTTTGTTATGATTCCATCGAATGTTTCAAATCTTTCGATAACACACAAGAAAACTCACCACCTGATTGTGAATTCTGTAGAACTATTATTGGTGCAAAACAAAAACATAGAAAAAGGATCTTAGAAATCTATATTTTATGACTGAAAGAATTAGAATTCTAGCAATAAGGTGGGTAACTAACTACCTTCATATATTTTGGAGATACAATTTCTATTATGACTGTCACAAGTTGCAGAGGGTCTTGGGTTCGATTTTCAGTTAAAAACAAATTTTTAAAGCGTGTACTACCTCTTGAGAGGAATTGACAAATGCTCCCAGAGTATCTCTTGTCACGAAAAGTGCTGCTCATTGTAGGTCCCCTCCATTTCTCCAAACACGTCACTATAGGTTTAGGTTCTCTATGAGTCTTCATGACCTCTAATTTGTTCTGTTACATGCTCACAAGAGTGAAACTTTATGTAAATCATTTTAATTAAAAAATTAATAAATCCATAAACATTTCGGAATTATTTTTGAACCAATTACATTACGTTAATGTTGCTAAATCAATTGGTAAACATTTCCAAATTCCATCCATTACCGAACGAACCTACCTAATTAATGGAAGTAATTGCTAAAGAAAGCTATAGTGCTAACTCCTCAAAATTTTAACCCTAATTACATACTTGGCCTGAAAGCAGACTACACAAGCTTACATTAATGTATATATATTTTATGTTATTGAACAATTTCGATTTGAAAACCAAATTGTGTTAAGCACATTTTTTTTTATTTTTCACATTTCTTCAAAAGGTAAGCTGATTGCGACATTATATTGAATTTAATCATCAGTTGAATCAAACATCACAACACAAAATAACGGAACATATCAAAAATTTGCATCGTATTGACTTACTTAGGAGTCTTTTTGATTTTTTTCTTTATTTTGTATTGCCAATGAATTAAATGGGGCTTCCAACGAAACTGGCTCATATAAGGAATGATCTCTGTCAATAATAAAATCAAAAAAAAAAAACCGAGACCATTATACGAGTATACGTGGGTGATTAGTTTTCGGACTTGCACATTCACTTCCCCGTCAAAAAAAAAAAAAAATAATAATAAAAATAAAAATAAAACAAGAAACAAACAACAAATAAAAAGTATCTTTATTATTCAGGGCTTTATAAAACTCGTCAGTTCTTTATACAAAAAAACGAGATAAAATGAATAATTTATGAGTGCAAAAGGAAACAGTTTGTGCGGTTGTTGTTGTTTTGAGTGAGTGTCGTTATCGCGTGTTTCTTTTTACCCTTAAGTCAACTTTTATAGATGCAAAAGAAAGTGTAGGTAATGTATCTCTAATTTGTAATTCAGATTTGTCAGAGAAAATTATTACCGCCTGGGAAATTCACTGAATTGACATGGGGACCCAGTAGTTTTTTTTTTTTTTTTGTTCATAATTAAAATCAGCTTTATTATTAAAAATTTAATGCAAAAAACAGGTAAAATAAAACCGGAAAAAATTAGCTTAACCAACTTTAGGACTTAATTAGTTTTTTTTTTGTTTATGAGTATGGAAGACTGTGTACACCCACTCACTCACGGGGATGCTTCAAAATTTGTTATTTTAATTTTGTTAGTGCTGCGGTGGCAAAAGAAACACGAATATGAAATGACTAAGACCTTACGAAGGTGTCGACGGGTTATTCTACCATTTCTACCCAAAGTTTTCGAGAGAATATTGTAGAGGCAAATAAACTCGCAGTTTTGCTAAAAATGTTTACTCCCTCAAATGTAGTCAGGGATTCGTTAAACACCTCAGCTGTATTACATCAACAATTAAAGTAGTTGATGACATCAAAGAATTAATGGAAACATTTTTGGTACTTCACGAACAAATAAACTTGTTTAAGGTACTAGGATCTACAACGCCAAAAAAACCCACTATTTTTGGGAATTTTTTTCTCGGAAACTTTATTAGGTAATAACCTAATTTTTTTTTAAATAATGTATACATGCGTCAAGAGTATAAAAAAAATTTGTTTGTCGAATTTTTGCCGAATTATAGAGGGCGCCAACGTCGACTCATCAAAAGACACATTGTCCGATTGCAGACAGTTAATCTCCGGATCTACTGAACCGATTTTCAAAAAACTTGTTGTAACTTTATTATGTTTATGTTTTTTAAGACAATTTACCACAATTTGACCAAAAAGTTATGAACAAAACAAATGACGACCCAAAAATGGCCAAAAAAATTGCCAAATTTTTTTTTTTTTCAAAGCTTGAGATTTTTTTTTTAGTTTTGACTTTTTAAACAAATTGTGGTAAATTGTCTCGTAAGAAAGCTTCCTTTAAATAACCCACTTTGTTTTTTTTTTTTGTTTCAGTCCAGCCAATTCTGAGATTAACTGTCCGCAATGGAACAATGTATTTTTTTATGAGTCGACGTTGGCGCCCTCTATAATTCGGCAAAACTTCGACAAACAAATTTTTTTTATACTCTTGACGCATGTATACATTATTTAAAAAAAAATTAGGTTATTACCTAATAAAGTTTCCGAGAAAAAAATTCCCAAAAATCGTGAGTTTTTTGGCGTTCAAGACCGTACTAGTACCTTTGTATATAAAACGTATAGTACTATCTAAGAAGACGAAAGGTTGTGGCGACATCTTAAGGCTAGGGTCTACAATTGCTGGATTTGTGTTTGCTAAATTTAATAATAAAATATTCTCTTTTTTACTACTTGTTTTGTATCTTATCCTACTCTCCACTGTAAAAGCGTGCGCTAATTTCTGCGCCACCACCACGCTCCATGATAATACTATAGGTTATATACGCAAAGCTAGTACCTTAATACACTTTCGACAGCTGTAACTCTTCATATCATCATACCTTAATCTTTTGAAACAAGCTGTGTCAATAGGGCAACATAAAGCTGCGGTCAAAAAACTAGTAGTGAACCTTTTGACACAACAAAAACTAAAATAAATTAATTTACTAATTTTTAAGAAATAACTAGTCATCTGATTTTCAAATTTTAATGTTTTGTATACCTTTAATTTTAGAAAAAGAAATCATTTTCAAATTCAGTTAGTAATTTCAAATCTATCCAAGTCATATAGAAAAACAGCGGTCAAAAAAAATTAGTAGCGCATTCAAAATCCGCCTTTAAATATTACAGAAGGGAGTGTTAATAGGCAATTTATACCATAAGTGATAGTCGAGTGTTTGAACCTTGTTAGAAATAACAGCAGCACACGTCGCATCGAATTAATAAGATTTGTACATCTTTCTACAGGTATGAACCTCCAAGACTGCTGTATAGCTTCCCAAAGGGCTGCGTTAGTAGTTGGCCAACAACTTGCAACATACTTCTTGAAATCGCGCCAAACATTTTCTATAGGGTTGAGGTCTGGGGACTGCGCAGGTCACTCCATGATATTAACCCTCT